>JADRCH010000167.1:6788873-6883001 GCA_019843965.1 Rhynchomys soricoides
ATATATATATATATATATATATATATATATATATATGATAGATAGATAGATAGATATTATAGACACAAAAGCAAAAGCAAAAATACTCTTGCTTGTAAGACAGTGTATTTGGGAGAACAAGGTCCAAGATTATACGGGAAGAAAAATAAGCATTAGTACTTGTGAGAGGGCACAACTGATAAAGAATGAGCTGAATTTATCTCTGTCATTAGCAATTGGAGGAAATGGTTCTCAAGACCATCCAAGGACTTTAAAAAGTATTTCTAAATTGCCCTGAGAGACGTAAGTAGGAAATATGTAGGAATGCAGTCATTTCCCCCAATTAATTAAAGGCTGTTTGCCAAGTCAAACCGTCTTAACTGAGAGTTTATAGCTATATTATAATAGTTTCTGAAAAGTTCTAGTGGTGTTACACGTAAGGCAATCTTGGAAAGTTCTTGGCCCAAAGGTGGAACAAAGCTCCCAGTGGATGCTGGCTAGTAAATGGCAGTGACACAGAAAAGTGTGCAAAATAGAGATCTCAGTAGAGTGCAGAGAGGAACCTATAAAGGGGAGAGAGTGGTTAATCCTTCTTTCCAATTGTGCCAAGGACCTTAATTAAAAAAACAGAAAGATGGGCCAGGCAGTGGTAGCACAGGCCTTTAATCCCAGCACACAGGAGGCAGAGGCAGGCTGATCTCTGAGTTTGAGGTCAGCCTAGTCTACAGAGAGAGTTCTAACACAACCAAACAAAAAACCCAAAGAGAAAAATCAAGCAAATCATTAATAACAACAGTAGGGTGTCTTTGAAGAAAGCTCAGTAAATATGAGCCAGTTGACTGAGTTCCATGAAACCTTATTAGAAAATCACAAAGTCTGTTCACCATGTTGTCTATACTCCCTGCTCTTGTGGAAATACTTGCCTTGTTCCTCAGTCCTGTGATGAAGGGTTCCCATTTTAATATATTTTTTAGCTTTTTAAAAATTATTTATTTATTTTAAACTCCAGATTTTATTCCCCTCCCAGTCAACCCTCTGACTGTTCTAAATCCCATATCTCCTCCCCACCCCCTGTCTCCAAGAGGATGCCCCCCACCCCCCCCCACACACACCTCACCAGACCTCTAAACTCTCTGGGGCCTCCAGTCTCTTGAGAGTAAAGTTCATCTTCTCTGACTAAACCCAGACGTAGCAGTCCTCTGGTGTATAGGTGTTGGTGGCCTCATATCAGCTGGTGAATGCTGCCTGGTTGGTAGTCCAGTGTCTGAGTGATCTTGGGGGTCCAGGTTAATTGAGATTGATGGTCCTCCTACAGGGTTGCACTCTTCCTCAGCTTCTTCCAGCTTTCCCCTAATTCGACCACAGGGATCAGCAGCTTCTTTCCATTGGTTGAGTGCAAATATCTGCATCTTTCAGCTTATTGAGTCTTTAGGAGGGCAGTCGTGATAGGTCCCTTTTTGTGAGCTCTCCATAGCCTCCGGTCTTGGGGCCTCCCCTTGAGCTGGATCCCACTTTGGGCCTGTTGCTGGACCTTCTTTTGCTCAGGCTCCTCTCCATTTCCATCTCTGCAGTTCTTTCAGACAGGAACAGTTATGGGTCAGAAATTTGACTGTGGGATGGCAACCCTATCCCTCACTTGATGCCCTGTCTTTCTGTTGGAGGTGAGCTCTATAAGTTCCCTCTCCCTAATGTAGGGCCTTTCATCTAAAGTCTATTCTTAAAGCACTAAGATGGCAGGCATGCATAAAACAAAACAACTGTAACCAATAATTAAGTGAATGGATGGCCCTCAAAGAGAAAGTGCACAGCAGCTGTGGAACTGGTCTCCCTATGCAATATATCTCCAGTGTACTGGGAAGAGCAAGGCATCCAGTCTTCCTAATGATCTCTTTCATCATGCTGTCTCATCACTGGCATCCAAGACTGCAGATCCACTGTCTGCTAATAGTATTTACTTCCACCAGACAGCAGGCTCCTGCTTCTCCTTGGCATCTTGCTCAGCCCTCATCCTCACTATTGGCAGACTTTCTGTATTTACTCTTGAAGTCACATGTCCAGATATTGGCTGTCTGTCACATAATGGAAAACTCTCCTGGGATGAGAAATGGAAATCATTAAATATGTTCAAAGACTTTACACCCATGAGAGTGAATAACTCTAGTTATGATCTGGATAAATGGCTAGTTTGCACTAGTACTGCTCCAGCCCTCCACCCCCAAAGATAATGACCAATGGGAGAGTAACAATGTGTTTTGGTCTCTTAACACTTCCAGGGAGATTAACTAATCAGACAGATCTTGGTTGCATTTATTTCTACTCTTACTTCAAAGCTTCACTATAAGGTCACAAAAGACTGGTAGTATTTGATATGATAGAAAAGAATCTATGGATATAAACTTCAAATTAGTTGCTGATGAAAGCGTATTTTCCCCATCTGCATTTCATTCAGCAAGTAAAACTGAATTCTTAAATTGAGTTTATTCAAGCTTAAACCAGAGTGGAGCTTGAAAAGCTCACAGCATTTGGTTTTGCTTATAAAAAGTGCCTGACACATTCCAAATTCAATTATCTCCAGTTCTTAAAAGTCATATTATGAGTGAAACCTGGGTCAATATACCACTCTTAAAATGGCAAAGTATAGTTTAGTATATGAAATTTTATTTTTACTTTATCTCTTAAAGTAAAAACTAAAATTTGACTGCACTTCAGAAAATAGATTAGTTCATTTTTACCTTAAATGTTGCATTATTGAAAAAATGGGTGGATTTTGGCATGATCTCTTTTCAGTTTGTACTCATTAATAAAGTCTGACATACTATATCTTGGAAAGAATTTTGCAGTTGCCGTTGATATAGTATTCAGGAGATGGCTTGGTAAATATTTCTGCATCTGGCAAATGTCTGTAAAGAGATTCCTCTTATACCCTTAAACTTTTATCTTAGAGGCAGATCAAGGTGTTTCAGAGGACAATAGTAACCAAACATTTCATTGAAATAGCATAATAGTCTAAAGTCATGACTGGAGCATCTCATTACTTGTAAAATGCTATTTTTCAAATGTATCTTTTATACAAAACAAGTTGATTATCTGTAGTCAACTCTGGCTGTAATCAGTGTTAAATGAAAAAAGCAAAATGCAGAACATTAAAATATTCATCTATTTCCAAGGATGGATGAAGTTGTAGAATAATTACCCAGTATGGTGGCATATTCCTATAAAGCCAGAATGTGGGAGGTAGAGTGTGAGTTGGAAGTGAGTCTTGACTACACAGCAAGACAATGTCTCAATAAAACAAAGCAAAACCAGGAGAACTCTCTGATATGTAATCACAAAAAGGAAAAGCAATACATACAGTTGTAGTCAAGAGCACACAGAAGCCTGGATTCTGGAGTCAGCGAATTCAAGTACATGTTGACTGTCTATGTCAGCCTCTCCATTCTCTTTCTGGCATGAGTAATGTTCACCTCTAGACATTCCATCACTTCTTTAAGCACCAAGGTTAAATAAAATCCCTGTGCAAAATGCTGACTTACAAATCTTCTTTTGCATGTAGCAAAATAAGTTATGTATAGACTTGATTCTGTCATCAACATCTGAATTAACTTAGATAACATGTATTTGGAAGATAATTTTTAACTTGGTGATAATGCTAATACCAATTAACTTCCTTGTTGACAATATGGAGGCCTCGTTCATTATTGGTGAATTGCTTCCTGTGCAAATTATTTCTAGCCTAGTTGTGGATAAACACAATGGCCTATTTTAAATCATGTTCTATATCATAAACTAGGCTCCTGTCACTGCTGAAAACACAGTCAGTCATATAATATGGATAAATGGTCTTCTCAGTCTATGAAAGAGAGAAGAAAACACAAATCAAGGAAAATCATTTATACAGAGTATAAGCAACAGGGGAAGGAAAGTAAATTTTCAGATGCTGAGGCAGGAATTTCTTTATAAGCTTTGGATGATTTCTTAGCTACTGACCACTAGAACAAAGTTGGGAAACATCACAGAATTTAAGCACAGAAAAAGAAGACTTTATGGATTCGAAGCATTTATCAAGGAAGAACATATTATGTATTTTGGAGAAAAGAATAAAGTCAGCTGACCCTGAGAAGTTTCTCTCTATATCCGTGTAGGAGGAAGAAGTTTCTGCCTTTTAGAACATCATTAAACACAAGAAGACATAAATAACTTCAGTTGATAAGAGGCTATGAGAAGATGCTTTCCAGTCTCAGAGGGTGGATAACCAAGTAATCTTCATTTAAGCTAAATTCAAGTTGTACATGTTGAGAAAGTGATGTAAAACAGATTAGAGGCAAATCAGCAGAGGTATTTGAGAGCTGCCTAGAGAAGGAAGAAAGATGCAAGAATACTTCAATGAGACAAAAATTACAACAGACAGGATTAAATGTCGGCAAGTATTATTGATATGTGTGTCTGTGTGTGTAATTTACTATGAGTACAGTCATTCTATCTTAAGTTTTGACAAGCTAGAACATCTGAAAGAATTGGTAATATTTTTCATACTTTATTTACTTTTCACCCCTTTTTCAGATCTCCTCTTTGGACCCTCTCCATTCCCTCCCCGTTCTGAAAGCACAAGTTCAGTACAAGTAACAGCTAGGCCTTCATCCTCCCCAATGCTCTGACTGCTGCCTCTAAGTCCAACCACCCTAATCAGGTTTATTTCACCGCTATCTTTATGAAGTATTAACTCTTCATCACAACATGAATCTTCAAACTCCTTATTGGTTCGTAATGCAGCAGTGTTCTGAGGTGAGACTTTGCTGGGAAATACCTGGAATATTATGGCTTCCACCATTCTGCCTTACCTTGGGCCCAAAAGTACCACAACCAAGAACTATTAACTGACGCCTCTAACATTATAAGCCAAAATGAAAGCTTCTCCCTTGAACATGGTCTTCTCAGTGTTTTCATCATAGTTAGAGAAAGATGACTAATGCTCTGGAAATATATATATATATATATGAATTTGAGCAGACAGTGAGGTATTGTTTTTTTCTCATTTTCATGGATCTTATCTCATAAAGCAATAGAATCAGACTCACTCCAGAATACAGAGCTTTGGAGCTCAGAAATATGGTACTGTTAAATCTTATTAAGGCAACGCAGAAGAAAAAGAAGATGTGGTCTTGACAAGAAGCTGTCTTTCTGTGAATGGCCCTAAAAGTCAGCAGAAGTCTACTTGATATCTTTAGGCAACCTAGGAAAAGAACTCAGCAACATTCATCTTCATTTACTATATAGCAATATGTCTGTAGTTCACCTTCAGTTTATAGAAGCAGCTTGTGACAAAATATTGGAGATAGTAGCTAGAAAAGTTTATTTGATGTCTGGTTTCTCAACTGGAGCAATCCATGGCTCAGGGTATGTATGATGAGATACAGCCTGTAAACCATGCAAAATAAATGCTCTATTGTTAGTCACAGCTTATATATCTAAAATCCTCAAGGACTTTCTGGTTGATGATATGGAGAAATCGCATTATTATTTGTTCAAATCGTTCTGTAGCAAAATGTATTTGCACTAAGAAATGGTATAATCTTGACAGTAATTTGGGTTATAAAACAGAACTAAAATTTATCTTAAAAGTAGTCTGTTCTACTAAAATCTACCCATAATGTGACTTGAAAGAAAATCTTAGTGCTTACACACACACACACACACACACACACACACACACACACAAACATGTGCCATTGAAATAATATCTTAGATACTGAAAATGAAATCACTGACATTTGAATTTCATTATAGTAGATAGAGGACAAAATAGTCTGTTATTTATCACAGATTGGGCCGTAATAGTCTAATACACGGAAACAATATAAGAATTTGAAGTAATTTTATATTTATTTCATTCAAAATGTTTGCTAATTGCCCTTGATTCTTGTGAAGCAACTACTAATTTACTAGAATATTGTTTATTATGCAACTATTTGGAGAGTTTGAAGATACTCTGATTTCTGGCTTAATTCTATTCTACGAGAGAACATAGCTCCTGCAGTTTGAACTTTAAAATCTGTGGAATTGTGATTTATGGCATGAAATAAGAACACATATTTTGAAGATGGTTGTGTGCACTGTTGAAGTTGATTAAATTGTTCCATAATTGTCAAATAATCATCACCCACCCATCTCAAAAATATTAATCCAGAATTGTGCCTGTGAAAAAGAAGTGCAGTGACAAAGAGTGGGGCAGAGGCTGAAGGAAACGCCATCCAGAGACTTCCCATGTAGGGATCTATCCCATCTGCAGACACCAAACCCAGAGACTATTGCTGATACCAAGAAGAACTTGCTGACAGGAGCCTGGTATAGTTGTCCCCTGGGAGTCTCTGCCAAAGCCTGACAAATATAGATGCGGATGCACACAGCCAGCCATCAGACAGAGCACAGGGACCCCAAAGAAGGAGTTAGGAGAAGGGCTGAAGGAGCTGAAGGGGTTTGTAACCTCATAGGAAGAATAACAATATCAACCAACCAACCTCCCCACCCAAAAGCTCCCATGGACTAAATAACCAACCAAAGAATACTCATGGAGGGACCCATGGCTCCAGCTGCATATGTAGAAGAAGGTGGCCTTATCTGGCATCAATGGGAGGACCCCTAGGTGCTGTGGAGGCTCAATGACCCAACATAGGGGAATGTTAGGGCACAGAGCCAGGAGTGGGTGAGTGGGTGGGGGAAGCACTATCATAGAAGCAGAGCGAGAGGGAGTGGATAGGAGGATTGTGGAGGGAAAACTGGGAGGGGAGAATAACATTTGAAATTGCCCCAAAGAACTACTTCTAAACAGATTCACATCCTTTTGTCCTACTTACCATCTTTTCTCCCCTACCTTTGGACAGTGGGCTACAAGAGGGAGTTGCAACTTTTGAAAACCCTTATTAAAGTAGGTTTTGAAAAATCTAAGCCTACACAGTAGGAGGCATGATGAAGAAGAACTTGAGGACCACTTGAGGATATTGACTTTTACTGAAATAGATGCTTTGCCACTGTGTGTTTTGAATAGAGTGGAGGTATGCTATCACTTATAACCAAATGTATCTCATATGCTATATCAAAAACAAAGGGTAAACAAATGTGGATGAAAGGGACTAGGTAAGGGAAGAAAACTAATTAAACGCTATAGGCCACAAACAAGAAGAAGGCATGAAAGTAAGGAAGGGGCTGTTGGAAAAACAGGTTTCAGTGGGGGGGGGATAGTGGGAGAAGGAGAATGGGAGAGGACAATAAAGGGTCAAATGCGGAAAATTCATTCTATAAATGTAAGATGTCATCAATAATAAATTTAAAAATATTAAACAAAATAATCAGAAAGAATGTGGCTCCCACAATCTATGTGAGCAATGTTGAGAGCTTAAACCCAGACTGGTAACTAAAAATGGAAGTGAAATAATTAAGAACGATGTAAAAGTCTATCAAGACAGAAATTAACTTTGTTAGGTCTGTTATATATGAGAGTGTAGATTTGGCAGATATGTTGGCAATTCAATAAAAATCTCAGATTAAAGGTTTAAAAATCATAAGAATTGCCTGATAATCAAATGGGAGAGAGGAAAAAGGGTTGAGGCTACATGTTCTGAGAACCCTAAAGCATTCAGTTTGGAGAGCTGGTGGCTACTCTGCTGAGAAGGCTGACGAAAGACCAATGGATGCAGCAGGAGAAGGGTGGGGTTTGATGAGCTAGGTGTTGGAAGAATCAGCTTTTGAGAAAGATTTGACGAAGTCTTTCTCATGATAGACAATTTGATTTCGTAGTCTGACAATCATTGATAAGATGATCAGATGTCCATGTTGCCTAGTATAGACAATCCCTTGTCCAGTCCTTCAGTATAACAGTATTTCACTGTCAAAAGATCTCTAAGTTTAGGAATATATGACATGGTAACCAAGGCATCCTAAAATCTGTTTGAATAGATTTATGGGATGCTGTGGCCAAAACATGGTACAAATGAGATTAACTGATAACTGAAGTAGAAACAGGTAGTCTGGAGCAGTCTTGTGTGAATCAGATTCAAGCAAACCAGAGAAATAGTGGGTAATGAAGGGGGTGCTTCATCAAAACAGGGCTTGCCTTGGTATTGATTTTTAATATGCAAGAATGAATAACAATTTTGCTGAACTAGGAAAAGAGAACTGATGAAAAGGGAGAAAGAGGATGTAAGAAAGAAGAAAAGGATGAAGGGGGAGCATTCAGGGTGTGAGTGGAGAGTTGCTATCCAATCAGAACAGAAAAACAAGTCAAACTAAAGGAGGGGATGGGAGGACACACAGATGTAGGCAGACGATGGGTGGTTGGGCACTTAAGGTGGTCATTTGTTCTTCCACTTTTTTCTCTTTGTAAAGGTATTTGATGAGAAAAATTGATGACATCCTAAGACTAGAAAGAGCAAGTATGAACATCTATTAAAATGAAAAGAAAGTGGAGAAATGCAGAAAGATGGGGTCCAAGCCATCAAAGCTCACTTAAGTTTAATAATCATTTCTAAGGAAGCTTAACATGTAAATCTATTATTTGTTAGCAAATTCAAAATTGAAAAAAAAAGCAATAAAACATCAAAAATATAAATGGTCATGAATTTCAAATGACATAGCCAGAATTATTTGAAATCTTTACCTCTCTAGATTCTTGCATTTAAATTTAGAAAAATAATAGATCCTTGATTGACAAATATAATCAAAGTGATATGGATAAATTTTGTAGTTTTATTTTTTGCAAGAATAAAATTATAATAGAAAAACACAAAATTTAAACCATCTAAGGAAACAATTAAATGAGTAGACTATATTTATTATTCTAATTGGAGCCGTGGACTTAATGTAATGAAACATGTGATCTGGGGATTTGAGGAACATCAGGAAGAGATGGGTGCATAAAATTGTTGAATGGCTCTGTGGGGAAGAGCTGCCAAACCTGAGGATCTGAGTTTAATCCCTGGTTTCCATGTGGTAGAAGGAGAAAAGAATCTTTTACAACCCATCTTCTGACCCATATGGAGAGAGGACATGGATCAGGGAAAGAGAGAAAAATAATGAAATAAAAAATTTAAAATTACAGTTATAGAATAAGCTCATCTATAGATTTTATATTGTTTAGATTAGGCTGGAAAAGGAGTAGCAGTAGGGGTCTATACACAATCAATCAGGGTCTGCAATCATTGATTGGTAGATGATTGAGAGTCACTGTACTGTATATGCTAGTGATCTGATGCAAATATAAAAATGATTGGGCAAGAAAGAAAGGAAGACAATCTGAAAATACTATGAGGAACAAAAGGATATCTTTTCAACTTTAGGTACGAATGCATGAAGAGTTCACTGAAAGATACATTGCTTTCAGACAATTCAGTAGAAATGTTGAAAGAATTCCAGAAAGGATAGTGCTATTGAGAGTTGAGAAATAAAAGTGTTAGGTAGAAGATTAAGTGCTTTTCGACAAGTTTATATTATAAACTAATGTCCAGGTCATTAGCTATACTATGACATCATCATAAAAAATGAATAGTCAACTCTACTGATGATATCATCATAATCATAGTGGATGAAAAGGATCAATTTTATTGAAGACATACAAAGCCATTTCATTAGTTAATTCACCGACCATTTGTTGAGTGCCAAACAGGTGTTAGTCATTATGCTAAGTGCTAGATCAAAGGTCAACACATCCAATATGGTCTCTGCCTTTACTGAGCTCAAATACAACAGGAAGGGGATTGAACATGGAATGAAGAAGAGAATTCATACCTAAATCACTATGGTTGCCTAGGATTGGGAGGATGAGATAGAGTGCTATTAGATTGAAAAAGATAAAAGGTATATTGTGTCAACATATTATAGCCATGATGTACTGACTGATAAAATACATAGCATGTTGGGGAAACCCTTCATGGCTATGGCAGAAATAGAGAGGACTGGTTTGAAGGGTTTAATTAATTTACCATATTAGTCCTTTATGTTTTACTATTTTTTCCTTATTTGTCCCTGTCCTGACTTTATAGTATGTTTTGGGGCATTTAAATGAAGCCATTTTCTTTATATGTATCATATTAAATAGTTATAGTTGATGTTTTATATTGTTTTGTTTTAGTTAATTAAATATGAAATGAACACTAGAATACATTTTTTATTGGTTTGGTTTTTGTTCTTTTTTTCTTTGATCTTTGTTAATATATTCACACCATCCACCAATCCAACCATCCTTATATAATAAACGACATAAAGGAATACAGCTAAGACCTACTATATAAACGCACCACACAAACAGGTTTTAAGACAGACCATTCATATTTCAGGGAAGCATTGCTGTAAATAGTGAGTAAAAATTTCTTGCATGATTATTGTAAAAAAAAAAAAAGCTGGGTATATACCCCAGAAAGCACCAGTGACACACCAGAGCTTTCTAGAATGTAAGCTGTGTTTAAAGTGAAAAAGGGAGAGAGAGAGACAGAGAGTCAGAGACAGAAAGAAAGATAAAGACAGAGAGAAAAAGACAGAGACAGAGATACAAAGAGACAAGACACAAATACACTGAGAGACAAATGGGGGATAGAATTCATAAAACTTTTCACAAAGAACATGAAGTTGTGAACGGTAGTTATTGGTTCATATCCAAATTTTTTGTCTTGACTTTGGAACATTCTTGTTCCTTGTTTTTCCATAGTATGAAATTAAAGTTTAAGACCATGTTTGTACAATTTACATCCTAAAAGAATAGGATTCCCACATTTCACAATAATCAATTAAAACCAGTGTAAAAAGCTTAAGTGCTTGATTAAGCATTGCCATTAATATTTTATTGAAAGAGGCTTTGAATGTCCTTTCTATCCTTGAGTTCATTAAGGCCCTGGAGAAGCTTCAGAGACTCATTATCTTATTTCAGATTAGACTTTTCATCTATGAATCTCAAAGACAAGAAAAATGAGTCTTAATATCTTTTGAGGTCAGAGTGCTTTTCCCACCTACAGTTTATGCAAATGACCTTCATCCACTTGACTTTCACCTGCAATTTGTTCCTGAACTTGCAAGGTTTAAATTGCACATAGTTCCTTTCTCACTGAAGTAAAATATGAATGCAAAGATACACAAATCATAAGCACAATTCTAAGCATGTCATTATAACCCCAATAATCTGCAGAAACTTATCCAGTTCATGAACTGGAACATTACCACCACTGCACATGATAAATTTTTTAGCATGAATAAACAACCTTACCTACCATTTTTCTTCCAAGGTAAATCACAGTTTGCATATCATTCATATTGCTTCAACTTGGGCATACATTTAAGTCTTAGAGAATAGCATCCTGAAATTTTAGACTTAGGCAACTTACTTATTTCTATTTCATACAAGATTCTATATAGTAACTTCAAATATTGGGGCACCTTAATTTGCTTTTTAAGAGTTATAAATAAAATTTGTTATTAGAGTATTTTCAAGCAGATGTATCCCTAATCACTAGGCAGTTTATCTGTGAGCTCATTAATTGTCTTAACTCATTTCTGATACAAAATTCTAATAAAATTTTGAACACGAGAGAAATACTCAATTTGCCTTACAATAGCACTTAGTTTGACTTTTATATAAGTTTGTAGTGTAAAATGACACCATAATTAACATACAGGTCAATTCTGAGTTCTTTGGCACATCCTGGGTAGAGGCTATGCTATTCTGAGCTACCAACAGGGCCAACTCATTTATCTCATCAACTCAGACACCTTCCTTTATAAAAACTTAAACATATCCCCAGGTAACTTTATAGTATACACTAATGTTTCTACATCTCTAGTTGGCAATAGTTTAAGATTATGTTCCACTGTTCTCTGCATAGGGACTAAACAACATAGTTAGAGGCTAAGTGTGTTTGTGTGATTGATTAACACTGAAATAAATTTACAGAAATACATTCTTTATCTTCAAAAAACATCTCTAAAATAAATGATGTTCCAGAGAGAACTGGAGATCTTTATATTTGCATTCTCTTACACAGTCATCTGTACCTCTTCACCTTAAGCGTTTCTTTACAATCTCCACATATACTTTTCAACTTTTTGATAAACATTTATTTCAATATACTACTAATATTATTGATGATGCATTATATATTTCTGAAACTTAACTTTTTGATTAAATTTTATATGTACTATACTATACTTCAGTATCCCTGTTACATTTCTCAGAACTAAGCATCCCATTAGGTAGGTCACTCTTTCATGTCCCAGTTGTGAAGAAACAGTTTCAAATTTTTACTATTTCTCTCGTTTCTATTTATATTTCCAGTTTCTCTACTCATAAAACTATCAAAATAAACACATGTTTGCTAAATTTTTTGTACTCAGAAAAGTTTATTTTGGGTAGACTTCAGAAGCATTGGTTTTGGGTTTAGTCAGTATTCTGAATCATTCTTTAGAGTGATTTAATTAACTTCACAAAAGTTAAAATACCCAAGAAGCCTGGTTCCATCGATTGGTATTGTTATTTCATTAATGTTTTGATGCTGCTATTCATTAAACTTTGATATCTTATTTTAAAAGGTACCATTATTTAATCATTATGTTTCATGTATGTGTCACAATTTCCTATGAGATAAAACTATTCATCTTGAATGTAAGCTCTTTAATATGTGTTATGTTTGAAAGGGAGGTAAAACATTCTCTCCAACAAGAAAGCTCTTTAATATTAGGAAGTAAAAAACTGATGGTTTCAGGAAGTTCCTGAAACTGATTAGATTCATGAAACTCTTCCTTTTCCAAGCATGTATATAATGACTTTTGTGTGACACTATCAGATAATCTGAGCTACCTCAAAGAGGTTTATACTATCTGAGCTGCTCAAAAGAAATAGGTTCCAGCTTATTGAGCTGCCTACAAGATAAGAGCTTCAGATTTTCCAGCTTCTGTGTGAGCAGTCACCCATCCTAAACAGACAATCTTTGCATCATTTCTGCTCCTATAAATGGCCCCTAACCCATTCCTCTGTAAGTAACTCCTATAATCTCAGTGGTTCACCAAGATGGACTTGGTGTATTGCCTTACTTTGGTCTACAGTCAGTTCCCTAAATGCAGTGAGAACACGTTTGTTCTTCAGTTCTCAAGAAGCAGTATTATACAAAAATATTGCCTTAAAAATTTGATCTAAAATGAACATTTCATAGTCATTTTTAGTCATAAATAGAACTGAAAATAACATGTACAAATAAATTCTTGGAAATATCTCTGACAAATAGGGAAGTCATCTAGTAATAATATCATGAGTTCAACAATAAAAGCTTTGAGATAATTAATAAATGTTTTGTAATTGTTTTTTAAACTTTATTTTCTTTTAGTTTATAGCTAAAAAGAACTAAAACAGACAAACAAATAAAACCATGCCTTATTTAAATTTTTTGAATGTTTCAGATTTTTAAAAATAATATGCTATAATTATAAACAGTGATTTCTCATCAGATATTATATATAAAGACAAGTCAGACATTGACTACATTATTTCTAATATTTTGGAAAAATTATGTTTTACTTGGCAAATACTATTTTTTCATATTAAACAACAAAGCTGATATTTCCTCATTCACAATCTTTTTTAATTAGTATATTTTAAATTTGAAATTTTATTTACACTGAGTTCTCATTCCAAAACAATATATATTTTGTCATATGAACTGTAAACCCACAAAATATTAAGGATCATTTTCATATTAACATGTTAATATAATTTGTAGTTAGAAAATATTTATATGATTTAGATTTTGAGTCATAATAGATATTTCATACTTCTTTTCCATTTTTGTTTGTTTTCAGTTCTTGTTATATTTGTTTTGATAATCTATTTGTTTGTTGTTGCTTTGTTTTGTTTTTAGTTTTTAACTTCCTTGAAATATATTTAACTTGGCTTTGGATCTTTTTATCTTCTTTCCATGAATTTATAATGGATATACATACTATTTTAATCAAGTCCATGTGAGATCTGTTTTATTTTGTCTTTGCTGTACCAGGTACTTAGAGAGTTATTAAGAAGTTAATTCTCAAATTAGATTGACATCTTTGAAATAATGCAATCAACATTTATAACCACATTTATTTTAGTTGTTTATTGCTGTTGGTATAACCTTTGAAGCAATGGCACAGTAACAATTTTATCTTACTAGCTTGCTACTTGGATTATTGCTGCCTTTAAGATAATTGCTGAGCTTTAGAATACTGTATATTCTAGTAAGAATATTTTCAGATAAATACCATTGGTTGTCAAATATAAATATCTAGCACTACTAAGTTACAAAGACTTTTAAACAAATATTAATATAGTAATATAATAGCTAGCCTGACAACAAAATTCCTTTTTAAGCCAACACTTGATTAATAGATAAAAAAGAAAATTATTACGTGTTGACAGTGCTGGCTTCCAATATAGAGAGTGGCAAAGAAGAATTCCATCACTTGAAGGAAGTGACACCCAGGAAATCCTCAGCTCACCTAGACTCCAAGTCATGCTTATAGATTCTCCAAAGGGTATGGCAGAGTACTATAATTAATTAAAATTCGGTTGCAAAGAAAAGTAACAAGAATCTTTGGAATAGTATAAACAATAGAACACAGTCTATGGGCAATTTCTTAAATGAGCTAACTTTCAACTTACAGATTTTAGGGGTTCTGTCATTTCTGTTTTCTACTTAGTTCTTCAGAGTAAACTTCCTATAAAAACCTTGGTTAGCTTAGGGTGAAAAACATGATAAAGGTATCCATTCTTATACTCAAATTACAAAGCTAGGGGTGGGAATTCTCATCTCATCACAAGATGCTTTCTGCAGAAAACCATACTGCGAAGGCACACAAGAATCACAGAGTGTAGTTACCTGCAAAAGAACTCAAAGATCATGGAGAAAGGAAGGACATCTGAAGTCCTGTTTCTAACTGAGGAACTGTTGGCATTTGGTCAGTGTTGACTGAGGAGAAGCCACTTTTTTTGTAGGGAGGTGTAGACACATTGGTTGATTGCCCAGGTCAGAGCAGATGACCCCACACTCAGTTACATAATAGGCAACTTGAATTGGACTCAGCACATTATTGAAACAAATTTTTAAGTAGCATCTAATATTGGAAGGGAAATATATTTGAAGCTTTGGGATGTTTTTATGTTTCACTATATATGTGTATGGTATTTTCAAAGAGTAAAAAGAAATCCTGAAATTCAGAATAGTGTCCGTCCATTTTCTTTATTGTATTATCTTTCTAACTTTTGCATTCCTCATTGGACCTGTTCAAGTTATACAGGCCACTTTGCCCTTGAACCTACTGCTAGAGTACTGTTTGTCTTTTCCCGTGAGGCACAAAGCAGGTTGTTAAATTGATTTATGAACTACTCAGCCAAATAGATAATTTAATGAAGTTTTCCTTAATGATAATGATAGTTTAAAAACATTACTATATGAGAAGCTTACAGATTTGCTTCCTTCGGTCCTGATGGCCATTGTGTTGATTGTGATGAACAGATGGTGAGAGGAAAATTGAGAATCGTAAGCTAGTTCACACTGACATTGTGCTCTTTATTTTAGTTTACCTCGATCTCAAATATCACCTAACTGTATGTTTTTCTAAATAATATATATTACCAAGCACTCCATTAGCTAAACTCTATCAGCTTTAAAAAAATCTTGTCAACAAAATTTAGGCAAACAAGAGGAAAATGTTAAAAGTATAAGTATGATATAAATTCACAGTAATCGTGGGCCAAAATTGCTTAACTGATCAACGATGGACTAAAGAATGTATTGAGAAAGAGAACAGGAAAGGAAGCCAAAGAAAACAAGCATATAAAATATCAAGGTAAACTTTGGGGATACACAGCCTAGCTTTTTAAAAAAACTAATAAAATCATTACTTTTATGGTTTTATTTTCCATAAGAAACAAATCAATTGTATTACTATTATAAAGAAATTCCTTTGCTTCAAGGTATCTCAAACTTTACAAAAATCTAGTTCCCAATCACAAGAAAATGGAAAATGAAATGAGTTCCTGCTAGGTCCTTGACCTACTTCAAGGGTGCTGTGTGCTTCCAAGACACTACGATTTTGTGCCTTATATTCAATATATTAATTACATGAGTTTTCAATTGATTTTATCTTAAATTTAATAAGTAGTATTAACAAAAAAATTTTGATTCACAAGTCAAGTAAATACCCTTGAAAGTCAAATCCCAATCTAAAAGTATTACTTTTTAAAAATATGCATAGGTTTTATTCCACTAACTCCCAGACATATGAGTGATAAGTGAGTGGGAATAATTTGAGTATATATATTCTATGCATATATGTTTGTACATATATGCTTTTACACATGCAAGCAGTCACAACCCAAGTTATATCTAACTTTCTACTTCTATGCCACTCTGTCAAATAAATCTAGGCAAATAAATTTAACTGGAAAACTGAATGTGAGAGTAATGTCTTACGAATATTTACTTGAAGGTCTAATGTAAATATGTTGTGTTGTATATGGGAGAATTTAAATTATTGCCAACTTTTATCCTCAGAAGTATTGAAAATTTGATATTTATATTTCATCTATTTTTTATAGTGTTTGTTCATCTAATGTGGTTCTGCATCCTGATTGTATTTTAATTATTTGCATGCACTTATTTTTAAATCAAAAACTCACAATCTTTTTATATTTCTAAGGTGCTATCCTTATCTTAGTTTTCTCACATTATTGGGGTTTATGTTTAGTCTTTCTGTGACTGTTTGGAAATACATGATTTCTCTCAAATCTTTGGATTTATTGGTTATGAAAGAAGCTTCACTTATGGGTCACTGGCAAAGATTTGGTTCATTTGTTTCCTTGACAGCTTCAGTTGAAATTTGTGGTATTTGAAAGAGAACACATGGTATTGAAGTCTCACCAACATGGCTGCCACCTCTCTGGCATTCCTAGATGGAGCACCTTTACAGCAAAGTCCCAGGTCCTCTAGCTCTTCCAGTCTTCCCATATTCGCCTCAGTGATTATCCATGAGCCTTGGCTGAGGAAGTTCTGTTGTAGACATACCAGTTGGAACTGGGTTTCATAACTTTGAATTTGACCAGTTGTAAACTATGGACAAATTAAGAATGCTATCATTTTCCCATATAGGCTTCAGGTCTCTTCTTTGTAAATAATGCAGATTATACAACTGAATGACTATTGCAAATCTCTGCCCACATTTCTCTGCTTCTTTCCACTCAGAAAAACACTATTGTTAAGGTGGTACATCTTCTCTCCATGACTCCAGCTTCTGTGCGGGCATGCTTATGAAGAGTTTAGTATTTAAATATATGTAATCCTATTGTACAAAGTCCTTTTATAGGTGTGTTGTAAACATCTAGAGTAATACATTTCAAAGTTTTAGTTCTAAATGAGTACCTCTTTACTGTTTATAGCCCTGGAGCATCAAATCATATTTAAAGTGAGTAGATGATTTTACTGTCTTTTCTGAATTCATTAAAGATTAAGTTATAGAAGAAAATTGCATTCTTTTGTGAGTGCATTTTCAAAAACATAATTTTTACTGACTTCATCATAAATAAACAATGGCTGTCAATTCTACTTTCAGGATAATTGATCCAAATTATCTAGGCCAGATTTACTCTTTGCAAAATGTAAGCTGCAATCAGCCTTTAGAAGAATAACTGATTATGGATATAAAAGGTTATATGCTGATTCAAATGCTCCATATTTAAACCAGACCACTAGTACACCCTTTACAGATGAGCAGAGTTTTTCTTTGTAAGTCTCATTCTTCAATTAGAGCAAGAAAAGGGCACTCACTGGGGACTTTTAGTGGCAGTTTTTTGGGAGGAGGAAACAAACTCTGTAGTTTTAAGGTCTCCCATATATGGGGTGATAGAATAAAGCAATTGAAATGTTGGTGCACACTTCTGACCTTGTGCAATTAAATATAAAAGCATTTTCTACAAACTATAATCCTATTGGATTTTCAAGCAAAGGAAGATCAATGAAGATTGAAAATAGCCAAAGAATAGTTAATGAGAAGCAATGATTAGAAGAATGAGTAGAATTTGTATAAGTTAGGGCAGGGAAAACATGGCTGTCTATGGGATACCTAATTGGCATAAATGGTGCACATTGAGTGAAAGGAGAAATATTAAACACAGAGAAAATGAGAGACTAATAGAACTTGATGTGAACTAAATTAGTTCCTTATTTATATTCCTTTCATTCCGGTCATGCATGGTCCTGAGAATAATGGGCATATCTTACTGTATCTTTGTTTTGTTTTGTTTTCCCTCTTTGAGAAAAAAAAAAAAAACTCATAGAAGTTATAGGAACATTTTAATGTCCAGTGATATAATTTTCTCAGTACATGACCACAGGTTAAAATAATTTGTGTGGATGGGTATCATTAACAACTACTCCACCAAATCTGTTAGAAGAATAGTGAGAAATTTATCAGGACAAGAAATGAAGCATAGAAAATTAAAGTGGTTCAGCTGTCAGCAAACAGTGCTTCTGGGACAACTTGAAGAGAATTCTAAGGTTGGAAAAAATATTCAAAGATCATCAATTGCTACTCTCATTGGGCTTCAGGCTTTGTACTATTTAACGCCCTCTAGAAAAGAAATGTTTATACCCTTTATACTAGCTTCTCAAAACACCATAGGTCTCCATTAGTTAGCTCTTCCTCAAAATTGTATTTGACTCTCCAAAACCATTTAAACAGAATGAACATTACCCCAGAAAAATGGATATCTTAGTATTTGGAGTTAACTGCATATAAAAAGAATAACACTAAATGGTTATAATTTTAATGTAAATTGTAATGTAAAATGAAAATTGACTATGAAGCAAAGAAATTTCTACTAATATCTATGGATGTCATGCACTGGATTTGGTTATAAACATCTATGTGATAAGCTATTTCTATTCAGTTTGATATTCATGTTATCTCTGTATGATGAAAAGCACTTGAGGTGACAATAAAAATACATGTAATTAGGAAAAATTTATTGATACCACATTGCTGAACTCTAGATTTCTGTGTCATATCAGATCCATTCCTAAATGGCTTATATCAGATGGTTAATGGGAAGAAACTACAATGCTACAGCCCCAATGTTCAATACAGTTTCAGAGTCAAATTTCACAACCATTGCCAATAAAATCTATTACCAATCAAACACATTATCCAATGATATGTTGATTTTTACAGACCATAGCAGCAGAATATATTTATATATTCATGTTGTTAATTATTAAAGGGGAGATCTGTAAAAGAAAATGTCTCTCAAATTAATGGACTTTATTCATTGAATAGAAGCAACGTTCTACAAATCTCTCTTATGATATACCCTCTCAAAAACAGCATTAACTAACTGACATGAAGAGAAATTATAGTCACATATTTACACAGTAACCATTTCAGTGGCACACTACTCTGGAAGCAGTCCCTAGAAATTTCTTAGTTTCTTTTATTCTGGATCCTCATGAAAGTCTACATCAGCTCTTGTGTTTTTAGGAATACTCATACAATAACTACTACCTAAGTTGTTGAAAATCAGATATTTAATCTCAGTTTAGGAACCGTGTAAGTATTTTTTGATCCTGCACCACAATTCAGTTTCTTCTTTTCTTCTGCTTTCTACTTCTCCCCACTCACAAGTAATGATTCCTAATAAACATTCAGTGTGTCAAGATCTGTGTCAAATTTCTGCTTTTGTAAAATGTCACCTGAGATGTCATTCTTGTGGAAAGCATCATTGCTGGTGTGTGTGTGTGTGTGTATCATCAATGGCCAGTTTTGGCAACTGGAATTGCTGACATCCTCTTACATCATTTCCTTAAAAATATTTTAGAATGTAAATGAGCAGCCAGTACATGATTTAAGATGTAACTCACAGCCTTCCTCTGCTCAAAGCCCTCTACTGCTTCCCTTGCCGACTTTAGCAGAAGGCAGTGTGCCTTCAGTGCCAGTCAGGGTTCATGCAAGGACCCCTTCCCTCCACCATTTGACTCTGGTAGATTCCCACTCTCCTCCCTGCTTCAGCTACATTACTCTAAATGCAGTTTCATGAGTGCAGCAGCCACGTTCCTGTCAGAATACTCCAAATTTGTGTCCTTCATTGCCCTTGAAGAGGGTCTTATAACGAAACACCACCTCCTCCAGCCTTACTTGCATTCCTGAGTCTTAGACATTTGCTTTCTGCTGTGGTCATAGCTCTTTTCGCCATCTGACATACCTTCTGTGTATTTTCTTTATCCACTGAAGATACAGTCTCATAAGAAGAGTGGCCTGCTTGTCACTCACTGATGTTAAAGAATTTAAAATATTGCTGAAAGAAATGAGTAATGATTAAATAAATATTAAGCAAGTCAACAGTCAACAACACAGCATAGCTTCATTGGAAGTGATAATAGAGCTATGTGGGGCTAAATATATAGTGTATGCGATGCTAAAAATTCATAAACTGTGTAGTTTTGAAACAAATATATCTATAGTACTTACATATCCCTCCTATACTACCCTTTAATTATAAGTGCTTTCCAAAAGGTATGGTAAGTGATAGCTGTATCAACTTCTTTTTCATTGTGGTCTTTTATAAAATCCATAATTGTTCTGAAAGCTGTTATTACATTCAGAAATGAAAATAAAGTTCTCAAACTTAAAACTTAATTAAAGCAAAGGTTAGGAGGCTCAGTCATGATGAAAATGATTATGATACATATTAATTTGCAAACAGGATGGATGCTGATAAAATTGTCCTTTTCAGTATTAATCTAATGTCGGTAAAATGCTTTAAAAGAACAACAACAACAAAGATCTCATAACAACTTTAGGGTAAATAGATTTATACAGACCATTTCATCTATTATGCTCTGACACAGAAGGACCTGACCAAAGCTACTTGGACTGTTTACCAAACTGAATCATTGCTAAATTTAATAAATTTACAATAACAAAAAGGGCAATAAAAGGAAGTTGTGGTTATATGAATCCTTGTGTTCCAATTTGGATATAAAATGGGGAAAGCATATATCTATATATCTATATCTATATCTGATATGTATAGATATATGATATGTATACATATACATATATCTATATATACATATATATGCATATACATATCATATATGCATATATACATATCATATATATATACACACATATTCCAAGTTGATTATGTTAGTAGGGAGAGAGAGAGAAACTATTTTTACCTCCACCAAGAAGCACTTCAGGCAATCAATGTAGACCTGCATTACAATACAAAGTCCTCATCTATGCACTTGTTAATGGGATAAACAAAGTTTTATTAGTGGTAATGAATTTAGCACTAACAATGATTGATTTGAAGAAAAGCTGTGCAAATAATACTATGGCTGGCATTTGCATATCAAATAAGTAAGCCATCTTTTCCTCAATAAATGGTTTGCTGGAGATACATTAAATTTTGTTATACTTTAAAGCAGTTATAAAAGAATATATACTATAAAAATCTAAACTTTCCGTCTAAGCACATTTATAATATATAAAAAATATTCCTTTAAGAAAATATGTCATGTTTTAAATCAAACACACTGTCTTGATTCAAAGGAGAATGAAATTAAAATGAAAAACAAATGGCTAGAGAGATGGCTTAACTGGTAAGAGCACTGGATCCTCCTACAGAGACCAAGGTTCAGTTCCTAGCACCTACATCATAGCTCACAGTCATTCAGAATTCCAGTCCCAGAGGATCTCATATCCTTTTCTATCTCCCACACATACTGGTCACCTGTGGTACACAGACATATAAACAGGCAAATTTCCAATATACTTAATTTTAAAATAAAAGGAAAATATACAAAAATATTTCTATCGGGAGCCTATAGGGAATTTAATAGTACTATTAATAATAATAACAGGGAATTGATAATAGCTAACTTATGTCAAACACCACATGCAATTTAGTACTCTAAGGATTTCCCACATATTTTTCTACTTCATTTTCACAAACTTTATTCATCACGCTTTTCTGCTCCCACTATAGAGATGAGGAAGATGGACTTCAGTTTAGTTTAGGCATAGGCATAAAAATATAAACTGATGGAACAGAGTCAGTTCTAGGTGCTTTGGCTTCAGAGCCCATGTTTTATAACCTGCTATCTTCACAATAACAATTAACTTGGTAAGTAACAATTTGAAATAGAGTTTTCTAGTAGTGAGTCTACCATCTTTGTATAAGCAGAAATATATGAATAGTGAAGTCTAGGAATTCTTTGAGTCATTTTCTCTCCCCAACATTAATAAATGACCAGACTAGTACTTTTGACAAAACACGAGTTGATGTGTCGATAGCAAGAAAAGCTGTCATCTAGCTTCCCTATTCTATAGGGAGGTTCTTGGCCAGAGTCCTCGTCCACATTGTTTCACAACACTGTTAATCATATACTCCCAACAGAGGTTCAAACCACAGCAAAGTACATTAGACACAATTTCCACAGCTCAGAAGAGTTGAAGAAAATTTATAGGATGGTACCATGCTCTTTATATCATGTTGTCACCATAGCAACAGATAAGCTCTTGGGCATTATTTTAACAACTTGACTATACAATGAAAATCTTGAGTATTTTGGTGAAAGCAGAGCATAAGAAAATGCACTTTAAAAGATCCAATATTTCTTCCTGATATAATCTTTAAACAAATCTCATATTTGTTAAATACCAAGAACATATCTCAAATAAAAGGTGTGTGTGTGTGTGTGTGTGTGTGTGTGTGTGTGTGCGTGTGTATGTGTAAGACTCATAGCCACATCCTTAAAGGGAAAAGGTACATAATTTTCTATAAGATTCAGAACTGGCTTTCACCTAAAATTGCAGTTTCAATACATAAATAAATTCAAAGAGATACACCATACAGAATGAATACATAAAGAAAATACTTGCACTTTTGATACCAATAACAAAGACAGTAACATAAAGAAAATAAAAATGAAATCTATGTGACAATGCCTAGAAAACAGAATGTTTATTAATATATTTAACCAAGGAAGTAATGTATTTCTGTGATAAAAATTGTAAAACACAACTGAAAAATCAAATGAATGGAAGACAATCTGTGTCACAGAATTGAAGAATTAATATGGGTCAAAAGACTTGATCACATAAAGATATCTATAGAGTCAATATAGCACCACCAAATATTAATTGTTTCTTTACAACTACAGGAAAAAATGTTTCAGGTACTTAAGTAGACAAAGCAATTCTTAATGGGGGTAGAGCAGTAAAGTTTCCAATGGAGAAAATAAAAGATAAAATAAAATCAAGTGCTAATAAGGAGGCAGAAGAATGCTAATTCATAAACACCTTTGCTGGGATATAAATTAATGCAGCCATTATTTAAAATGGCATGGCAATTCCTTAAAAGAAAACAAAACAAAATCAAAAAAGAATAAGAAACAAACCTAAAAATAGACTTATCACATGATAAAGCAATTCTACTGCTGGACACACAGCCAAGAAATGGGAATCCTGAAACCAAACAAAGATACTTTTAATGTCCCTCCCTTTTTTCACCGTTATCTACAATAATTGAAATATGAGATCAAGACAGATGTTTACTACTTGCGAAACAGTAAAGAAGATATGATTTCTATCCACAATTGAGTATTTTTCAGTCCTAGAAAAGAATGGAATCCTAAAATTCACAACACAGATGCTGGGTGAAATACAAAGATATCAAGAGCACATGCTCTCACTCACTTGTGGAAATAAGTTAATCTTATGAAATAGGCTGTGTAGGGTTAGATTTTTTAAAAACCTACTTTTAATAAGAGTTCTCAATGACTTTGACCCCTCTTCTAGCCCACCATCCAAAGGTAGGGGAGAAAGATGGTAAAATAAGACAAGGTCTCTGTCAGGATACTAGTAGTCCAGTTCAGTAGTGTCAGGATATAAAACACGAATCAGTAACAGTGGCATGATCCAGCAGAAATCACCAGGGCTCCGACGAATTGTGAAGAATCAGTGGGAACTACCAGGACCAATCAGGACACCAGGAGAATTTCTCTGCTGTGCCTCTTTCAATGAAGTGAAGATCAGTAAAGATGAAAACATGAGACCAACAAAGTGAAGCATTGCAAAGCTAGCTATGACCGCTATAAGAGCTCGCTGTCATTGTCCACTGAGCCCTATTTTACTTTCTCCAAATATCACGTGTCCTCCCACGGCTCTTACCTTAGCAACACACCGTGTCTCAGCAAACTTCCACGTAAGTTTGTCTTAGCAAAATACCGTGTGAGTCTACATCATCTGACATATCCAGAATCTTCCACTTCTAGGACAGTGATCAATAGAGACCATAAAAGGTAAATAAAAAAAAAATTAAAAAATAATGGGGAAAGTAGAGAAGCTCAGAAACATAACACAAAACGCAGTTCACATACAAGTGTTACTTCTAATTTTCCAGTGCACATTAGGGAAACTTTGGGTTAAAACAATCTATGATATATCACAAAATAATTAGAAGAGTACAAAATGCCAGCTCAAAACTAACTACTGTAGAAAGACATGGGAATACTAACCTGGTTTGATCAGTACATGTTGCATACTTGTGTTGAACTGTCATAAGGTATCCCATAATATGTAAATAATATTGTCTAACTAAAAATAACAGAGACAGGAGGCAAAGATAAATGGGAGTATGTTTTCACATTCATTACTTTTGTATGCTTTCCTCCTATGTACAGGTTCCCTTTGCAGGTTAAGTCTGTTTTTATGGGCATAGCATATTGTTTTGATATTAGCAACTTGATAATATAATTTCAAATTAAAAAGTGGAATAGCTCTACATCTCTTCTGTGTGCATAAGCTTATTTTAGGTATTAGTTTGACACCATCTTAGAAATATAATTTCCAGCTGGGCAGTGTTGGTGCATGCCTTTAATCCTCGGGATTAAAGGATTAAAACTCGGGAGGCAGAGGCAGGCAGATTTTGAGTTCGAGGCCAACCTGGTCTACAGAGTGAGTTCCAGGACAGCCAGGGCTACACAGAGAAACCCTGTCTCGAAAAAAACAAACAAAAACAACAACAACAAAAACAAAAAAAGAAAGAAAGAAAAGAAAGAAATATAATTTCCTATGTCCAGGAAAATATCACTAGAGTGTTGTAAGAAACTACTGAAACTGAAGATCCCTACCTAGAGTACGGACACTTTGATGCTGTGTTTTCAACTTGAATTTCAGTTATCTTTTTATTTATTTGTTATTTTTTGGAAATTTCAGCTACCACATTTTTAAAAACATTTACATTCCATTCATTGTCCACCCATCACCCTGGACTCAGACCCTTCTCCACAGTTTCTCATCCCATTCCTCCTCCCCCTTGCCTCTGAGAGAGTACCTTCCCCACCTTCTCCCTTCCCTGGGGAAATCTCTTGAAGATTAAGCGAATCTTCTCCACTAAGGCCTGACCAGGAAGACTTCTGCTATATTTGGGCCAGGGGCCTCAGAATGGCCCATGTATACTCCTGGTTAGTGGCTCAGTTTCTGGGAGTTCCCTGGAATCTTCCATAAAATGAATCCCGAGTTGGGTCAGTCATTGAACCACCTTTCCTTCAGTCTCTTCTCCACTTTTGTTCCTGCAGTTGTTTTAGGCAGGAACAATTTTAGATCAGAAATTATGACTTTGGTTAGTAACCATGTCCCTCCACTTGAGGCCTGTCTATCTACTGGTGGTGGACTCTTTGAGTTCCCTCTGCAATGTTGGGAATTTTGGCTAAGGTCAACCCCATTGAGTTTCTCACATCCTGGGCCTCTGGTTCCCACACATCTCCCCACATTCCACCCCCTAAGGCTGCTTATGAATGGAGATTTATTCTCTGGACCCTCTGGGCTTCACTCTTGCATCCCTACCTGATCTTGTTCCCCCTTTCCCCTCCATTTCCTCTCTCCTTACCAGATTCCCCTGCCTCCCACAATTCTTTCCTTCACCCTTCTAAGTGGGATTGAAACACCCTCACTTGGGCCTTTCTAATTTTTACACTTATTATGGTCTGTGGGTTGTATCATAGGTATTCTGTACTTTTGGCTAATATCCACTTATCAGTGAGTACATACCATGTATGTCCTTTTGGGTCTGAATTACCACACTCATGATGATATTTTCTAGTTCCATCCATTTGCCTAAAAAATTTGTGATGTTCTTGTGGTTTAATAGCTGAATAGTATTCAATTGTGTAAATGAAACAGATTTTCTATATCTAGCCTTTGGTTGAAGGACATCTAAGTTTGTTCCAGCTTCTGATTATACAAATAAGGCTGCTCTGAACATGTGGAGCATGTGTCCTTGTGGTATGGTGGTGCCACTTTTACGTATATGCCCAAGAGTAATATAGCTGGTCTTTAGGTAGAACTGTTTCCAATTTTCTGAGGAACAGCCAGATTGATTTCAGAGTGGTTGTACCAGCTTGCAATCCCACCAGGAATGGAGGAGTGTTCCTCTTCACATCCGAGCCAGCATGTGCTGTAATTTGAATTTTTGATCTTAGCTACTCTGGTTTCAGATGAATTCTCAGGGTCGTTTTGATATGCATTTCTCTGATGACTAAGGACTTTGAGCATTTCTTTAAGTGTTTCTAGGCTGTTCAAGATATTTCTTTTATGATATCTCTGTACAACATTTTGAAATTGGATTATTTGGTATTTTGGAGATTAACTTCTTGAGTTCTTCATATATTTTGAATATTAGCCCTCTATCAGATGTAGGGTTAGGGAAGATTTTTCCCAATCTGTAGGTTGCTGATTTGTCCTATTGATGGTGTCTTTTGCCTTACAGAAGCTTTTCACCTTCATGAGCTATTGGTGTTCTGTTCAGGAAATTTCCCCCTGTACCAATGACTTTGAGGCTCTTTCCCACTTTCTCTTTTATTAGATTTAGTGTATCTGGTTTTATGTTGAGGTTCTTGATCCACTTGTACTTGAGTTTTGTGAAGGGTGATGAATATGAATCTATTTTCATTCTCCTGCAAACAGATTCCCAGTTAGACCAGAACCATTTATTAATGATGCTCACACGCACGCACGCCCGCGCGCGCGCGCGCGCGCGCACACACACGTACACACACACACACACACACACACATACAGACTGTATGTTTTTGGCTTCTTTGTCAAAGATCAAGTGCCCATATGTGTGTGTGTTTACTTCTGGGTCTTTACTACCTGTGTCTTTGATTACTGCAGACCTCCTGGGACACATGTAGGCTGTAGGTATGAGCAGCCCACCCATCATATTTTTATTTTTGAGGTTTCAGTGTAGTTAAAATGATTCCTAAGGAGTTTATTATTTCCCATTGTACTGCAAATGAGATATTTTTTCCTTCCACATTGGGAGTATGTAGAAATGTTCTTCACTGTTGTATGGTATTTTTTATCCTTTGGTTTCGCTGAATGGTATAATCTTTATTTTGGCATTCTTCAGGCATGCATGCTGTGTTGTTTCTTTCTATAAATTTTTTATTCCACTTGTTTTGACATGTCATTTTCTCTTATGCCTTTGTTAGTATCAGATTTGAAATTTGGGATATGTCCTTATTTTATGTGATTTTCTGATTAATGCATTTGTTTTTCACTTAGTTTTTAAATTGAAATGGAATTACATCAGTTTCTCATTTTCCCTTTCATCCCTCTAGTTTTTCCCAGCTGCCCTCCTTGAACCACTCCTGACTCCCTCCCACACATCCAACATGATAGCCTCTCTCTCTCTCTCTCTCTCTCTCTCTCTCTATATATATATATATATATATATATATATATATATACATGCATGTGTGTGTGTGCATTCACACAGACACAGATACACACACACACACACACACACACACACACACACACACACGAGACATATCCCTGGGAGAGGCTATTCTCCTTCTCCCAGCAGTCATTAGTTGCTTGTAATTCTTATCTATAAACCCCATGGAATCTTTCTCCTTCCCTGTTATCATATTCATTGATATTTCCATAATCTTTTTACTGCAGCCATTTCTAACAGAGACTCATTTTACAAAACTCCCTAGTATTAGGAGTCTAATGATCTTTCTGCCCCCTTACTTCTTCCATGATGTTCCCTGAGCCATAAGTGAAGGAGATGGGATGCATATAGATCTGTTGGGGCCTGGGTTCTCTACAACCTAATAACCTATTTATCTCTGCCTTATGTACTGTTGTGGCTTTCTTAGCTAACCTTGCTTTGCTGTAAAGAGTGACTTATTTTATGGGGATATATATGTGTGTGTGTGTAATAATAATTTTATTAACATGTTGGTGATGTTTTTTAAGTTTTAGCCTTTTTCTATGACATTTTCAAAGAGTCATGGAGGATGAATATTGTCAAGTTTTAATCAATTCTCCCGAAACTGCATTTTCCACCATTGTCCTCTCTCACGGAGCAGAAATTTTAGGATGAGTTTTGTTTAGGGAGACAATGCAATATTTTGGTAAATATGCCTTCAAAAATTATTTTATATACTATAAAAATGGTTTCCATAGAAAAAGACCCTTATGCCTTGTGCTCACATTGTAATGAGGCATTGCAGCCTGCACAAGCTATTTTCTTCGTGGTTAAGCAGAGTTTACATATTCCAGTAACTTCAATAATTTTCTTTGGAAGTACACAGAAATAAAATAAGTTTACAAAGAAAGCATAGACCCTGCTCAAATAAAGCATCTGTTCTTTGGCTCTAAGGACTAGGTAGCATTTGTGAATGGATGGAAAATGACATAATTTTCTAAGTCTAAGTAGCCAATAACACCAAATGTCAATTTTGGCTTCGCCAATTTTGAGGTGATGCTGTATAGTTTAAATCATTTACATTCTCAAATCACATTTGATCATATGTGACTATCCAGCACCATTTGGTTAAAATATTTGGTTCATCTTTGATTAATTCTTCCACTTAGCTAACATTTTTTATTGATTGAATGGGTTGTGGATATTTCTGTCATTACTGAGCTATTAGGTATATAATTGTTAATATGTGTAATTTTAGTAAGTGTTCTTGATTGGATTGTCCTCTAGTGTGATTTTCTATTTGGAGACAAACTTTGAGTTATGTAACCATTAACTTTACTCTGTATTTTCATCTTCTCTCTTCCCTGTCTTTTTCTCACTTTTTAACCTTATCAGCGATATCATGGAGTCAATTTTCTGCCTTGCCAAGTCTGTTCACCAACCATTGTGATGAGTCTTTATTCACCTTCTAAAATTTTTACAGTCTCCATTTTGCAAAACACCTTACTTAACTAGTTTTCCTAATAGAAATCCATATATTCAAATATTTAAATAAAATTTAAATTTAAAATCTTTTCTTAGGAATATTCAAGAACACACTCCTCAGTGTGCTGTAATGCTTCCTTAAATGGCTTTTGATGCTTGTATGACATTTTGCCATTCATTTAAAATTTTGTATTGTTATTTGAACAAACTAAATCCCTTTAAGTTGACTTACTACTTGCAATTAGTCAAGGAGAAGCCATCATTCTATTCTGATTCTGATAAAGACTGATTCTGAGTCTGCAGTAGTAGGATGGGATTCCTAAGCAGGGTCCTCAGCCTAATGGCCATTTTTCCATGAGAATTCTTTGTCTGTGTTCACTGGAAACAGGGAGAGAAGAGGGAAGAATAAAAATGGAATCATCTGGAGTTCACATTGCTCCCAGAGTTATTTCAGGCTTCAATCTACAAGTCTTCTTTTTGTTCCTTACATTTATGAGCACTATGGTCCAGATGACCAAAAGTGATGCTAAATCCTTATGCCCATCAGCTTCCTATTCCCTCCCACATGCTCCATTCCCCAGCCCAATTATTTAGTCTGAGGAGGACCTGAAAGGCCACATACAAAAACAATGTCTGGTTTGGCTTTTGATCTCCACAGTCTCCATCCTAAACTTTAACAGCCCATCAGAATTCATCAGATCAGATTTCAGCTAACCTTTTGTTCTTGAGAAATTCTACTTATAAGTATTAAGATGTAATGATTTTTAAAAATGGGTGACAACATTCCCAGAATTTAGAAGATATAATTAAGCCAGTTTAACATTGCTATCATTAGGCATTACATTGAGATCTATATATCTAAACCATATTATGGAACTTTAATGACCTTATTTTTATTGTGTTCTGATATATTTGTTATTATCTTAGAGATCAATGTATTTTTATTACTCATCAATCTTTATTACTCATTATATTTAAAATAAGTACTAAAATGATACATATTTTAACATATACAATTGTACCCTGAAGGAATAGCTTAGGTAAATGTTAAATTATTTCCTATTTTTTTTTTTGGTTTTCCAAGACAAGGTTTCTCTGTTCCTGGAACTCACTCTGTAAACCTAATTTTTTAGTGACTTGAACAAGGCCTTTTAAGAGATTTCAAGAGGATAGTAAAATAGGCATAATCTTTATATTATTGTTGTATTGTTTTGTTTTGTTTTGTTTGCTTCTAATAAATATAGTTGAAAAGCCAGAAATTTTCTGCATCATCTAAAATAGAAAACTGGAGAAAACTGACAGGGGATGATGTTTGGCAAGTCAGAGTACATTTTAGTCATGAGAATGAGGGTAAAATTATTCATGTGAGTTTTTAGATTTATTCCTGTCAAAATGTGTGACTGATGACAGAGGAATTCACTTCTAAGAACAAAGGAAAATCTATATTCCTAGCCAGTTTGTTAAAAACATGAAGAATCTAACCAAGCAATATTTACAAAAAGCCTGCATCATCTGACTTTGCTAACAGTGTAAGTGATAGTAACTTTCTTCTCTTTTAATATGAGACTTTTTTGTTTTCATTAAAATTATTTATTCACTTTGCAACCCAATCTCAATCAACCCTTTCTCTCTTTCCAGGACTGCCTCATACAAGTCCTTCCCTCATGCCACCTTCCTCTTTTCAAAATACACCCTTTGGGAGTCAAACACCCCACCCCCATGCACACATCAAGAAGCTGCAGGTCTAGGCACATCCTCTCCGACTGAGGTCAGACAAGGCTGTCAATTTAGGGGCATTGGATCCACAAGGAGGGAGGCAGTAAACTCAGGGACAGCCCTTGTTACAGTGGTTAGGGGGCCCGCATGTGCATGCTCATCGCCTTCATATGTGCAGGGGTCCTAGGTCGAGACAGTGTTAACTCTTTGGTTGGTGATTGGTACTCTGGGAGGTCCCGAAGGGTCCAGATTATTTTTTGGTTGGGAGACTTTGCTTTTGTTTTGTTTTGTTTGTTTTTAAACTTTTCTTAAGTGGATATTTTCTTCATTTATATTTCAAATGTTCTCCCCTTAAAAAAAACCCTATCCCATCCCCCCTCCCCTCCCTCTATGAAGGTGCTCATCCACCCACCCATGCACTTGTATCTTCCTGCCTTGGCATTGCCCTACACTAGGGCATCCAACACCCTCAGGTTCAAGAGCCTCTTTGGTTGGGAAACGTTTAATGACTGTTTCTCTTTCTTTAGGGGTTATAGGACTATTCACATAGTTTATCTGATCTTTATTTAGCTTTAGTAATTGGTATGTATCTATAAAATTATCCATTTCATTTAGATTTTCCAATCTATTTGAGTACTGCATTTTGAAGTAAGACCTAAGAATGCTTTTAATTTCCTTGCTGTCCATTGTTAAGTCCTCCTTTTCATTTCCGATTTTGTTGATTTTTATACTGTCTCTCTGCCTTTTGGTGAGTTTGGCTAAGGGTTTGTCTATCTTGTTGATTTTCTTAAAAAATCAGCTCTAGGTTTCATGAATCTTTGTAAGGCTCTCTTTGTTTCTAATTGATTGACTTTGGCCCTGAGTTTAATTATTTTTTGCCATGTACTCTTCTTTGGTGTGTTTGCTTCTATTTTTTCTAATATACCTTCAGATATACTTTTAATTTTTTAGTATGAGAACTCTACAATTTCTTTATGAGTGCATTTAGTGCTATGAAATTTCCTCTTAGCACTTTTTTCTTAGTGTCCCATAAGTTTGGGTATTTTGTGCCCTCATTTTCATTGAATTTTAGAAATCTCTTTTTTTTTTAATTTCTTCCCTGACCCCTTCATTGATCATTGAGTAGAGAGTTACTCAGTTTCCAAGAATATGTAGGCTTTCTGTTGTTTCTGTCTTTGTTGAAATCCATCTTTAATTCATGGTGATCTGATAAAATGCATCTGTTATTTCAATCTTGTATCTGCTGAATTTTGCCTTGTGACTAATTATATAGTCAATTTTAGAGAAGATTCCATGACGTATATTCTTTTGTGTTTGGATCAATTATTCTATAGCTACCTATTAGATCTATTTGAATCATATCTTCTGTTAGTTTCATTATTTCTCTGTTTATTTTCTGTTTCAATGACCTGTCAATTGGTGAAAGTTGGGTGTTGAAGTCTCCCAATAGTATTGTGTCGGGTTCAATGTGTGATTTGAACTTCAGTAATATTTTGTATAAGAATGTGGATTCCCTTGCATTTGGAGCATAGATATTCAGAATTGAGTTGTGCTCTTGGTGGATTTTTCTTTTGACATGTATGAGGTGCCCTTCCCTGTCTCTTTATTACTTTCAGTTGAAATTTTATTTTATTAGATATTTGAATGTCTACTCCAGCTTGTTTTTTGGGTCCATTTCCTTGGAAACCCTTTATCCAGCCCTTATATACTGAGATGATGAATACCTTTGTTGCTAAGGTGTGCTTCTTGTATATAGCAGAATGTGGATTCTATTTATGCATTTATTCTGTTCAGCTTTGTCTTTTTTACTGGTGAATTGAGAATATTGATATTGAAAGATATGAATGACCAATGATTGTTATTTCCTATTATTTTGATATTGATAGTGGGGTGTGTGTGTGTGTGTGTGTGTGTGTGTGTGTGTTTCTTCTATTGGTTTTGATGGTATGAAATTATTTACTGTGTTTTGCTGAGTATATTTAGCCTCACCTATATTGGCTTTTACCTTCTAATACTCTCTGTAGGATTGGGTTAGTGGAAAGGTAATGTTTGAATTTAGTTTTGTCATGGGATAATTTGGTTTCTCCATCGATGTTGACTGAAATTTTTGCTGGGTATAGTAATCTGGGTTGACAGCTGTGGTCTCTTAGGGTTTGCAAGACCTCTGTCCAGGCTGCTATTTTAGAGTCTCGGATGAGAAATTGGGTGTAATTCTGATAATGTCTGCATTTATATGTTACTTGGCCTTTTTCTTTTGCTGCTTTTAAAAATTTTTGTTCTGCATATTTAATGTTTTGATTATTTTGTGGCAGAAGGATTTTCTTTTCTGGTCCACTTGTTGGGGAGGGTAAGAAATCGACCAGACTGTGGTAGTCAGGGTACCCTACTCTGTTGGCTGTGCCTCAGGCAGACCCTATTCTGCAGACCGTGTGGAGGGCAGATCCTACTCTGTAGGTTGTGTCCTAGTCAGACCCACCTAGCATGGCAGGCAGAGCCAACTAGGGTAAATTTTGAGGGCAGTGTCCCAAACTGGATAGTTTTGGGGCCACAGAAGTTTTCCATAGTGAGGTACAACACTCTTGAGGTCCTGCAAGTTTCCTACAGAATGAAGAGCAAGATCAGAATTTTCTTGCTTTTAAAAATGTTGTTATATATTGGTGTTCTTCATAACTCAGGTATGTTTCCATTCCTTCTTCTTATTTCTATATTTTGGTGATATAACAACCTAAAAGAAGCTGATTTGATACAAACAATAAATGTAATAACTATATTCCTTATTCCCCGAAGATTCAATAAATGTTGCAAGCTACGTGACAGATTCTGCTCATGGTTGACATAAGCCTGATCACCATCAACATGTAAATGTTCAAGTCGTTGATAGATTACTTAGGGATGTCAAGTTATTGCTATCCCTGTAGGAATTGAAAGTTTATAGTGTTTGAGATAAGTATTACTTACCTCTAAGAACAAAAGGACAGGCATATGAGATGTGGAAAACACTACTAAGTGACACCTTAAGTCAAATATATGATAGGAAAATATAGAACTAGATCTTAAAAGTTTAGAAAGAATAATAAATTCATTCAAAATATTCTATTATCCATGTGTTTATCAGCCACATATTTTCATAACATCAGAATTGCCCTGAACTGTGCTAGGAAATCAAAAATAGAACTGGCCATCCAGTAACTCATCATGAGGTGACCAAGATAAGGCAATAAACATATGTTTTAATTTTTACAGTGAATCTCCAACTTCCTAAGAGACTTTCCCAAATGATATGGTAGAATTCCATCATTTCTCAAGGAAATATCTTACTGTCTTTTTAAAAAATTGAAATACACATACTAAACATTTTATAATTATAGAACTTTTAAAAATGTATAAATTTCTATAATATACTATATAATATATATTTTATATATAAATATAATATACATTATATGTTAAATTATATTATATATAATATGTTGTTATATAATATTTTATATATTTATATTATATAATAAATTATATAATATAATAAATTATAGATATTTAAATATATCATATATCGTTATACAAAATCTGTCACAAACAATAAATGAATCATCATGCTTGTTTGAGGTCTTATGGGTCTTAATCAAATAGCTCCTTTTAACAGTTGATTAAAGAATAACAATTTTAAGGATTACCCCAGAAATATTGAGATAGAAAGGACACACTAAAGAGTAAAATGTACACTTTCTATCAGCTAACAGAAACCTGTGTTGACAAAAATGGAATTGCCATTCTTCAAATCTCAGTTCTCCCATTTACAAAATGAAAGGACATTAGAAATTTTCTATAACTCATTTTATTGTGTTTGAAATTCTTTACTGTTTATGGCAAAGAATTTTAAAATATTAGGTAGTTAAACTTTGTATGAACAGTTAAAAGCAAAGCTTGTTTCCCACTTGACATTATTGCACTAAGTTCAAAGTTTGAATTAAAAATTAAGATTAGTTTTTTTCTTCTAAACATATTTTCTGTTCCTTTCTTCTATTTCTCAAGATGCTTCTCATAAAAATAAAAGGACTCAACACTTTCATAAAGATCTAGACTCTCTCTACATAGGCTTTATTCTTGAAGAATAATCTAGTTACTGGTTTCCAAAGCTCTGACTTCAAGATAACTTAGTCACTAAAAATTTAAGAAATATAGAATATATGATACACTATATAAACACATGTACATACATATCTATGTATATTAGAATGTAAAATAAAAATTTCAAATATATTTAGGATAATGTAATCTTATAATATATTAGCTTATTTTATCAATTTTTGGCAAGGTCAAACATGTCCATGTATGTGATATATGTGATATATTCTGATTAATTACTACCTCTAATTCTCACTTATCTTTACTCAGTCTCCGTCAAGCATCCCCTATATCACTATCCATTCTAAGTTGTTTTCACAGATTCATGAATCCTGACCTTATTTTCTGATTCATTTAGTTTAACCAGGGACATCTATGCCACAATGAATTGAAACCACTCACTGGACCCTGATAGTGTTACCAATGTACAACCAAGAACAACATTTCTTTCTCTCACTTAATCTTTAAGAGAAAATCATTGAGCAGTAGGCTTCAGATATCATCCTCCACTCATGCCTGACTATTGAATGGCTCATTCTCATAAAATCTCTATGCAGGCATCCACAACTCTTTTAAGTCCATAATTGCAATGGCCTAAAAAATGGCATTTCTGAACCCTTCTTAACCCTTCCTCATTTGAACTCTTCCTATTCCTATTGCCTTTTCTTGCTTAATACTCCTTAGAGCCTTAGAGAACATTAGTGAACCTTATGTAAATAAATGCCTCATTTAGTATTGAGTTTGACACTTTATCCATTTAGTCAAACAACAGTATTCAGATCAGCACTAAGATTTAAAGTCCTTTTCTTACCAGGCAGGGTAACTCCCTTCACTGTACTAACACCGAAATCAAATCAGAGAGCCATTGGCTCCCCCATAACAGCAGTACAACTAACATACCAGTGGCTACATCATGCCTGGCAGGTAGGTCTTTAAGCTCATAAAATTTACAGCTGGTTAAACTACTGATGCCTTTTCTCTTCCAGCAGCCTCCACAGCACCATCTGAAAATATAAAACCTAAGTAGTGGGGATGAGTCTTCCAATACAATTCTAGCTTAACTTCTTTATTTCATGCAACCAATGTGTGTGGTTTCTTCAGCAATAGGGTCTTATCATCTAGTTCTAGTGGATAACAAGAAGGAATGTCAAGGGCTTGATTTTTGCGGGAGTCCTCTGAGGATCACCAGAACAAGCACTGATTGAGAGGTATCCCACACCAATACAATGTTTTTATGGAAAAAAAAATTCCAAAAATTTTGTGTTATGAGAAGCAATCATTTGAGTTTTTCAGATTTCCTTGTTGTCAAGATATCTAGCTTAATAGAAGATATCTAGATTATAATGAGGTCTACATTCATTGAAATATGTTGTTTTACTTGAAATATTTAATTGCAAAAATAACTAATCCAGGAGCCTTTTCATATAATTGTGTTTCTTTTACACAATTGAACTTAACAACCAATAATTCTTCAAACTAAAAGGTAACAGAATCAGCTGAAACTAAATCAATACACTGTTTTTGTTCTTTTAATTTGTTTATTTTGTAGTTTGGACAAACTAGCATCTTGTGTGCTTGGCTTCATAACATCTTGTGGAAAGAGTGGATTGAATGAGTTATGCAGATATTCCACATGCACGTTCAGTTCAAACATGTTAATATCACCACTGGTCTCATGAGAATTGTCTGACAAGATTAAAGTAGCAAGTTCATATTTCAAATGTATTCATTTTCTACTGTTACCATAGCAATTTACTTAAACCTCTTAAACTTCACAAGTTAATGATATTGTAGTTGTATAATTTCGAAGTGTACTTGGACTCAGCTTGTTCTGTCTGAGGATCACAAGTTAAAATAAAGGTGATGGCTAGCTTTAGGAGAGAATTTGTTTAATTATGTTTGTGAAAGCCCAAATGAACATACTTGTGATTTGGGATATAAATATTATTAGAGAAAGCAAGAATATTGCTTTGCTTATCAAAACAAAGTTCTTGATTATTTTCTTAATACTGGGGAGAGATACTTTTTTCTGAATCATATGTTAATCTCCTCAACTTTTCACCCTGGCTTCACTTTTATCCTAGAATATTTGTTTTCTCCTATATCCTAATGATGTCCATAACAGCATTAGAATCAAGTAGATTATCAAGATAATCTTTGTATTAAGAGCATCTCATTAAAGAATGTATATTCCATTCATAGCTCTCACTCTCCTGTATTATTAAATCTATTCACTGAATGAAAGATGGATATCTACTGGATGAAAGTGATCTACTGGATAGATGTGGATAAATATCTTCAAGGGACATGGTCTTCCTACCACATGACCACACTACAAACTGTTGCCTGCTTCTTAATGGTTTCATAGTAACCAAAAAGAGTCCCTGTTATTTTGAACCCTGGCTCTAATCATTTAATAATTGAAGGGTTTCTTTTAAGTATTCATCACTAAGTAAATACATCTGTAGGCTGAATTAAAATTTTAAAGTATATTTTTCTAACTTTAAAAAAGAATCAGATATATTGTTTACTTTCAAGGAGCTGAAATATGGTTCGTAGATGTAATTTGATATCTATTTTCCTGCTTTTGTTTTCATTCTTAAATCAGAATTTAACTTCTTCTTTTTTAATATTGTGTCTTAGTTATGATATTTTCTTTTATTTTATATGGTTTCTGTCACCCAAGTTTGTTCCTGAATATTTACCACTTCATTATGATTCTAAGCACTTTCTCCTTTATTAACATTTACAGTGTGTCCATGGCTTTTATGTGTACAATTAAAGAACCATCTAATTCACCAATTAATTACACCTGTCCAATCAATGTGGTTATTTTTGTACTTTCTTTTCTTAAATGTGCATATGTACTACACACATTTTATCTCTTTGATGACTTCCTGTGTTTGAATATTTGTTCCAGCAACTTGTTCTTTACATATGGCTAAAAGAGTTGGGAATGTACCCTCTTGTCTTAATTCTTCGTTAAAAAAGCCCATAAAGAGTCTTTTTTTTTTCTTCTTATGGGATTGCAATCTGCTTTAGCTCCTTCAGTCCTTCCCCTAGATCTTCCACTGGGATCCCTGGGCTCAGTCTGGTAGTTGGCTGTGAATATCTGCATCTGTGGTCAGGTTCTGGTAGAACCTCTCAAGGAACAGCCATACCAGGCTCCTGTCAGCAAGCACTTCTTGGCATCAACAATAGTATGGAGGATTGATGTCTGAAGATGGGATAGATCCCTAGGTAGGGTAGTCTCTGGATGGCCTTTCCTTCAGTCTCTGTTCCATTTTTTTGTCCAGGTCTTTCCTTTGGACAGGAGCAATTCTGGGTTAAAAATTTTGAGATGTGTGGGTGGTTTTATCCCTCAACTGAGGGCCATGCCTCTCCAGGAAGAACAATATCAATTAACTGAAATACCCAGAGCTCCCAGAGTCTAAACCACCAACCAAGGAGTGCACATGGAGGGATCCATGGCTCCAGATACATATGTAGCACAGGATGGCCTTATCTGAAATTAATGGGAGGGGAGGCCCTTGTTCCTGTGGAGGCTTGATGCCCCAGCATAGGAGGATTCTAGAGCAGTGAGACAGGAGTAGGTGAGTGGGTAGAGGAACACCCTCATAAAGACAAAGGGGAGGGGCTAGAGGGGGGATGGTATAGGGGTTTGTGGAGGGGTAACCAGGAAAGTGCATATCATTTGAAATGTAAATAAATAAAATAATTAATAAAAAATAAAGTAAAAAAGGAAGAAAAATAGAGTGAATAAATAGATTAAGGGAAAAAAGAAATCATAAATGTTTAAACAGATAGGTATCCCATGATTTGACTTTTGTTCAATAAAAAGAAAACCCAAACATTAAAAAAATAAAATTAAAATAAAAACCTAGAAGATAAAAAAAAAAAAAAAGATGCTTTTTCAAACATTCAAATGTATCCAATACTGAGGTAGCTTGGATGAGAAGGACACCAATTGGCTCATACATTTGAATACTTGTTCATCAGCTGGTTGAACTCTCTGAGAAAGGTTATGAGGTATGGCTTTGTTGAGGAAGTTGTGTCACTGGGGGCACATTGTGATGTTTCCAAAGGTTACACCATTTCCAGTTACTTCTCTCTGCCTCCTACTTTCTGATCAGGATGTGAGCTCTCAGTTGTTCCTGTTGTCATATACGTCTTGACTTTGCCATAATGACTTGATTCTCTGGAATTACTAGCCCAAATTAACCAGAGTTTTTTGCTTGTCTGCCTGTTTGTGTGTTTGTTTCTTAGAGGTTTTTGAAAAAGTTTATTCCGTCATGGTGTTTTATCATATTAGGAAAATAATTAAGTTACATACCTATGCCTCAAGACCAAGGAGGTAACTTAAGATTAACTCCTTTATTAGATTCATTTGGCTTATGATTTATCTCTTTGTGGCTTGGTTACTTCCTCCCACATGTAAATCATAAACACATTCTGATCAGATCAAGTTTATTTCAATACATCAAGATCTGCTTCTGCTCTGCAACCTAACCTGGATCTATGACTCTGCTATTCTATTCTTGTGACAATCACCCAAGATAAATTCTTGGAGAAAGTTCATTGCCAAATATTCCCAAAGTATGTCCTATACAGTTAGATATTTTCACTACCCAATAACATGGTTTCACTTAACTTTATGAAGGATGCACTGTTGTTATCACCCAGCATGACACTTGGTATTATCAAACTATACATTTAAAATCAGTGTGACAGCTGTCCGTGGTTAGAAGCAGGAAGCAAAGGAAGACAACTTCCTTCACATGTGCCCAAGAGGTACTCATCACAACCGTCAGAAAGTGTGAAAAATACTAAATTAAGTAAATGCAATGCTTAGTATCTAGTTTACTCTCTAAGATTTACTTCTCTAATTGGGTATCTGGCTTTGACTTTTCTAAACTTGTATCCTGTGTTTTATACCTACACAAAATCTGGAATTTTACATGTTAGGCCTATATAAATTGCCAACAAAACTCTCAGTTGAGTAAACCAAAACCAAATATTTTATACTAAAAGTTTTAAACCTTTAGCACATGGTGATGGAAGAACATTTTCCTTCTAAATTAATGTAAAACTCATGCTTCTGCCAAATCATTTCCAAACACTATTTATGTCCCTAAGCAAATTTTACTGATGAGCCAAATTCTAGCCACAATTAATTTACATCCTAATACACTGTTTACTGATGAGATAATTAAAAACTCTAATATAATTTTGCCACCTTAGAACTAAACAAGGCACCAATAAATGGAGTCAACAAATTAAACAAACACAGTGAATGCTTACTTTAATAAACTGGCAAGCAAAATGGACAGACAGAAGCATCAACTTGAAGATCTAAATTAGAGTATGTAGACAGAAGAGTTTTCACTCTTCTTCACTAGTTTAAGTTCTACTTCCACCAAGTCTGTTATGTTTCGGTTCTTCAGAAGAGCCAAGCAATATCACATTCTTAAAGCTAAGAACAAAAGACCTGAAAACCCTATGACCTCTGAGATCAGACCCCTGATGATCTTTCTGAACCATGCCTTTAAAGAAGAGTCACCTAAAGGAGAAAGAAATGAAGAAGTTCCCTTGAGGACTGCACTCTCATTTTGTTTCTTTTGAGCACTAACATGGCAGAAGTTAATAAGCATTAGTAGCTTGATCTGGAATAATACACTCTCTAGAAGAAAAAAATTCATGTTCCAACATGTGATCAGAGGGAAACATACCACAGTGCATGATATTGCACAGTTAGTAAGCCACGGAAAAACAGAAACAACATTTTTCTAAACAGCTTTTATACCCTGAGACAAAATAAAAATGACAAAAAAATACAAAAGCTCAAAGAAAGGTGTTATACATACAAATAATTTTCTGGTATAAAAAGGATGCATATGGGCCACATAGGTACAAAGAAGCAGCAAGTGTGTCATTTCATGATACATAAGAATTCATTGATTGTGCACAATACAGAAGTACCAAGCATTAGTACATATGCACATATGTCATGTGTTACACAAAAGGAGCTCATACTTGTATTATGTAATTGAAACTATTTTGTGAAATATATGTACATATGATAAATTATACTATTTGAGACAAAAATATAAAATTAAAAGAATGATAAGGAAAGTGTTTCCAGACGTGTGATACTTTGCGTGTATAATGTCATGCCTGGGGGCTGAGGCAGGAGGAAGAGTGCTATGAATTTCTAATAAGCCAGAGCTACAAGGTGAATTTCAGGCACAGCAGAGCTACAGAGTGAGATTCTATTTTAAAAACAGACTAGTGTTTCTAGTATAACAGCTTTGGGAGGATGTCAAAACTACTCATAAAGCACCTGATCTTTTGGCAATAGTTTCATATTCTACATGTAATGGAGCAACACAGAAAGAGGCACCACAACATTTTAAGTAGCCAAATTGTGATGCAGATATTTTATCTGAAGTACTTTTTCAACATTATACTTTAATTTCTTCCCAATGGAAAACCCTTAAAAATCACAAAATGGTCTTAGAATATAAATGTAATGAAGGCAACATATATAAAATTGGAAGTTCTACTGACTGATAATCATGCTTTGAGACATATCTGATGTCGTCACTCCACCTTCCTAAAAACTTCTTCATGTATAAAACAAGACCTCTGTGAAAATCACTTTAGTGTAATTAGTTTATTGAGGATCTCATATCTCATTAATCAAAACAAAACAGTAGATTAAGCACAGATTATTGTAGAAAAAGGCAGAGGAAATGAAGTCATGCATGTAGGGATCAACTCAAACAACTTAACTGCAAAGCTGATGAGCCCTGTCAGTATGTGGAGATTGATCTTCTACCATGTGATAATCATGACAGTTAAGATATGTCCTCTCAATCTGAGATCTTAAAAGTAATTTGGTGTCATGATGTAAGATATAAAGCTGCAAAAACTTCTACTTAGTTTTCTTCTCTTAAAACCAAATGTTTGCTTCTTTAATTTAACCTAGTTGTACTGATTTCTCTACCTAAATAAAATATGATAAAAACAAATATAATTGAGTATGCACAAAATGAATTTAAAAGGTTTCTCTCACAGGGTACTATTAAAGAATATATATTCTTTATGCTGGGTATTATTGAAGAATACACACACACACACACACACACACACACACACACACACACTCATGCACAGAAACAGACACATATGTATATAGGAATTTGTTTTTTTTCCCAGTTCTTAGAAGTGAAAAGAAAGGAAATGCTTTACATTGGCCACAATTCAGAGTAAGGCTATGTCAGACTTTGTGAATGCTGTTTAGTTCTTTTCTTGTTCACTTGTCACTAATAGAAAGAAAAAGGGAAACCAAAAGAAGAAAGGAGGGATGGAAAGAAGAGCATGAAGGAAGAGAGAGGTGACGAAGAATATGGAGAGATGGAGGGAGAAAATGATCACTATGTGTGGAGAATACTGCAGAGTACAGCTCAAGTGCAAATACCAGAGCCAAATGTTTATGATGGGGCATCTCAGGTCATACTGAGCTCAGTTGTATATTTGTGTTTATCAAAATTATTATGTACAATGAATTACACACCTTAAAATTTGAAATTATAGCATATAATTTTTTCTTAATAATACATGCTCAGAAAGCTAGAAGTGACAAAATGTAGAGAAGTGTCTTATGAAAAAAAACCTTTCCTGGGTAGACAAAACTCACACATCTACTCATTCACGGCAGGGAAGCCATGAAAGAACAAAACCACATTGGTGAAACAATGAGTTCATTGGGGTTACTTAGAGAAATGTGGGTGACGGGTTACTTATAGAAACAGAACTGACTCAAAGACAACTGCATCTCTAATGTCGACCTCAGCATGGGTGACAGCCTAGAAATCTGGTAACCTGGAGGTCCTTGCACAGCCTGCCAGTAGCCCAACTCATTGTAGTCTGTCCTTTCTAGGTGCTTCGGTTACTCTAAATCTGTTCCAGGAATCACAGCTGGTTTCTACGTCTAACAGGAAGCTGGGCTTGCCTCATAGTCTTCTTTGCAGTCCTTCCTTGATAGATATCTTTGCAGCTCAACTTTATTTCATCTGAGAGTGACTCTCACCCGTCTTTATAGCTTACTTTGGGAGAGAGGGGCATAGTGAATCTGGTCAGTTTCAGGAATTTCCTGAAACTATTTTGAGTTGTTACCTTCCTGTTTAAAAAGCTTCCCGGCAGGAAGAAATCTTTCACTCTCTTGGGAAACTGTGAAATTACAATAAATATTATAATCTTTTGCCCAGAATAGTAAAAATTTTTAGTTGAATATCTGACAAAATTCTATTAGACTTTATAATATCTTATTATTTTTGGAGGAAATAATTAGGCCCTACAACATTCATTCAGGCTTTAAATCTTTGATAATAACTACACAATCTATGCTTACTTTGTCCATTGACTAAGATGCCCTTATCTCTAGTAAAATTTTAGATACGTTTCTAAACCCTGTAACAGCCTAGCTCTTCTCTTTCTCTCTCTCTCTCTCTCTCTCTCTCTCTCTCTCTCTCTCTCTCCCTCTCTCTCATTTTTTCTTTAGTTCCTGGTCAAGAGAGATAGTGCTTCTTTCTACTACAGTCCATGGGAAAGCAAAAGCCCAACTTTTCTAAGCACCACTAAACACTAGTAGAATAACAGTACTATCTGGTGTCTCTAACTTCCCTCCAGTACTTTCCAATATCTGCCTGGATATTTTAAGTCTCTATCTCTGGTTTTTATGTGGGGTTAAATTCAGTCTTCTTCTATGGCAATAGTCCTAATAAAAGAAATACAGTCTAGAATGAAATATTTCTTGTCCATTTATATCTACCGTGTTCAAATGTGTTTTTCCCTCTTACAGCATTTCTTTCAGGTTTTTATAGAATCCTCAAATGTTTATAACTTTACACATTCTGAAACATTTTTATTACTGAGAAGCTATGTTCTATAAATGCAGATTCCGCTAACATTGCTTTTTCTCTTTACTCCTTTCCATCTATTATCATGTTGATTTGAGTATGATTGGCCAATGGGAAGCGGCACTATTAGGAGGTGTGGCATTATTGGGCTAGGTGTACTCTTGTTAGAGGAAGTTATCACTTTGAAGGTGGGGCTTTGAAGTCTCATATAAATGCTGAAGTCTGGTTTGTGTGATCCAGACCCTTGCCCTGGCTGCCCACAGAAGATATTCTTCTTAATATCTGAAGAAGATATTCTTCAGATCAATATGTAGAATTCTTGGTTCTTCCAGCACCATGTCTGCCTGCATGATATCATCTTTCCCACCACGATGAGATTGGACTGAATCTCTGAAACTGTAAGACAGCCCCTATTAAATGCTTGCCTTTATAAGAGTTACCTTGGTCATGGTGTCCCTTTACAGCAATGAAGCCCTGACCAAGACAGTTATCTATTAACTTACAAGTAAATTCATAGAAGCATGAGTTCAATTCCTCACAGAGATAATCAAACGGTATAGAATGAAGGAATGCTGAATAGTATCAGGGTTCTCCTTTCAGCTCAAAATCCTTACATGAGGTAAGAAAGAAAAAGAGATCCACTTGATTATCTTTTCATGTTCAAACAAAACAAAAGGCCAGAAATGCTTGTAAATTCAGAGAGAAGAAGAGCCTTCCTTCTTTCTGTGCTGCTCCCAGGAAATTCTCTCCTTCATAATCTGCTGTTAGAGCTGGGACTACATGAACAAATTATCAAAATGAACCAGATGAGATTAATGTTGTAATTAAAATATATTCCAAAATATCTAATAATGGTGTTAATAAGCAGAACAGTACCAAGCAAGTTAATAGCCTTTGGTAATGAAGAAACGCTGGGCTGTAGAACTTTATTTCTATGGTTAAATTTAAAGACAAATAGCTCTTAACCTGTATCTGTTTACAAAATGTATTTCATTAAAATCTACCTCCTCTTCCCCCTCCTCAGAAAGAAATGGTAATATTTGGTCTGCTTATATCTCAGTATGTTCTTCATTTAATAAATTCTGTGATTCATATATTTTCCTATTTCATTTTGGTACCGTGTATATTTCAAAATTGTCTAGATGTACTAAGTTTAATGTAGCCATATTTTTTCCTGTATTAAAAACACTCTTTGATCAGCAAAAAGCAACATGGAAAGAATAGCTGTCAAGTTTGAAACACTGACATGCTGATTACAGAACAGTGTTTATTTTGAGAAAACGAGTGTTCAGCTTTTCATAGGTATGCTACTTTTGTAAGAGTCTTTCCTGTTCTGCACTGAAAAAAAAAATGTTTGGTATAAACTCATACCAACATTTTTAGGAGGAAATAAAAATGTCCCCTAAAAGAAGAATCTAATCGAATTCCCCTCCTGAATACCCCCGAATGAAAAGGCAATTACAAATGAGTAGTGTCTGTGTCTAGGTAGACAAAGAAAAACACTGTCAGGATGTTAAAAATAGCTATGCAGGTCTTTGAGGGTATCATCTTCACAGGATTTAAGCAAACAGAAGCCTAGTACATATGCAACTACAAACTCTGAAGAGCTCAGTGAGGCTAACTACAAGTGAAAAGAAAACTTGCTGCAACTTCAATTTCCACTGCTCTTCTAATGACCAGAATTGTACACTGCCAACTACAGCAAAGTCCACTGTGCTTGGTTCTCAAAGCCATACACTTTGTTTAATTCCTTTTGACAAGTGTGCTCAATAGCACATACCTAAGGGGAGTCACAGATACATTTTCAGAAAGTCCACTTCCAAAGAACTCTAAAGCTTCAATTATAGTATTTTTAGACATGCAACCAAGGTAGTGGGTATGGATGGCTTGTTTTCCAGATTGCATCAAGTCAGTGGCATTCTTTTAATGATTCAGAAAGCCCTTATGAACATATTCTTTGTATCAGTTGGCTGCACTGGCAACACAACAAACAGAAGGAGTCTCTGCCTTGTCTGGACCACAGGTTTGCAATGAAGACAGACATTAGACTAACACAAAGCACATTGAAAACCTTGCAGCACAAAGAGCAAGATGTTGTTTTGATAGAATCCAGCAAATTGAGGTGATGGAAATTTTATCCCAGGGAACAAATGTAGAAATCTTACCAGAGTTCTGCACATGTGAAATTCTGCCCGGAGTTCTCATCAATCACTATTCCAAACTGCTGTTCTGCTAAATCGAGGCGACTTCGTGGTTTTCCACAAATTCAGACGTCCTCCCGACATCCTCAGTGCATAGCCTATTGTACACACCAGCAGCTTTTACCTTCTTTTCTGTCTTAGATCGACTTGGATTCATTTCTAGAAACTCTATTGTCCTTCTGATTTTCCTTTTTTCGGTTTTTCTACCTCTAATTTTCTGCACTGTTGTATTGATCCAGGTTTCTTTATCATCTTTTTATCCACTCTACTGATTTATAAGTTGTGTACTGTATCATATCTGCAATTAACTTTAAATTTCAACATTCAAAGCTGACTTAGATGTGAAGTCATGTCAATATCTCTATTCTTATTCTAAGCCAAATAATACAAAATTTTACTCTACAGTAATGCTGCCCACATATAAACTCTTGCTCTCTCATGTTAATGCTCCTTCTCTTTAATTTTTAAAACTGTTTAATCTATAATTTTTTTACCATATCATTTTAAGGAATAAATAAATTAATAAATGTATTTAAGGAAGAGAATTTACTTCCTTTTATGTACTACCAGAACTGTTCACGGGTTCTAAGGAAGTACCTTCCTACTCGCGTATTGTGTTAGATGGAGGAAAAAGGCAATACCAAGAAAACATATCAAACATTGGCTCCAACAATTATGTGCCCTCTATGTGGCAACTAATCTCTTCTGTTTTCAGTTGCTGTTTCTAAAATCATATCAGTCTTTCACTTTTACATATGAAAAATGAGGATGCAAAAGTGACAAAATTTATGAATAAAAATCTCAGTTAGCAGTCTGGCATAAAGCAGAGAAAAGTCAGTTAACCCCAGTTCATTGTCATTACATGAGTAGCGACATTATATAAAACCATAGCATCTATTCTAGCAAGCTCTCAGGACATAACATTCAAAGGAGCTACTGAGAATGGCTGTATAACTGTTAATGGTTCAATTCATGACAATATTCAGACAGCTAATAATCAAATAAGCTCTATGACATGACATTGAAAAATTTTAAACATATTTTTATTTGTTTTGTATATGTGAATGTGTGGTGTGTTTATGTGTGTGTGTGTGTGTGTGTGTGTGTGTGTGTGTATGCTCATGAAGTATAGATGCTCTTGGGTGCCAGAAGAGCATGTTGGACACCCTTAAGCTAAAGGTACAGAAGTTTGTAAGCTCTCTGATGATGTGGGTGCTGGGAATTGAACTTTGTGCAAATAAAGATATAAATTGTAAGATATAAATTAGTATTGTATTAAGAATTATTTTATGGTAAGTCTAATTAACTAAATAAGTTTTAAGCAGAAGTAATAAACATTTGGTCACATCAGGTATGCACTTAGCTATTATGTGAGAAAGTTTACATCCAAATAATATTCTATTTGTCAGATGTGGAGTGATATAAAATGGTTTTCATCTAATTGAACTTAAAATGGGAATTACAGAGGATAAATTAGCTTATAATGAGTGATGAAATGTGCTATTTAAGATGCTTATACACCACTAAGGAAAATCTCAATTTATGATTTCTTCTGTGTATGAATTAGATTCAATCATTGACAGGATTTACCAAGATTTTATAAAGCAAAACACATTCAAGTCTAAGAAAACCATCAAAGATGTAGAGAGATTATATGGTGAAGGTTATTTTTATATCTGAAGCTGTTTATTATTAAAAATCATTTAGGTATCTAGCAAGAGAGATTTTCATTTTATTTAATAGATCATGCTCTCTTGTTATTAGATGACCTTATGGTATGAAGATACAGTTATCCTGCATATATTATTCTAATCAATTCACAGTTATTTATTGGGTTCTTTTTTTCTACTAAAAATATGTAATCACATGGAAGATAATGCAATATAAATGAAAACATTAATATATGAGGACTATGTAAAAATTTTAATTTCCTTGAGTTATTGATATTTTCTATTTTCTATGAAGAGAAATGAGTAAGATTTTGATATTTATAACCAGTCAAATGTTGCCATATTTATCTACTATAAGATGACTTAGAGATGCCACAGAGAATCTTTATCCTGTGCTTTGTTTACAGGATCAGTTTCTAAATAGGAAATTGACATTCAAGCCAAATCCTTTTGAGCTTTTCCTTTGGGCTTGATTGTTGCACTGAAGTGTAACTAGAATTTGGTTCAAACATTGATGTAAAATGCCCAATTTTAAGAATAAACAAAAATCAGTCTTCAAGATGTATTGTATGTAGCTTGCTACCACACGAAATGAAATGGAACTCTATAAACATGAAAAAACAAACAAAGATTTGTATTCTGAGGATCAGTTGGCACCTAAAATATGGGCACCGTCTGGTGATACTCATTAAAAATGAGAAGTTATTCATTCTGACCAAAGATCAAGGATGGAAAATGAAAAGATATATTCAGATTATAACAGAGGCTTCAATGGCCTCTGGACATCCAGGTGAACTCCAAAAACAGCTTGTAAAATTTCAGTAAGAAAACTTAGCAGAAAAAAAAAATTAACATGACACCTGCTGCTATCATTTAGCAAAATTTAGACAGAGGCTACATCATAAAGAATAACAGAAGGTTACAAGTTCAAAAGAGATACTCAGTCAAAGTAAATAGTCCTCTATAAAGTTAACTGGATAGGCCCTTAAGAGATGTTCATCAAAGTTCAAATGATTTGGGTCTGATTTTAAATGTGATGCAGCTTGAGTTTAGCCCAACATGTCATGGAAAAGCACTGTAAGAGCAATGACAATCTATTCTTCTACCATTTGTCACAGCAATTATTACTATGAGCTGGTGTGGGTCAGTAGTGGTTTAGAAAGGAAGTTAAATGGCACATGAGCAGAGTTTACAGCCACCAAAAAGAGATCCAGAGAAGAGGTCCAAGAGACAAACTTTAAAAGATTGTGTCCAAATTATAACATAGATGTAAAAGATATTTTTCTGTAGGAGGATTGCATGTTCAGATTGGTATTTTAGACAAACGTAAGAAAAAATAAAGCCAAGGTCAGAAATATTCAATTGTGGCTACCTATATTTATAAGATAGAACAATTGCAAAGAAGCAGATAGACCAGGAAAGAAGTTGGGTCTGTGGACCATTTTTCCCCATGAGTATGAAAGAATGATCTACAGAGATAGAAAAGGTCTGATGGAAAAGAAGAGGAGCTTATGATGTATCACATACAAAGATGGAGAGGAACAAAGAAAGAAGTGCTATTGAGGCTAAAGATGAGTTTCAGTGAATATCAACTGCTTTACAGGAGAGAGCACACATTGAAGAAGGAGTTTTAGATTCAGCGTGGAAAGTATCTCTAGTGGCCTGTCAAGAGTTATGCTCTGTGAAATAATGGATAAACTTAGGGATGTAACTCAGATCATCTACTGTTTTGAAATACATATTGGAAGAAATGAGATTTGACTACCTCAGGAGAGGTGAAGGTACTTGCCACAAGCTGGAGCACTGTAGTAAAATGCACTAGGGTAAAACAGTCATCAATATGAATAGCTGTTACATTGAAGAAATAAATCAATGAGCTTCACTTGAAGTAGTTTAAACAAGAGAAAACCAAAGTTTAAATTCTTTATTTTTCTCCTTCTGTCTTCTCTCAGTGCCATTTACAGTTTCTGGACTCTCTGGAATCTTTCTGTTGTATGAGACTCAATATGTGTCCCTGTGCCTGCCTGAATGCTATCTTGTCTATGTGTGCCCCTGTGTCCATGTCCCTAACAAAAAACTTTTGCTGTGTTTATTGGGCATCACAGAAAGCATCACATGGGGAAAGGATGAAGGGTGCATTAGAGATGTCTTTAGCAGATGTTTTCAAGGGAATGAACTTTACTGGTTCCAACTGATCCCCAATGGAACAAGTAATAAACAGCTGATATCGAACAATATCTGTATGCTGCTTTCAAAGTTTATGATACCAAATAATGCATGTATGTGCACACACACACACACACACACACACCCCACAGATGAATGCATTGCTCTCTGAATCATGGACTTGGGAGTATACATGACTGATTATTATATCCGTGCATTAACTTAGATTTTAAAAGTTGATTACATGGGAAATCTAAGACAAGTAATGTTGGTTGGTACATAGACCTCTTTAAATCAAGTTAAATAAACAAACCAAGTATACTATAGGATGATAGTTTTAAGGGTTATTGAGATATATTATTAACTCTAGCTGTTATATCAGCAAAAGATCTAGGCTCTTAGAATGTAAGAGATACTTTCATGATAAAATACCACTATCCCTAACACCCTAAGTTCCATCCATGGGACTCACAAGGTGGGAGAAAATAGACTCATGTAAATTTCCCCTGACTTCCACCAATCACACCAAGTGGTAAGAATGCAGAAAATGAAATAAACCTACCATCATGGAATTATTGCTACACTGAGTTATATTTGAAAACTTGAATATGTCAAGCCATACGTAGACAAAGTTATAGCTCTCACTGACCTTGTAAGTAGAATGAGAAAAGTCTTGGTGCTAGTACAGAGATAAGTCCTATTAACTTACAGTATAATTGTGGTAGCAATTTATACAGGTAACTGATGGGTAGAAACAAATGCACTTTTTTTAAAATATACACTTTCAATAGTATATGAATAAGTGGCTATAATATACCTTCAGTAGTACATGAATAAGTGATTTATATAGCAAAAGGCTTTGCCTCTTATGAAAAGCTGTTTTTATCCCCCACACTGAGAAGGCCAGGCAAGACTTCCAGACTGTGAAGGCACTGTCAGGAGTCCTTTTCCTAGGAGAATGTCAGTAAACATAAAGGGGGATGTGTATCTACAGAGCACAAATGAATAGCGACAACTAGATCTGAGGTCTAACAAGCTCAGAGTCAAGTTATACATATAGAATCCAGTCTACAAATTAGGGACATAGACTTAGAGAAAATAGTATCTGTGTATTTTGTTGGGGGAAATTTGTTTTCAAATCAAGAAAGAATAGACTTTCTGAAGACAGTATCTCAGAAACTGTGTGTTTTTTTGCCTACTGATGAGTCTTTGAGTTATTTGCTATTGCTCTCACAGATGACCCTGAAAATTAAGAGCTAGAAAACACTGGACTCCATTTTGGAGCTCTAAACTACAGAGTATAGGCAGTGCTTTCAGGACAGTTTACCTCTGCTCTATAAAAGATCTTTTGGGTAATCTGAACTAAGGACAAGGGATAAATCCAGGGGTAATTTGGTACTGGTGGTTATCTGCAATTTCCTTGATAACTGTTACTTTGTACCTATACTGTCCTGTGTAAACTTTTCTTTGTAGGTGCTGTGGGTTTTCTCCTGTCCAGTTTACAAATTCAAGTGTTCAGAGAGAGAGGAACTAGAAATCAGCTGTTTCTGAGGTCTGGAAATACATACACCATTCATCAGTATTTTACTGGCCAGTATAGTTAGATAATCAGCCTAATACAAGGGGTAAGAAACTGCAGCTTCATGATGGGAAATATCCCAAAGCATAATAGTCTTTTTCAACCTAGCAGTGCTTGGTTTGAGTTTATTTACACATTTCTCTAAAAATAATAGATAAATGTCTTTGTATCAATACTGTTCATAAATTTATCATTCTTTTGAGAATGAAAATACTGATATCTTTGACCAGCCATCATCACACCCCCACCTACCTCTGCCATAGGTGGGTGTGTGTTCTATTTGGATGAAGAAGGGGTGGATTTTAGAAAAAAGTCCCCCAAATATCATGAAAGAGGGGAAAATTTCTAAAGCGATCAATCAGTTGCACAGTATAATCAGTATTCCCCCAGGAAGTCCCAATGGACTGCAGACACCCTCAAGCTGTGCATCTGGCTTCATTTGCAGCATTGTGGTCCCCTCCCCAGCATAATTGCTAACTTTAGTGGTGCTGCCCAAGGAGCTCATGTCTGCTATAGTCATCCAGTCACATTACTTTGGTAATTGTATTAGAATATTTAACCAAGCAGAGCCTCTTGGCGTTTTGATAGATTGAACTGCATAAATAAAAATGTTTATTCAAAGTGGCAAATTTGTTTCCAGATTTTCCTTGGAGATGGCAGTTAGCATATGACCCTCTGCTATTATATTTTAGGATCTGCATTCTGCATTTTCAAAATGTGTTCGGAGTCTTAAATCAGGAAACAACAAATTCTTTGCCAAGTATTTCTTCTTTAGCAGAATCAGCAAATCTACCTCTTTCAAGTAGCAGGAGGCGGCATCTCCTGGTCGTGTTTTCATTATTCTTCTCTAATGAACCGAGTCCAAATTTGCAAAATGTGAGTCCTGTGTTTTCAGTTGTAGACGCTGAGATTTGTAACCCTAGACTGGTGCCAGGGATTCTGTTTTGCTATCAGCAAACACGGGCAGACACATTTGCAAATTCTTCAAGTTTTTCCAAGCCAATCTGTTAGAAGAATGAGAATCATCATTATGGGGACTTAGCCTGCAATTTATGTGCCATGCCATAGTAATCTCCTTATTTATTTTGATTGAAGGCAATCACGGTTCTGTTTAATACTTGGAGTTGGTGGAAGTAAGCCAAACCTAAACTAAATGTAGAGGCCAAAAAGTCAGGCACCAGGGAGGCTTCAGGGCAAACGTAGGAGTCAGCTGGGTTAAGTAAATCTTTCACAAGTATTCAAAACCTAAAACTTTATTTTACCTAGCTGAGTGAGCTTTATCTTAATCCAGTGTAAGAAGCACAGTTTATTTGACACTTTCAAAATAATATCCTGGCCAGATTATAAAATTGTAATGGGACAAGGAATACTTTCTATGTTCTTTGTCTTCAAATCCATATTCTTTATCCCTAGGAACTAGAGAATCTGCTCTGCTCTGAATGAAGTTAGGGAACTTCTATAAACGGATATAAATTAGTGATTGCTTTAATTTGTTTTCTAACAGCATATTGATTAAGTCTGTCAAAAATTATAAATATTTAATCTTTTCTTTGTTTGATTCAAAGTTTGGTAAATTCAGAGGGTCACACCTTGATTTATTTAACAGTACTTTAAATAACTTTATGATGACATAAGAATGTATCTAGAACTTCAAGTAATTGATAGAGGCTACTGCAAACCTGGCCTGCTAATGCACTTGAATGATCAAGGAAAGGCCATCCAGAGACTGCCTCGCCTTGGGATCCATCCCATACACAGTCATAAAACCCAGATACTATTGTGGATGCCAAGAAGTACTTGCTGAAAGGAACCTGATATAGCTGTCACCTGAGAGGCTCTGCCAGAGCCTTTCAAATATCGGGGTAGATGCTTGAAGTCAACCATTGAACTGAGCACAGGGTCCCCGATGAAGGAGTTAGAGAAAGGACTGAGGGAGCTGAAGAGATTTGCAAACCCATAGGAAGAACAACAATATCAACCAACCAGACTCCCCCTGAGCTCCCAGGGACTACACCACTAACCAGGGAGTACACATGGAGGCATGGCTTCAGTAGCATATGTAACAGAGGAAGGCCTTGCCAGGCATCAAAGGGAGTAGAGGTCCTTGGTCCTATGACATCTCGATAGATGTAGTCTCAGTGTAGGGTAATTTGAGGGCAGGGAGAAAGGAGTGGGTGGGTGGGTGGAGGAACACCATCATAGAAACAGGGGGAGGAGGATGGTATAGGAGGTTTCCAGCAAGGGGAAAACAGGAAAGGGGATAACATTTGAAATGTAAATAAAGAAAATATCCAATAAAAAATTATTTATCGTTGAGGCTATCATGAGTAATGAACAATTTCATCCCCATAGAATCTATATATGTGCATATCACCAGGTGATCTTGTGGTTTATACAAACATTATTTTTCTTTAAAAAGCTATATCCTTCAATATGAGCACAAATGCCTCTTGAATAAAAGCAGCTCTCTGAAATTAGTGAAGTTTTCATGTCAAGAGTCAGGCAAAATACTGAAAAGAAATAGCCAGAGAGAGGCCCTTGGATATTGAATTTGTCAGAAGTTGGAGATATGTGAGTTGAGAAAATATTTTCAAAGGAACCGTTGGGATTCTTGTCTTTTTATTACCTTGTATACTTGCCACTTGTCCCCTGAGTTCTGGATAAATGATTTTAAAAAGGCATTTAATGACAAATTATCTTGTCTACATTTGACAGAGCCAACAAAAAGTAGAATAAATGTATGACTACTCCTTTCCTTTCTCTTACATATATTTCCATTACTTTACATATTGTAATTAAGCTCCTATGTACAAGATGTCAGATACCACACACTTTCTATAATATGTCTTACTTTAACTAAACCATCTTGTCTGCCAACCAGCTACAGCTATTTTAAGGATCATGCAATTTAACCTCACACTACCTATGCTGAGTTTGTTTGGAAGCATCTTGTGACTTGCAGATTTGAGAAAATTTCAATTCTTTGAATGTGTAACTGAGTAATAATAACAGAAAATGCCAGAGGTTTGTATTCTGTATACGTGATAACCTTTTAATAACTACTGACTGAAACTACCTTGAACTTCTCCCCTCAGTAGGGTAAAAGACACTGAACACTATCCGTGACTCCAAATAGTTTAATTTTCTGTAGAGTTTGAAATTCTAGGAAAGTGGTCTCATGATAATCATGATAATCACTCACTGATACCCATGACCAGGAGTACTTAACTTCATAAAGGGCAGTATTCAAAGGATTCTGGTCAGATTATACTGCTAAGGAGGAGAACCTAGGTCAGGGAACCTGAGGAAGAGTTGAATTCTGGAACAGTTTTAAAAATAAGAGAATTAAGAAAACACACACACACACACACACACATACATACAGGCATACCACCACCACAAAAGAAAACAAAAGAAACTGCTTAGGGATCTGGAAAGCAGGGAATACTTTTCAAATTCAAGAAAAGGATGACAGTTTGATAGGATGATTAAAGTGAGTATTCTAGAAGCTCTTAAATTCTTAGATTGTCAGGAGTGTGTATACATGCTCTATAGCAGTTTCAGACACAGAAGTACAATGTATGATCACTGTATTTGTTCTCATACCTAGTCTTTCACCTTCACTGCTTAAGCAACCAGTCTATTATCCATAAGACACGAGAACCGACAACTGTCACTTTAATAAACTAACATATTCCTAAATATGTTCTAAATATTTGTCCTTATACCCACAAGAAGTCTTTCATTAAAGACATTTCTCTTGCAACAGACTATTATAGGAAACCAGGATAAATCAACATACAGAGTTGTGGAGACTCCTCCCAATATATATGCCATAGTTAGGGTTTTACTGTTGTGAACAGACTCCATGACCAAGGCCAGTCTTATAAGGACAACATTTAATTGGGGCTGGCTTACAAGTTCAGAGATTCAGTCCATTATCATTAAGGCAAGAACACGGCAGCATCCAGTCAGTCACAGTGCATGCAGAGCTGGGAGTTCAACATCTTCATCTGAAGGCTGTTACTGGAAGACTTGCTTCCAGACAGCTAGGGGTAGAGTCTTAAAGCCCACGCCCACAGTGACACACCACCAACACTTAGTGCCACTTCCTGGGACAAGCATATTCAAACCATTCAAAACGCTCCCATACCTAAGGGTCAGATATCATTGAGGGAAAGGGTGCAGAAAATTTGTAAAGCTGAGCCAATCAGGGAGTTTGCTGTGAGATCATATGTATTAGTACTATCAAAAGCTTAGTCTTGCCAATGTGCCTGATCAACCATAACCTTGACAGGCTACCGTCATTAGACATCTTAAAGTGGATGGGGGATGTCTACAAGGTCTCATGATAAATAAAGAACTACATGTAACTAAGCAGTGCTTACAGTGGGAGAAATAGTCATCTCTGGAGAAAAGATTATCACTTGGTTATCCAATACCAAATGATCAACCACAAAAACATGCATGCAAGTACTGTTATACAGATCAAGCATGTTATATCCATGTAATTATAGATGTGTAGATTTGTATTTATGTATAAATACATATATATATGTACATAATAACATTTAATGAAAAAGGTGTCATGAGTTTGAAAGAGAGCAAAGAAGTACATGGGCAGGCTGGGGAGAGCAATGCAGAGAGGTATATGTTTTAATTACATTATTGCCTAAAAACATAAATAATTTGAAAGAACATTTCATCTTTATGAAATCAAAAATTACCTGAATTTTCTAAATATGTACAATGCTCCAATGCCCTTTTTAGATGACTTCACTAACTTGAAGCCAACTTTAGTTGGCTTCACTAACTTGAGTTTGTTGATGCTCAGTTTTGAAACATTCATGTATTCCATTCTTGTTGAGAAAATCCTGTTTGCTTTAAGCTACAGTCTGAACCACAGCAATGACAGCAATATTTCCCAGGTTTCTTTCTTCACATTCTTCCATGCCTCTTTTTCAGTGCTATATTGCAGAGATTGCAAGTGCATTTGCTCTCTAGACACTGCTACTGATGGTACAAACACTCTGGATGGAGCTCCACAACCACACAGCTTCCTCAAGCACTCAGATAAGAAACAAAGCATGAAAGTATCTCTATAGGTGTTCTCTGGACTCCATTTCAAACTATATTTGCCCTATTAAATTTCAAGGCTACTGATTTACCAGCAAAATTTTGGAAAGTCTAATTATACATAAGCCTGTTAATACATTGTTTGGGGCCTAATGATGATTATTTTCAAACATTTCACTTTTTTTCTTCTTCCCACAGAAGGTAAAGATATAAATTATTACTTACTATATCACTTGAGAGATAAATAGGGCCAAAGGAAAACACTTAGTAGGTGCTGTTTTTACATAGAAAAGTATAGAACCTGCTAATGGGTGAAGAGTTTAAAGGGAACTATGGTTGAATTGCTTTATACCAGAAGATCAGAAATTGCCATAGCCCAGGAAACAGGACAATTTCTGTGGAAATCTAGGGGATGTATGAACAGCCTGGCTATATTTCCTGAGTTTATGAAATTGAGTCATCATACTAAATAGATGGTTAGGATGCAGATGAGTGTCACATGTGCAACACATAAACTCTCTGTGCATGGTCTTAAAAGACTAAAAGGGGAAAACATGTAAAACCTGAAACTTCCTCCAGTCATATGCCTACAAAAATGCCTGGTGGTGGAGGTTTCACAAAGAAAAAGAACAAAAAGAACAAAAAGAAAAAGAAAAAGAAAAAGAAAAAGAAAAAGAAAAAGAAAAAGAAAAAGAAACAAAATCAGCAGAGCTAGCATGGAAAGTCTCTAGCCTGGAAATAACAGAGTCAACAGCATGAGTTGCCCTCTGACCATTGACAAGTGCACACTGCCCTCAAATACATGCAAACAGGGCAGAAGACTTGACAAAGATTGCTTCATCAGTGTTGAAAACAAGCTAGTCTTTTTTCTTTTTATAAGATACACTTAGCTAATGGAAGTTAAGCTACCATTTGCTATCCATTAGATTCAGTTCTTTAAAATTAAGAAAGTACAATGAGGATTAGGCTTCACTTGTGGGTGGGTAGTGAACTTTATGCTCTAAAATGGTTCCAAAGCATGGCATGGAAGTCCATAGATACCTCTTCCATCGGTTGACCTGGTATTGTTTTAACATGGTATTTCTCTGTATTTTTAACCTCACATAGCACTGTGGCAAATGTAGCTTTGTAGGGGAAAATACTAGAAAATAAAGTCTAAGTCTGTTTGGCTGTAGTACAAGTTTGATGTACATGGATGTACATAAGATCAAGTAGATTTTTGTGAGTTCTACAAAATCTATGAAGCATGGTTTTCTTTCCCTTGCTTCTATGCAGTTTTCTTATTTTATGATATGGGGAGGAATGGAGGAATGGAGGTGTAGAAGAGTAGAGAAATTTTCTATTGATTCCAGTTGAAGAAGCCAGTTTCATTACAGAAATGATTTCCTATTGTCAGAGTTGTATGTGTAAACATTGAGGAAATGTTCAGCCTATTTTGAAACAAGGGTCCCTCCTACTCTCTGCTATCAGCTTAAAGAAAAATGGCCTTTGAATAAATTGCCTAAGACATGCTATCTGTTTCGGAAATTAGCAGAAAGGGACTGTTTCAAGATTCATTTAAGCCATCTTTTTAACTACCACAGAAAATACAGAGCAATGTATTGTGCAGTTTTCTTTCTAAACAAATAAAGTCTATGATAAGACCATTCCATTTTGTCATCCAAAACCTTGCTATCAGATCTTTATAATGCAGTATGCAAATGTCATGCTTACAGAGATCTTCATCTGCAATCTAATATTTTCATTTAAAATGGGCTTGCTAGAAGTTCTGAGTTCATTATCCTTATGTCTTTATTCTCATTCAAATTATTGTGTTAACATTATCCTATTTATTAGAATACCATTCATCTGAGAATATTAAAGATCTCTGATAGAAAACCCCTAAATCTCCTCGCAAAGCAGATTGGTCCAGGCTAACCTAGAATGCTATGTGGAGAAGACAAAAAACAATATAGAGGCTAAGCTCCCAGTCTTCAGATCAAACTGCAGAGTGGTTCTACCCTCTTTTCAACAGCTTAACTATTTGTAAAGTAAAGATCAAGGAGCCACATAACACTATTAAGAGGAGGTGTTTGCTATGATACACTTTGAAGTAAGGAAAAATAGCTTTAAACTGAAGACTTTGTTGCAAAGACAACTGTCAATAGCATACGTTATATGAATTTAGCTAACAAATTTGCCATTCAAATGTGAGTTTTTATGGTGGTGGCACATGATCCAAACTGTAGACTCTCTAGAGTGTTTACTGTAATTTTTCCAGCCTCACTAGATAATGAATTATAAAAAAGGCAGTACCTCTCAACTTCATGGATCCATGACATTCTTGCTTATTCTGGTCTAGTGTGCTTAGTATGTGTCTAACACTGAAGAAAGATGTAGGTCAGAGAGTAGCATAATATACCATTATTTCCTTCAACTGAATACAGCAAATGCATTCAATGTAGCTTTAAGTTTTGATAACAAAATGTCAGTCAGTATAGGATAGGGTAAAAGTACTATAACACATTAACATTAGCAATATAATACACTACCTGAAGATACTAGTCAAAATATTAAGTAAATATATGCTTACCAAAATGACACTGATCAATATGTATTTCCACATTTAACACTATAGAGCAACATAGTGTTGTGGTTTTACTGATTAAGGAAAAGCTCTATCTCCCATGTAGGTGCATACATAACACATACACACACTGTGTCATGCTAAGTAAAGATGCAAGGGTGCAAGTAAAGATAATACAAAGATGCAAAACTGTATTATATATCAGTGTGTTGCTCTGCTTGGTTTCTGAAGTAAAAAGGAGTCCAATGTCATAGAAGGAAATCTATAAGAACCCACAAGGATAATGCTTCTATTGCTGTTCCTCAAAATATTACATTCTTGTCTCTTTCTGGTTCTGCAGTAACCTGCAAGTGCTCGACCATGCTGCCTTCAGTTGACAGATTTAACTCATTTAATATTAAGGAAGAAGAGCATTTACAAAAACCCATATTGAATAGAGTCTACACCCATAACAGTAATTAATATTTCCATGAGTTTAAATAAAGTTCATTAATATAAACCTACTGACAGTCCCAAAGGCCAGCACAAGGCTAAAAACAGTGGGGAATCTCAAAGTAAAGTGTCCATAAGAACGAAAAATAACAGTTTCTCTCTATTGTTGCTTAGGTTCTAGAAGATTTACTAATTCACTGTATTGGCTTTTTGTCTCTGCTCATAACTATTCTAATGCAACTTACTTTGTGAATGACAATCGATTGCAATCAAAGCAAATATGTCGTGCTCTGACATTTATAAACACACAGCTGCAGGGACAGATAAATATGGCACAATGTCTATTATCTGTGAATGTGAAAGGAATAGATGCTTCTGCTTACTAAAGTTCATATAGTATTAAAAGTTTTAAACAGCATGACAGAACTATCCCTGAGAGGAAAAGAGAGTAACAATATAATGTGAAATGACCACTGTGTAGTCTCATGTTAGGCTTTATTATGGCCACAGGTGACGTGATATACAGCAGGTAAGAATCTGGTGACGCCAAATTACATTTTCTTCAGTTCACATATTTGGAAAATGAGGAAAAGGCTGCTAGTGCATGAATAATATTGCAAGTGTTTATTAACAATCCAGATGAAGATAAAATGATTGAACTCCTATCAAGTGGTCCAAGAAATTCCCCATCATGGGTCACCAGAATGCCTTTAAAAATGGAACTATTAAGTATTTCCATATGAGCCATCCTTTGAACAGTTTTGAGGATCAGATAATTGTATTAAACAGATAAATACCTCTCATCACAATTTCCATTTTATTCTATACCTGATTTTAGTTTTCACAAATCAGTTTGCTTTACTTAAGATGGCTTGACTTGCCTTGGAGAAGGATAAATGCATTGTGAGAAAGATATACATTGAGGGGACACAGGACACTAATGCCACCAAAACAAAGACAGGGTTTTTCAGGTCCTGAGCAAGAAAATAAGGAAGCTCACCTAATCACTGCTCTCTGAGAGTGCTTCACTTCCAAACTACATTTTCAGGAATATAGCCACAGGTAGGAGATTGGGAAGATGGATACAACTTGGACTTCCAGGGGACATCTGGCAATGCATACTTAATTGTTATTATTCAGGATCAGGGATTGTCCCTGTCATATCACAAGCACAGTCCAGGGACAAGGTGAAATATCCTCAAGGCATATGAGAACCCCTTCCCTGAAACAAAGAATTACCTAGCACAAACTCAGCGTGTTGGGCTGAAAAAGACTTTCCCCCACATTATCTGTTCCGTAGTACATTATCTCCAACCAGTTTCTGCTTCTCTGTCCTTCCTGTAGATTTTTGCTTCATACAATTTAATTTTCTTCAATGGCAGTGGTTGTACAAGTTTGGATCAATGGCATCAGTCATCTGAGTTTCTATAAGTCTACATTACCTTCACAATCTGCCTGTATGACCTCCTATGTAGGCAGTTTGAAGCCACTGACCCAGATATGCAGTTAGTGGTCTTAGCTAGCTATGGAAGCACTAACAAAATAACAGGTTGGCCAGCTTCTGCAAAACATCTTTCCTCTTATATTTCTCACAGGACAGCAATCTGAGGTTAAGGAACTAGACAACTCCTTTTCTGGAGAGCACACTATTCCTGGCTTGTAAGCAAACCCCTTTCCTAGAAGAACAGTAGCTTTCAATCTCTCAGTTGAGACCTGTTGGAAGGCAGTTAAATGACCCTTTCACAAGTGTCACAAATCAGATATCTTATAGGTCAGATATTTACATTGCAATTCATAACAGCAAAATTACCATTATAAAGTAGCAATGAAAATATTTTATGGTTGGTGGTCACCACAACATAAGGAATTGCATTAAAGGGTCACAGCATTAGTAAGGTTGAGACCACTGCTATAAGAGTCTGCTATGGGCTAAGGAAAGGAGCTGGAGAACAGCCTGATGTCTCCTGTTTTTATATGGACTCCAGTACTCCTGAATGATAGTCTTTCCTTGATGACCTCATTGAACCTTAATCACCTATACAAAGGTCTGGGCTCCAAGTGTACTCACCTTGGAAGCTCAATCTTCAATACAGGACCTTTTCTGAAAATCATAATTCAGTTCCTTGGTGGGCTGCAACAGATGATCTCTTACCAGAAGTTTCCTTTATCGAGAACTGGGTAAAGTGATCTTGGGGTTGGCTTTCACTGACTGGAACTACTTGACTGTATCATCTGTGTGTTTGAAAACTTCTGGGCGTGTTGGCTATTTGGACCCTCAATCAAGATCCATAACACCTTTGTGGAAGGACACTACCTCTTCTGATTTGAAGAAGTTCACCCATGTTTATCTGGAAGGAGAGAGGCAACAACTGACTACTACTCAAAACCTGTCTAGATCGAAACATCCACTTCTTACCTGACAGACTGAGTACTGTTCTATCCCACCCAATAACTCTTGGGACTGTCAGTGTTCTCAGCACAGAATTCAGCACCCAAGCCTACTCTCAGGCACCAGCTTGACGACTGTCCTCCCTGGGATTTTACTTGGAAGATCCACCTAAATCCTTCGTTAGGTTGCAGTATTGGCATTAATGTTTCAGAAGGCAACATTGGTTTTCATTTGATTCAAGATTGTTCCCTCCCTAGAGTAATCCCTAGGACACATTCTGCATGCAAATCTTTATGTCAGGGCCCCAGTCTCTAAGAGCTAACCTGCAGCTTTGGGTTTGCTAGATAACCACATACTTACATTGTAAAGAGCATGTATTTTATTCTACAATGATACCTATTATATATAAAAATAGGTAGTTCTCATGACAGTGAAGATGAAATTGAGATTTAGACTTTCATTGTTAAATGAAATGTGTTCAACCCAAATGAGTGCTTTCTTTTCCTTGTATGTGCAAAGGGTTTTAATAGCAGGCTATATTTACTCCCCTTCCCCTCACAGATTCAGTGTACTGATGATTATTTGCTTGCTGGATGCAAGCATAGAAGGGTGTAATTTTGCTAACAGCCTTTTCTGTTTCTGCTTTTTTTTTTCTCCCTTTCTCTCATTTTTTTTTTTTTTGACACAGCCTAGATTGATGGGCTCCAAAGCTAATTCAAAGGCCCTGCAATGTGATAAAGGCCTCCATTTGATTATCTACGCTATCTCAAGTGGAGGAAGCAAAATCACCATGCATTCAATTAGTTATTGATTCTTGACATACCAAGTTCAGGGGTCACTCCGGAGAGTGGTTGCTTGTGAGTAAGAAAACACAGTGAGCAAGAGGTTTTAAGAAGCTTGGCACTGTTGAGACATTCTGTGATAGATCACCCAAAATGGTCCATGTCCAACATCAGAACTGGGCTGCTTTGACAGGAGGTAGGGATAAATCAATGTATTTGGCAGTGGCATAAACAAATCAATTTTTAAAGAAACCAAATGAGCTTTCAAGAAAGTTTTTGAAGTACTCTGTGGATTTGGATAACAGAGATTCTCTATTTTTCTCCAGGGTCTTCCAAATTAAGAGATAGAAAAAAAAACAATTTACGATAGCACCCCCACCCAACATTATCCATGTCTTATCACTGATACTTTGTGTGCTCATTAGTAATTAGCAGAACTGGGAGATACACAGAAGAACCACAAACACTTTATGATTCAAGCTCTTACTAACATGAAAAGTAAATCACAAATATTAGACAATGTGACAGTGGGAGGGGTTATCATTCTGCCAATTTTGCTAATTATTACCAGGCATAACAACCACTATTAAGTGCCACAGAGAAAAACTACAATTATATCTCACTCAATGTCCCAGCCCTTCTGTTTCAAGTCCACATACTACAGTGCCACATACTCTTGCCGTGGCCCAGAGCACTAAAGGAGGAGTCTACTAAACTCTGCATCAAAGATAGGAAAATTCATCTTAGCATCTAACAGTTCTGCTCACTTCTCAGAAATCCACAAACCATAGGTTTGTTACAGGCACAGCTTCCTCTACTGTTGCTGCCCTTGCTCAGCACTCTGTAAGAAATTATAGAGAAGGGCAAGAAGGAAGAGTATCTACAGTTGCTGGCAATCCATACCACTAGGCTTTAGGCATCTTGAAAACAGGTGAGCATTAGTGAAGTCACTTGTGGATACTAGCAGACATTGTATTCTTTACAAAGAAACTTAACTGCCACTCTGCATGCCTGTGTGCCAAATCCAATCAATCCCTCAGCAGCTCAATCAATCCCTCAGTGGGGTGAAGGCCTCCTCCCCGGGCCACTCATTACAGAGGGCTTGCTCCCCTGATTGTGCAGCCATTATGCATATGCTGAGTCTCCTCAATTCTTTCACTTTTTTCCCAAAGAAGAGAAATTGGGTTTGAAACATTATTTTCAAAACCCACGAATCTCTCCTGAGAAAAGCCATTAGATCATGTCCACATAGAATCTAGACATTTGAATTCAGGCCTAATCTATGATGTTTCATGCTTGCAAGGTCAAATTATTTCCACTCCTTTGGAGGGATAATTCTTTGTAAATGACCTAGCAGGTAAGATCAGATGGAGTATTCCCACACAAGCACTGCTTTTTCAAAGAGTAGTCTTCTTAAAATTTTCATTAACATAAGTAAAAACTCAAATAATAACAAAATGTGTGATACAAAGAATTCTGGCTGGAAACCTAAAGTTTGAATCAAGTGTGGTTTTAGAAAAGATGAGGACCTGTCCCAGTAGCCCCTTTGCCACATTGGTACAAAAGACTGAAAATTTCACAACCCAGGAACACTTTAGTTACACAAAACACATGAGACCTATGTTGACGAAATATGCTGTGCAGTTTGGTTACCCAAAAATGTTTGTAGTTCTAAGGATCTAAGACTTGAAGGTAGAAATTGGTGAATTTGTAAGATTTTTATGAAAAGATGCTACTTGAGCCAGCAGCATATATGTCATTCATATAAAGTAGGAAGAAAGACTTTTTTAAAATTACAAATTCAAGCCATGTTATAGGTTAAATAGCTATATGAAGAGAAAACGACTATGGCATTTGTGTCTGCACTGACATTAACAATAGTTCTTAAATGGAAACAGTTTTGTCATGCGCATGTTAGGTGAATGCTAAGCCCTCATGACATCTCAGAAATGAAATACCTTGGACGTTTCTGAAGTTAACAGTTTTACTAAGGCCATAGCCTGGGTTTGTTTGACATTTTGAGAGTGAAAATACTCCTTTGAATAAAGGATATAAAATCATGTCAGACATGGAGTGGACATCCAGGATGCAGGAGGTAGAAACAATGGAATATGTGACTTAGAGAGAAGGGAGTGAAGAAATTAGGCCAGTTTCCAACAATGGTTCTGGAGAATATCTGCCGGAAGTTGCTCATAATTTACATGGAGCTCACACCAAGTCTAGCCAGCGGAATGTGCTCTTGTTACTTGGTAACACTGCCCAACAGTCTTCCTAATGGTTCCCTAGAGTGTCTTCCTCATAACTCTCAAACTGAAACTTTTGTGGATTTTTCAGTTTTCTCTTTTTTTTTTTTTGATAATCTCAGCCATCTTACTAACCAGACAAATTGACTTTGTAATTCAGAAAACATGGTAATGATGATGGAGTCTACATATTTTTCCACCCAATTTATTATGTTTCCTACATCTGCTTGTACTGTGCATCATCCTCTCTTTCATAATGAAGGGTCCCCTACTCCTTTCTTAGCTACACTACTCAATAAAATATAGGGGACCTGTCACTTCCCTGCCTCTGGGGGAATTTAAACTATTCATATGCATTTGCCTCCTTCAGTTAGTTGCTGATTGTTCTGAAGTTAGCTTCAAAATTAGCAAAAACTTCAGTTCAACTCATACATGTTCCTAGTTATCCAAGATTAAAGGTTTGCATGCAAACTCAAAAGATCTTGACAATAAAACATATTTTCTGTATTCTTCTAATTTTGAAATCAATTAGAAAAAAGTAAAGGAATAACATGTACCATTTAGAACCATCTCTCTCTCTCTCTTTCTTTCTCTCTCTCTCTCTCTCTCTCTCTCTCACACACACACACACACACACACACACACACACACATACACACGCACATGCACATACACACATGTGCGGCCAGAATGGGAGTAGATGACAAAATTTAACAAATACTAAAAAAAGTCTTAATTTTTATTACTTCAGATTCTATTTTTTTCCATCCACTGTTTAGACATTCCTCCATTTTCTTCCAGAATGATACCACTTTTGTTTGTCCAATAGATATTGGCACAAATGGTAGCTCTTCTTCATTGCAATGAATCTTAAGTTTCCTTTTGTTCTGATTGCATTTCCTTTGTTAGTGGTTTTCCTCTATTATTAATTAGTTGATTTTAGTTTTTGATTGGCATCTATGTACCTTTATTTATAAGATGCAATAGAAGGAATTGTACTACATGACTTCAAAAGCTTTAGAAAAATATAGTAGCTGACAAACAACCAAATACTGTTATAAGCAGATGAAGAGGAACTGAAGAGGTGTCTCAGAGGTGTCTCTTGCTTCTCTTGCAGACAGATGCCTCTGGTTCAGTTCCTAGATATGACTCCCTCTTCTGGCTTCCTTAGGAACTGCATGCACAAAGCACACCTATATACATGCAGTAAAATGTTCATTTGCATTTGCAAATAAAATAAATTAAAAATTAAGAAAAATAATCACAGAGACAAAAGGAACAAAACAATCAAATAGCTCTAAAAAATAATACTCAGATGATTTCTGACAAAGGAGACCAGGACACACAATTTTGAGTGGACTTCCGACAAAGTAGAACAGGGCACACAATGCTGAGCAGTTTTACATAAGGCTCATTTCTGACAAAGAACAGGGCATACAATGGTGAGTGGACTTCTGACAAAAGAGTCCAGAGCACACAATTTTGAGTGGACTTCTGACTAAGTAGAACAGGGCACACAATGCTGAGCAGTTTTACATAAGGCTCATTTCTGACAAAGGAGAACAGGACACACAATGGTGAGTGGACTTCTGATAAAGGAGACCAGGGCACACAATAGTGAGTGGATACTTCCTACAGTAAGTATTCTAGAAAAACAAAATATACAAATGTAAAATGAACTAACCTCTGTCACAAGAATCAACTAGTGTAAGACCCTAAAGTATGATCATACTACAAAGACACAAGGAATCATTCAGGACTTAGTTTACTGGTTTTCAACCAGAAGCAGTCCATTCTCTGGGCATTTCACAATGTCTAGAGATATTTTGCTTTTCTATCTCTTGGGTGCTACAGGAATCTAGAGAAAAGACCAGGGATTCCATTAAACACCTTGAATTCCACATGAAAGCTAAATACAATAAATCCTTGTCCTCACAAAATGTCAACAGTTTCAAAGTTGAAAAACTCTGATCCATGGCCTCTGCCTGAAATATCATCGGGCTGACTGCTGACAAATTTTCTTCAACTTATAGCTTTACTCTCAACTTCACACTCATACCTACATAGTCCATCATTATATGCATAAAATTGAAATAATAATCTCTTTGTATTTGTATGATCAATTTGCATGATCAATATATTTTCAAATAGATGATATACCTCTTTTTGGCATCCCAAGTGGGGGTCTTGGATATCATCTGTGCCAAATCCAGGTATTTGCCAAATCCTATTCAATGTTCTTTCCTGTAGTTCTACATGAACACTGGGCCTTCCCCATTTGCATTAGGGGATGGATTGCTTTATGGCACTAAATTTATAGATTTAGAGTCAATATAGAAAACAAATTCATTCTTTATGTCTCAATTTACAGCTTTATGACTGTAATAAAGGCATATTATATAATTAACTTTTAAAATAATTAGGTAACTCCATTGCTTCTTCTATGAAGATTTGACCGGAACCAGCAATAGTTGATACACGAACCTGCTGGCCCTTCTGTGGTTATTATTGCCCTGCCTCTTCACACTGCGAGCTTCTGGGTGCCCTAAAATTCTATGAAGTTTCGTGAGAATCGGTGCAAGTTGATCAACTAGATAGTCAAACACATTAGACATAGAAGGGAAACTGCCTATATTGTACCTATGTAAGGGGAAGCCACAATGCTACCAAACTGACATGTTCTTAAGCTGAGTGTTAAGGCATTTCTGACAGCCTTCAATGTCTGTCTAACACTTCTGATGAGTCCCTACACCATCACTGTGGAATATTACTCATATTTTTCCACTTACTTGAGATGCAACTTTATCTTTAAAAAAAAAAAAGAAAGAAAGAAAGAAAGAAAAAAGAAAAACCCTTCATATTTCTTAAATCAGAAAAAAAGGCAATAGTGCCCTGTGCTCTAGCTCTTTTTGATCTTTTTCTGAGAGAAGAAACTACTGTAACCACTTCAGCAGCAGGAAGTAAAAAATTGTGAAAGGGCATAGCCAATGAATCTCTTTCTCATGGGCAGTTTGACTATCATTCTGGAAACTGTCCCTGTAAAACCAACTGATGAGTATTAGAAAGTAGGAATTCAGAAACCATGAGGGTGATGAACTTGTATCTTCCTTCATTTGCCACACTTTGGGCAGTTGAATGTACAGTAATATTTGAGGCACTCTTTCATCCAAGCCATGAACCTTAAGTGCCCATGCCATAATGGTCTATTATATTTGCAAATTAAATTCAATTTACAGACACAGGCAATCCTTGTTATCTGATCTAGCCCAATAGTGAAGTCGGGTTGAAATCAGTTTTGAATAACTGAACACTTTGTTTTATTGTTTTCTATGGGAAAAATGATGCCTTCTCGGCCCATTCCAAATCCTAATTTTGCCCCAACACTACTAGACACCCTTAATCATGCCCATAACTCAGGCAGAATCCTTTCACCTTATTTAATACATCAATTATCTTATTACTCAATATTTAAACACATGAAAAAGGGTATTTGTGTCTGATATGAATCAAAGTCCTGTGTAAAAGTGCAAAGATAGGACATTAGATGCTAATTACATTTTTAGTTGATAAGGAAAAATAAAGTCTTTGAGACATCTGGAAGTTCACCTGAATTAAATGCCTGGTAAAGCAGAGAAACACCATCTACAAAGAGAGGCTATACCATATTTGATGTGATTTTCATGAAAGGGAATTAGTATGAGATTTTTCTTCAAACCAAAACCTAACCAAGTTTAGAGTAAAATAGTATGAGATATCAGCAATCATTTGATTTGCTGGACTTCAGTCCTCCCAGTTACATTGCTCTGCAAGTAGGAACAATGTTAGCTTCCTACCTCCTTCTTGTGTCCTGTGCATCTTTCTCCTGCTGAGGTCTGACCTACTTCCGGTCTTGTAGTTTCAGAGAACCCCATCCCCTAGTCTCTAAACAGCATTAATTCCAGGCAGGTTTTATACCTGATAATTATTTAAACAATCCCTAACAACAGAATCATAGGTGTGTGTGTATACTATAGAAATAGTGCCATGGATTAGTCCATGTACCATTGTCAGAAAGTCCATGTACCCATGTTAAAGAGATATTCAACTTGTTTTCCCAATTTAAATTGTGTACAGACAGAAGCCTGACTTCCTGAGCTTTTCCATCCCACCCAAACCCTGAGGATTCTAACAGGGTGATTAGGAAAAACTCACGATATTACATTGATATCATATATATGTGAATTATAACTTACCAGTTTTAAAATCTGTCCCAGTCAATCCCATCTCATCCTCTGCTAACACAGTGATAATGGGTCAATGTTAAATAGCCATGGGATTTTTCACTTTCAGTGTAAAATATTTTCATACTCTATTACACAGATTATCTTTGCTAGACAAATTAAAACGTCACTTGCTGTTCCTTCAGAAACTCTTAATATATTTTCATAGTTTTAATTTTCCCTTCTCATTTGTTTATGAAATTTCCTGAGATTTCTTCATATCTATAATTTTCTTTTCAAGATAGATCAAGCTAGGGAGTGATGCTCAGTAGGTTTCTCATCATGCATCTGTATATGGAGGTCTAATGCCCTTCAGGACTAAGGTACTGATCTTAGTTTGACAATAACATATTTTCACTGCCTTCCACAGGCATGCCTACTCTCATGGCACAGAGCCCAGCAGAACCTGTTACTGTCTGGAGCTTGGAACCATGCACTCACAGAGGCTGAAAAGCCACAGGTAAAAACAATTATGAATCCTTCTTTAATGCTAAGTTGATTTGTTTGTTTTTATTTTATTTTATTGGTAAATTAGCTTCAGTGTGTCAAATATTCTAAAATATATAGAGACATTTACAGACAGAAATTTTTAAAAAGTCAGAAATTTCAAAGAAGCATAGTAAATTTTCATCTACTTAGAAAGAAAGATATCTAAGGAAAATAAACCAGTGGCTATTTATTTTTCGTAAAGGAACTTTCAAGTTAGGGTGGATTCAGTCCAGAACTCTCTATGGGTTTATGGGAGTCACAGTGATGGCTGCTAATGTGACCTGGTGTTGGTTTATACAATGCAATATGTTCTCTGTCATGTAATTTGCATATGTGTTTTTCTTAATCTTTAAGACTTTGTGACTCCTGGCCTGTATTATTTTTAATCAGATGAATCTTAGACTTAAAGCTGAATTAGCAAATGCAGAGGCAGTGATATGACTCAAAGAGTAAAGATGCTTGCTATTAAGTGGATTGCCTGAGTTTGATCCCCAAGTTCAAAGAGGTGGAATCGGAGAACTGTGCGAGTTTCCTCTGACCTCCACATGAGCTCTATAGAATATGAACATGAGTGTGTATACATGCACACACAAAGCTATACACACAACAATACATAAAATTATTTTGTTTATAAATAATTAGCAAGTATTTTATAGTTAGGAGAGATAAGCCAAAATTGAGTAGTTGGACTCAAACTATTTCATATTATGACTCTGTATCCTCTATAAGTAATCGTAAAACAAAGATTATCCCTTGATATTGTTTTATTTCATTTATATTATAATTCATTGGTATTATCTTATTTCATTTATACTATTTTAGAGCATATGAATCACACTATGGATTAGATTTGTGAATATGCCAAATTTCTATATACATGTGAGTTTAATATCTAATGATCATAAAATATCATCTGTCTACTTAAATTCAGAACTATTTCAGAATACACACTTCAGCCACTGTGCGCTGAGTCTTTTTGCCAGTATGTCATTTCAAGTTACTTGACACTCACAGGCTGGTAAGAGTCAAAGAATGCCTGGGGTGTAAACTGTGAGGTTTGTGGGGGTTGCACTGAGATCGATCCCTTTGTTGTTCTTATTAAATTTTCAGAAGGGAAAAATAATGTTCTTTGCCATGACTTTGTTCTTCATTGTGCAACTGTGAAGTTTTATGTACTCCAGACCCTCACAGAAAATTAGTCTCAGTAACTGTAACAGTGACTGCCTTTCACTGGGTTTTGCTGCTTCTTTAGGTGCTTTAAAAACAAAAGTTCAGCCGCTTCTTATAGTAGCTGAAATAAATATGAAAATATTTTTAATTAAATAATTTGTCTTGATACAGCTAGTCAGTCAAGGTTATGTGCATTTAAAAACATCACATCAGGTCTGTGGACCTCAATATAAATGTCTGTCTTTATGCCAAACTGTGTCTTATATACCAATTATGGTTTGTTTCTGCTTTCAAATGAAAAGCATATATATTTAGACAGAGATAATAAAGATAATTTTATCATAAGAACAAATAAAAACACACCAAGTGAAAAAGAATTAGTTTCAAAATGTATAATGTTACTATCATTATCAATGCTCTATAAAATATTGATTGAACTTTAGCATCAATATTAATAAAACATTGAGAGTGATTTAGGTAATGCTTTTGGGTTTTGAGTTCACATGGAGTTCTCCAATTATCCCTGCAATAATTATAAGTCAGGTGTCCTAGTCAGACTTCTGTCACTATGACTTATTTGCTCACAGTTTTACCAGATTCAGTTCACTGTTGTGTGGCCTTCCCAGGCACCTGTGGTGGGGCCATACATGATGTTTCAGGGCTTTTTATCTCATGGCAACCAGGAAGCAGCAAAGGATAGGAAAGAGTAGGCAACAGGGCATATCTGCTAGTATGTGCTCCAAACTACTGGCTTCTTCCAACTAGGTCATTATCTACCAACAATACCAACACAGTGAAGCAAGCCAAAGATCAACCGCATGGGTTAGGATGGAATCTCTGTGATCCAATAACCTTTTACTGATTAGATTACTCCACTACTGTTGGGGGCAAATGGTGACTAAACACTCAAAGCATGAGACTTTGAGAGGATAATTCCTACCCAAACCCTAATACCTGGTGACAATAATACATCATTTTTCAATTTTCTGTTTATAGATGAATGTACTGTGTTAATTCATAACCTTGGCCACTATTTACCACTTGAAGTCATCTTGTTTTATGACTCTTTTACAAAACCAGCTATTCAAACTTCTGTTAATATCAGGGATTTGATATTAGAGTATAAGATTAAGGTCCAATAATGACAGTTCTAATTTTGGATCTTCCTCATTATAACTAAAGGAACACTGGAAAATATTTTAATGTTCTAAAGTTGTTTCTACCTGTGCAAATGGGAATCTAATAACAACCACAAGACAGCACCACCAGAATGTGTTGTAAGAAGATTTTATTGTTGGTGGTGAAGAAAAACAAAATTCCACTAGTAGTTTTTCAGATCCTAAATTTATAAGAAATCTTTTTAGTGAGAAGCAAATAGAATGTATATTTTATGGTAATATTAGTGTATTATCAAAAAAGTTTAAAATATATTATTTCAATGCACAAGTTTCATAACTCTTATAATCTTCTCATTAACACATTTTTTCCTAATCTTCATTTTTGTTTCCATCAATTTTGCTCACTTGTAATTGTTTCTATTTTAATTGTCAGCATACACAACATGCTCTATAGACACCTCTGTTCTTCAGCTTTGATCTTCATCTTGATCACATCCCAGGATTTAGAATACAGAGGTCATTCTTGCTAGAAGGTTCTCACAATCACCATTGATAAATACACATTTACATTGTTGTGTTGACAAGGTGGAAACAGATTTTAATCCTGCAGTTTAGTAGATATGATACTGAACTTGCATGGAAAATAGACTTATATAGTGTCTGAAGAATATTTAATCTCATTTTCTGACATATCAACAAGAGAGAAGTGGTTTACAGTCACAGATTACTCTGACTTTCTTTCTTGGATTTTCATTAATCTTTGTCCAAAATCCACAGTTTATCATGACATGCTCAGGAAGCAACATTCTTATATGCCACTTTTCTATGTCAGAACCTCCATGGTTTCTCCATTTCCAGAAGAAGAAAAACTGTTCCTGATGTGAACATGGTTCCCTGTGATCTGATTCTAAAATGTTCTCCTTATCGATCATTATGAAATACACAGCTTATATAGAGGCCAAACTTGAGTGGTGCTATTGCCGGGTTTTGCCTTGACTCTATGTGATTTTATTCAGATGCATGAAAAACTACCCCTGGTTTGCCTATTAAAGCTTCTTCTGGTTGTCTTGCAGAGCATAAGCGACACTGTCTTAAAGCAGGATCATCTAATGAACATTTTTCCTTTGTCACATCAGCAATAAGCACTTCATAATGCTGATCTCTCAGTGCACACTGGACTTTAGTGACATGCAAGGAACCATACAGTCTGTTCTAGATTACACAATCCTTTGTAGTTAAGCTTTGTTTTATGTCCGTAGCTTCCTTAATACCAAATATAATTTTCCATTCCTAGTAGAAATATAGATGGCTACCACTCATTACCAATTCTTCTATGCTATGAAACAGAAAAACACTTCAGGCAATCAGATAATTATGATTACCACCTCAGAAAGGCAAGCTTGGTCTTACTGTATAGAAAGAAGAAACCCTAACACAGAGTTTGGAGAGACAGCTCAGGGATTAAGAGCACTAGCTGCTCTTCTTACAGGACACCTTACTTTGGTTTCCCAAGCTCACACAGCAGTACATTAATGGCTGCTAGCTTTAGTTCTAAGGAATACAGTGCTCTATTTTGGCTTCTACAGGCACCAGACATGAACATAATATTCATACACTTCTATGCAGGCAAAATTGTATATACTCAAAATAAAAATAAATAAATCTTTGTAGAGACTTTTAAGAAAATATAAGACATAACCTTTGTTCTTTCTGATACTAAGTTTTCTTTGGATAGGATTGCTTCTGACAACAGTGGCATGATAGACCATGCGAGGGATATGAGAGATATCCTGCTTTTTCATCCCTGCTTGTCCCATCTTTCCATGCATGCTTTTTTTCTGCTTGAAGATATTCCTGTCACCAAGCATCACTGCTGACATTGGCCCTGCTACAGATTAAGGCTAGATCTTATCCAAGCTTTGTTTTCTAGTACTCTAACTTATTCAAAGGTACATTGATAGAAATGATAATACTGCTTATACTTCAGAACCTGGGTTTGCCATTATGTAACAAAACTGAAGGCATGGACAAAACCTTCTTTGGAGGTCATGGGTTCCTAAGGGACAAACTGTATATGTTACCTTTTAAAATATGTTTGTGTTTATAACTCCTTATGGTACTGGCTTTAAAATGTGGGTATTTTTCAAACATTTGCAATTGGAAGATCGGTTTCAAGGTCAATCAAGTAGCAAAGGGAATTATAAAGTGTACCTAGAGACCAAGAATCCTTTTCTCCTTTTATTTCACTAACTAGAACTTTTAGATTCTAGCTTATCTTGCAGTCATTTCTAGAGTCTGACCACTTAACCAAATTGAATTATCTGGTGATGTTTTCTGTGTCCCTTTCACAACACATTATTGCTAAAATAGGCTAAAACTACAACAATATTTTCAAGCATTTACCCTGTGGTCGGTTCTTCCACGCTATCCTCATAGCTACCCTATGATGTAACTTCATCACTATCCTATCTTAAAAATTAGGAAACTACAAGAGACACTGAATTGTGCAAATTTGCACTAGTTTGTGTCAGGATGCATTATCTGATTCCAGGGAGGGCAGGGCATGTTCCAAAGCCTTTCTACTCCACATTTTGTCTACAAACCAGAACCAATTTACTGCAAATAAAGCTTCTTAACCCTGCTCTTCTGACCTCACACCCAGTAAGTCATTTCTAAATGAAGCAAAGATGCAGAAGTACTGGGGGTGGGGAGCACCATGCTAAGTGTCCTGTTTCTCTACGTTGATCTGCCTTCCAGCTGAATAATGTACAAAGAATCAGTACCAAGAATAAGGTCTTATGTTAGAAATAAACATTGAAAGTATGTACCACCTTAAACTCAAAGTCAAGGTCAGTCTTTCACACTGAATTAACTAAAGGAGAAAAAATGCAAGTAAGCTACCAACTCTCTAATTCTACTTACAGGTAATTGATGACTAACATTTTTTAGACTTGCCATGACTAGAGCTATCCTCAGAATTTGGCATTAAAAATCAAAAATCCAGTGAAGTCTCTCCATATAATCTGGCATTTATGTTTTCTATTTTACATGTATCCATTCAAAGACATGTTTTGTTTTTCATAAAATAAAAATGCATTTTAAAGTATGAGTTTTTATAAGGAAAATTGATTTTCTTCACGTTTGCATTACTAAAATGTAAGTAGTCTCGATGAAATATTGAAAATAATATGGATAACACATCCTGCTGCTATGCAACATCCTTCTGAAGTTGTTATCTATTTTGTGATTTAATTTCTTTAACACACAGCCAAGGGATTATCTCAATAAAGAACTTACATATTGATAATGTGAATGTATATCCCTGAAATTATTAGAAATAAGTTAAAAGAAACTCATCTATAATAGATCTGAAGTATCTCTATGTACAAGGAGAGCCATAAATCATTTTCATTTAATTTATTCTAAGAACTTAAAATCACTGTGTACATGCAGTATCTTACAAAAAGGGGGTAAATTAATCAGTGGGAAAATGTCTCTAACACCGCTGCTCTGTAAATTGTCTATGTAAAACTGCATCTCTCTCAAGACATTTTAACTTCTAACTATATTCTGTATAAGTATTTTCTAATCAAGGCAACTCTTACTGTAATTCTCATTTTAAATCAGTCGCTGCCAAATATACAATTATTCACAAATTTAAAGCTTTTTGTATAATGCTTTTATAAGATGGTTTATCACTCTGGATAATATTTATAGACACAGTCTTTCATTGCCTTGGAAATAATTTATACTGTTCAATATTTTCCAGAGGAAATGTGTGTAATGCCCCATTTAAAGCAAGCATAATGGGCTTTACTGAAAGTTGCTAATAGCCTTGGATTAACTACTTTAACAAACCAGAGTGAGGTGAAAAGCTACTTCGGAGGACAGGTACCTAAGACTGGTCCACCTAAGGATGATATATTCAAATACCCAGAGGTCACAAGCATTATGCCTAAACACTTTTTGCTGTGTTGTGCTAATCTTTTGAACTTACCAGGGAAATCAAATATAGGGAAGGAAAGAATAAAATTCTAAACAACCAAACATAAAGTGTTTTCTTTTTGTGACACATAACCTACTAAGCCCAGAAGGAAATCCAACTACATTGTCTTCCAAAAATCTAAGTGAATGAGTTATTTCCTGCCATACCTGAACAAACATTCAGTAGAAAATCTACTTTACTTATTGACGGTCTGTCCCTCTGGTTCTTATCTTTTCCCTAAAAGCTCTACCTTTAAAACAGTATTGGTAAAACTAAATTTCATACTTTAAAGTAGCTATAGACTTTTCATGACCCCAGGCTACTGAGATTGAGATGGGTGCTTAAATATGGATTAAAAGTCAAACAAACTTACACATTTTAGAATGGATTAAGAAAATGAAAAGATCTCTCTCTCTCTCCCTCCCTCTCCTCCCTCTCTCTCTTTCTCTCTCTCTCTCTCTCTCAAATACACACATTATACTTTGACATATTACAACTTTGAAAACAACCAGTTGAGCAAATATAGACTAAAAATATTGCTGATGTTTTTAAATCTTACTTGTAAGAATATTTAAAAGGTTGGCAGAGCCAGTAAATATGAGCAAATATAAAATTCTTCAAATATTTTAGACTTGAGAAGAAATTGGTAGCATCTTTGTGCAACATACTTTGGTGTTATTGGATGAAATATTAAATGTACATATTAGTTCTGTCAGTAACTTCAGTTTTAAAATTGTATTATTACTTAAAACACTGAAAATATATTTAGCATTATTTGCTTAAATCACTGATCTTTATTGGTAGTGTAAAAACATAGAATCAATGAGGAATATTTAAGTACACAGATATCCAAATAACTTTCCAAGGTATTTTACTGAGCAGAAGAATCAAAGTACATAGAAAAGAATAATTCTAATGTTATTAAAGATTATTATTCAGTTTATTATTCAGCATATGGGAGTATATTGGAGTTTCTATATTGATATAAACAAATATATATATATATGATGTGTATATCTATAATTGAAAAAAGGCAAAAATACTAAAAGTGTTTGCACTACAGTTTGTACTGCTAGATTCCTAGATTACACAACAGGACATTTTTCCTGTTTTCAAGTGGGTTGCCAGGTTTATTGTTTTGAGACAGAGTCTTAGTATGTAACCTACAGAGACCTTCAACTCATTATGTAGCTCTGTCTGGTTTTCAATTTGCAGTCATCCTGTCTCTGCCTCTGCCTGTCAAATACTGGCATTAAAGCCTGTGCAACCATACCTAGCTAGATATTTTCTTTTTTCTTCATCATTTCTCCATAATGTATTGTGATTTCTTTTTAAAGATCCATTTCTTTTTAATTTATGTGTACATGAATATTGGGCCTGCATATATTTTCCTATATCATGTGCATCCCTAATACCCATGGAGGTCAGAAGTGGGTTTCTCTGAAACCAGAACTATAGAGGTTATGGGCTCTCATGGCTGCTGAGAATTGAACTCAGGTCCTCTTTAAGAGCAGAAATGATTTCCTCCACTGAGCCATTTCTCCAGCCTCTCACTTTATTTTGAAGTTTCCTTTTGGTTGGATAAAGAAAGCCTAACATAATGATGATTTTAAAAGAAAGCATGCCAGCACATAAATCCTTGTATATCCTCTTTATTAAAATCCTTTAGTAATTTTGCAAAAGAATCAAGACATAGCACTCCTATAACTCAACAGAAAATAAAGAGGACAAAGCAATGAATGCTAGTTAATAGAGTTTAAATTTAAAAGGACAGTGGAAGCAAAAGTTCTTTTATAATCTCTCATATACCAAATGCAAACAAAAAAACAGCAGTCAGGCTCTGCATAGCCTAGAGGGCATGTCTCCCATCCTGGTGCTCTACCTGCCACCAAGGCATCAAACTCATATAGCTGCTCACTTGTCTTTGGCTCTACACATTGGAAACTAGCTAAACTCATAGGCCAGCTTCTGTTTTGCTTAGTTTAAAGGCATGTCCTTGAATATCCAAGAGTATGGCATGTGACACAGTATGTTTGAATCATCAATCCATAGAGGCTGTAGTTCCTTCACATACCTATACAATATCAAGCAAGTCAGTGTTTCACTAAGATGTTCTCACAAAGCCCCTCCCTATACCTGAAGAGTTAATGAAAGTTATTAGTTTCTGGAATGGGAAGAATCATGATTTTCAAGGTCATGGACCTTGGTTAGTCAACCGTTCTTTAGTGGGTGTTCCTACACCCAAGAGGATATGGGTATCACATTTGGACTCCATGGGTTGAGTTTGGGGATATATAGATAAGGAGCTGGGAATAGTGAGTGGGTACATGTGACCAAAACACATTACATACATTTCTCAAAGAATTAATAAACATTTTATATTTAAGTTAAAATGAAATGAAATATTGGAGAGTTTTTGAAAAGCTCTGTAATACTTAGGACACAGCAGAGATTATAAATGTCTTGGGTTGTGAACAAAGGTCAAATTTTTTTCTGACCCCTCATTGATTCCAGCACTTCACTCACTAAAGCTGCTGGCATCTGTGTCAGAAGTATGAGGGGAGGAGTGGTCTTTATCACTCTTGTTCATTTTTTTGCTCACTGATAGGCCCCAAATTCCTATAATAATGCTCAGAAATCCATAAAATATTTGCTGACAAATATTTTATGTAATAAATATATTCATTAATTATTAAATCACACCAACATCAAAACTTATATTTTGAAGAAAACAAACATATAGAAAACACAGTATCATTTCATATATTCACTGAAGAATTTAATTTGCTCAGAATGTAAAAGTAGAAGATAAATCTTAATTTATGTCGATCCCATGACTTCAAAGAACGTAAAATGTCTTCATAAAGCCATGGGAACAAAGCCTGGTACCCATCCATTATAAGTGGACACAACAATCCAATACACATTGTTTGCCCTCTTCTGACTTCTTTTTATGTGTCTCATTATTTTTATTTGCTTCTCAGCTCTGTTGATGTGTTATGGTTTTTCACAGGTTCCCACAGCATTCAAACTCAGTTCAGAACAGGGCAAAGAAACAAAACACTAAAACCAGATGTACTGGAAGTTACTTAAATTTGAAGGATTGTTTTAAGATACCACTGAGCCTTGCCCTGTATTATGCTTCTTATTCAATCTAAAGTAGCAAGAAGGTCTAAATCCCCCACATATTCATGATCTCTAGGTTCACACTAAGGAGTCCTTTCTTTTGTCAATGCTTGGATTTCTGGCTATAGCCTAGGTAAGAAACTAGAAGGGAGACTGTGAGAACAGATGATGAGATGATGCATGGCCTCAGCAGGGATGCTTATGTGGCAGAATATTCACTCCGTATGTCTCCTTTAAGGGTAAGATAGTCTCCCAAGGCCATTTTCTTTCCCAGGCTTACATCTGGATTTGATTGTGGAAAAAAAAAATTATTTGATAGTCTTCAGTTCACACACCTGGACAAAACGTGGCAATGCGAATGTTTTTAAAGGAATATGTTTTTTCATCTGCATGTAAAATGACTAAAAGAAAACAGAAAGAAGTCACTTTAAAAGCGTGGCTCAAATTTAATGCTATTCAAATTCAAATATCCAACTGTAAATAGTTTACTGTCATATTAACTACAATAGTATTGTTTCAGAAATGCTAAGGATGTATATTCATTTGGTAACCAGTGACCACCTGTCCTGTTCTCCCCACTGCACTTAGCTGAGACAAACAGTCCTACCTGCTGGCCAACTTCTGACTCAGACATCAGGATAGGATCTGTTCCTGAGCAGCACAGCCCAGCCCAGTAGCTTAAGAGGCAGCATGACTACTGCCCATGCTAGCTCTAAGCCCAGAGCTGCAGCCAAGATTTTCCTTCAAAACAAGAGCAAGTGATCCATTGCAGTCTGTAGTCCCTCCACCTACAATTTCTAAGTAAGTTTCTCTTTAACAGAGGACTAGCACTTTGTTATGATTTTGAGGGGTCTCCTGAACCTGAAATTCTACCTCTGGACTAACAGCCACCTAGCCAATCTCTGACACCGAATGAAACTGAATTTGCCAGTTTCACCTAAAATAGATATTCAAACAAACCACTGACAATTTTACCAACATTGCAACTTCCTCTATGTTCATTTCTGCATTTTATTAATCCAGAAAACAATTGACTACATCGGATAAATTCAGCTAAACGTTCAAATTCAATCAGTTTGGAATTTTTTTCTCATTTCTTCACCTTCTCTCTAGAGTGATATTTAAATTCTAGGGCCTTAGACAAAGGTCTAGATTAGAAAAGTTGAGGACAGCAGTGAATTCTACTGCTTTACAATTTTAGAAAGTGGCTGATAGGAGATGTGGAAAGCACAGGTGTCACTTCTGATATGTGATAGTGTTTAAGGATAGACTTTTTTTCTTAACTTTGCTGTTACTAAATCCATTTGCATGGAATCCTCTCACCACACCTTTTAAATTCCTTTCTTATAATCCTGATTTCCCACATGAATGATTTGCTTTCCTATTCAGAAGTGCTCAGAAATGAATCTGCCCATAGTTCTCTTTTGGTTTCCTTTCTAAAGGAAAGCTGTCCTTGACAGGGAAGACTGAATTGTTTCATTCCCATCAGTACAAGTTTTAATGAGAATAGATAACTGGTGGGAGGTGAGGATGAGGTCCACTCTTGTGCCTTTCTGCCACATCATCTCTGGCTTGCCTTAGGTCTAAGAATGAGAGAACCTTGAATTCATGATGCCTACTTATAACTGGGTGGGTTCTCCATAGCTCAGAGGGAATTATGTCTATCTTAGTTACTGTTGATGCAATGGACACTACATGAACAAGGAAACTTATAGAAAAAAGAGTTTCTTGGGGACTTACAGTTCCATGATAGGAAGTCCATGACTATCATGCTGGGAAGCATGGCAGCAGGCAGGCAGGCAGGCAGGCAGGCACTGTAGTACTGGAACTATAGCTGAGAGAGCTCACATATTATGAGACTATAAAAGCTAATTGAAGCTGCGGTCTTTTGAAACCTCATACCCCAAGCCAGTGATCTACCTCTACCGAGTCTACATCCCCTAATCCTTTTCAAATATTTTCAACATTTAAGGATCAAACATGAAAGTGTATGTGCCTATGGAGGTCCTTCTCATTCAAGCCACCACAGTTTCTTTCTAAGAAAGCGAGATCAGTTCAAAATACTTCAAACTATACATTTAACGGTTGTGATTTGGATTAGAGACTCCTAAATGCTTGGCAGTAGGTAGTAGGACCTTTGAAAGATGTGGCCTAAAGGACATTTTCTAGTCACTGGGAACTTGGGTTTGAGGTGAATACTGGGACACCAGCCCCTTTTTTCTTCCCTTCACTTATAGTCAAGAGGAGGTAAGGGCCTTCTACACACCCATTATTACAACAATGTGCTTTCTAAGTACAGGCCAAATGACTATGGAGTAATATTTCCAAACTGTGAGCCAAAATAAACTTCTGTTGAGCTGATAGACTCATATATTTTATTCTACTAATGGAAAAATAACTCACACAAAAACCCATCTTACCACCAATATTTTAGGTATATTTCAACTCTAGGTTTGAATTAGTCCCATTGTTTTGATTTGTAAGTGTGATGTGTCACTCCAAATTCTCTGATAGTGTGAGTTTATTCCTACTATACTTACTAATGACCTCATGATACTATAGGAAGTGAATTGCTTACTTAAAGGGTAGAAGAAAAGTAGAAAGAGAAAACCATACAACACAAACACTGAAATTGTTTTTTCTTCTAAGATGCCATGGGCTGCCTTCTGTGAAAAGATGAAGTGCATTTCTAATTCTATGAAGTGACAAAGTTCTAAGAAAATTCAGGCTGTTTCTGTCCAAAATTGCAGTAAGGGAAATTTATAGTCTTGCTAGTTTATCTGAGAACAGATTTCAGATAAACTCTCATGAACAAAGACAACAGAAAAGAAAATTATGGTGGTTGGAAAATGGATGTTAGAGGCTCAGAGTCAGGGATGTACATGTGGGGTAGATGGTGAATGGCAGCCATAAAGAGTCAACAGAGATCAGAGATGGACAACAAAGGAATCACAATCCTAAAACCTGGCCCTAGAGAACAGAGAAGGACTGAGGTTGTGACAAGTGAACTTAGGTAGAGTGAAAGCTAATTAAAGGTTACCAAAGACAGGGAAGACACAAGAGTAGAGCAGAATTAAAGAAAGAGATTGGGCTGTGAATTCCCGGACCTAAGACTCTGCCATGCTTTTGATGCTCATGAGTTCCATCTGTGTGCACGTCATCATTTCCTCATCTTTGACATGTAATAACAGTGGTTCAAATCTGTTTCCATTTATATCTTCCAACATTTTCATTTTTACAATGATGGAATTGGTAGTTTTAAATCTAAGTTATTACTTTTGGCAACTGGGTGAAAGAGTCTTCAAGTCTCAATCAAGTACTTTAGTGAAATAGAAAGAACTAAACCTACTTTAATGTGGCTTTATAAACCCTTTCTCCTTATGTCAGGCAATGGCTGTGAACCAGGACCATGCCTGAGAGCTAGAATATCATAAAATGGAATGAATAGAATAGATTCCTCCATTCAAAAAGAGAGATGTAATGTATGTCAAAATGGTTTACAAAATAATAAACATGTATCATTAAAATAAATTATTCTTGAAGAAAGGGATCTAAACTTTCTATATAGAGAACATGAAAAAGAAAAAAGGAAGAGGAGGAAGAGAAGGCAGAGGCACCATGGCTGTCAACCATGCAATACAAAAGTGCTCCTGAAAAATCTGTAGGAGCTCTGTATGTGATTGTGCAAAATACAAAAGAGCTACATTATTGGAACAATTCAGGTGGGTTTAAATAAACTGTCATCTTCCTGACATCTCACAGTCTATAAAAAAGTTCACCAGGTACCACTATGCTACAAACTCCTCCATAACTCAAGTACTTCCCATTTTTTACAATGAGGTATAAATATAGCTAAGATTTTTTGTAACTTTCTGTAAGATGACAGGTATCTTCAGTGAACATATCAATAAAGGAGTTCTGCTAGCAATATTGAGACTTAGCAATTTTCCATAACAAATAAAAATAAACAAATCTTTTCATCTACTAAATCTGTTCTTTGATAATCCTACACATGTGTGTAACACATTCTAGTTACTCTTACTCTCTACACTCTTTGATCTTATTCCAACATCCTCCTTGCTACAAGTTACTTTCCCAAATTCATGACTTTTTGTTGTGTGTATCATTGATTTTAACAAGAACCATGTGTGTCCAGTGTCAGGGAAACCCTGCTACTGAGGTCAAAGTTTGACATTAACAGACAGCCTTGAGCTCTCAGTGCAAAATGGCTGATTTCCTTTGTCAGTAGGGCTTCCTCTTCTCTGGGTAATCCCAGACTCCACATCACCTACCTGAAGAATGACTTGCACTCCTGCACATGACATTCCTGGAATGCCTCCCCATGCTAGTGAGATATCTCAATAATTTAGCCTTCAGCCAATGACCTTTAGCTATCCTGAGTAATTTCAACCCTTTCCCCAAAACTATAAGACCCTTCATTCACCCCAAATAAAGTGTGTGCACACAAGTTGTTTCACTGACTACTCTCTGAGAGAGCTGTTTCATTCAACACCCTCTGAAGAGCTGTAACATTAAGGAGATGTATCACCTTAATGAGATACATCTCATTAAGATCGCCTTAATTAAGATCGCCTTAATTAAGAGATCCCCAGAGTAAACCACCTCCCTCTCCTGGCATTCACTGCCAGTCCAAAGGCCTGCTGACCCAACCATTCTGGACTTAGCTTCATCCTTTCCCACCTGGTGTGTACCAGAGGCCAGACACACCAAGGGAAGAAGTGGAACACAGAACTCAGTTCTGCTCCATCCTTCCCATTCAGTTCATAACAGCACCTGTATACCACAAGAGAAGAAGCAGAAAAATGGAACCACAATCCACAGGTTTGGAAATATTCTTTAGAGGGTGGTAGGCTCACTCTTGGGCAAACAAATACAGAAAAGCATTACTTACCTCCCAATCCATCAGTAACCAACAGCTCATCAAGGAAGGAAATATGTAAGGATTGGGAAGCCCAGTGCATGATTGACTGTTGACAGCTTCAGAATTATGTTGGTTCATTGTAGCAAACCACAGATGCTATGAGATCCTGTTGGCAATGGCTACATCATGACCTGGAGAAAGCACTTTTCAGCTCACCTTATCATCTACCTTATAATCTTTCCAGGATATTCCTGAACAAAGGTGATATAAATGTCCTGTTTATGGATAAACACTAAGCCACCACTTATTGTCAACCATGAGTCTTTGCCTTCAAGTCTGGTCATTACAAAGAAAAGGTCCTCTGATTAAAGCTGAGAGTGATATGTCTATGGACATAAGTATAAGCATTTAGAAGGCAATTATTTACTGCTTTTTTATTTAACTAAGGTGTCAGTTTATCTTAGGGCCTATAACAGCCTCAATATTGGTCTTTTACCATGTTTTCAGTACCAGGATTGAATCTCCTCCTGTGGAGCAGAGTCCAACATGAACATGGTCGATTACAACCACCATGCCTTGACAGTTGTGTCACTATTGAATGAGTTGTGTAGCAAAGAAAACTCAGTTTAGTAAAAAGGCAACCTACAAAATAGAAACAAATTTTGTCAGCTGTATCACTAACAGAGGATGAGTATCTAGAATATACAAAGAAATAAAAAGCTAAACATTAAGAAAAAATACAACCCAACTTAAAAAAATGGACTTTGGAACTAAACAGTTTTCAAAATAAGAATTACTAATGCCTAATAAGCACTTGTGAAGGCAGTATTCAACATCGTTTATCACAGAAATTTAAATTAAATTACATTACAATACAATTTCTCCTTAGCCAGATGACAACAGATACAGTTGAGGCTGTAGGAAAAGGAGCCTAATATAATGTTAATGAGACTGAAAGAAATGCTTTTCCTCCCCTACTCCCCTCTTCAGAGATAAGGCTACCTAGCTAGCAGATATTCCCTGTGGGATGGGCATTCCTCCCCTCCTCCCTTCCAAGCACATGGGAGAAACAGGTTAGAAAGCATGTAGGCTGGAAGGGAGGGGCTGATTAAGCCCCTGCTACCTCATTCCCTAAAGACCAGTTTAAAAGTCATGCTATTCTGCCAATCACATTGTACTTAATGGCGGCTGCTCTAAAATCTTATATAAGGTCCCTGAACAGGCTCCATGGGGTCGCCTCTGCCTCATGTGCAGGATGACCACAATGCATGGAAATAATAATACTCTTGCTGATTGCACTGCTCTCGATCTCCGTGTCTTTGCGAGGGGGAAGTACTGGTAGTTGCGACCTTCGGGTCCAACAAGACTATAGACTAGACTGTATTTCCACTGTGGAAATCAGTATGAAGATTCCTTAAATGCTAGAGAAAAAACTTCCATTAAATTCAGCTATGGTACTCTTGGGCATATACATTTAGAATACGTTCTTAAATTTATTTCAAGTGAAACAAAGGAAATTATATTAATATTTGACATGCACTTCTGTGGGAGCATGAACCCATGGAACTGTTGAGGTCTGTGGGCCATGCTGCTGTTGAAGCTAACTGGAGATATACAACCTGCATTGCCATTTGAAACCATGCTGATGTTTGGGTCCATGCTGCCACCAAGGACCATGACTGGATCCTAAGTCCTGATGCATCTAGGGTCTGAATTGATGTATGTAGTCCATGTTAATCCCTGAAGGCCACTCAGATGTCCAAGGTCTATGCTGTAGACTGAAGCCATGTGGATGTCTACCTAGAAGCCAGGAGTCATACTGATGTGAGTGGCCTATGCTACTACCTGAGGCCATGGTGATGTCTGTGGTCCATGCTGTCTACAAGAGTCTTGCCTGAGTCTGTGATGATACTTCATCTGGAGGCTGAGTTTGTGGTCTGTGCTGTCTCCAGAAATTATGATTAAGCTCATGATCTGAGTTCCAGTTAACTGTGAAAAGCAAGGAAGCTACCTTGGCAGTGGTGTTCATGACTATAGATGCACAATTGAGAAATAGGAAAATGGAAGGCTTCTGTAACAACCCCTAACCCCCACCCCAAACCTTCTTCTGAAAAGTCTATAAAGGAAGCCATTGAAGAGAACTCTTAATATTTGTGATAAGAATACTGAAGCTCTCCACAGCTGATGGCTTCTGTTGGGGGTTCAGGGTGATGGTTTCTGTTGGGGTAGGGGGAGTCAAAAGGAGGGTACATGGAAGGACTGAGAGGTGGGAGTGATGGGGTGTACCAGGTGAAATTCCTAAAAAACCAATAAAAATATTTTGTAAAAAGATTCCATATGTTCTTGCTTTATACAAATGTTATATTTGTTTTAAGAACTCAGTGGCTATATCAGTAAACCTGGTTTTATTAGGTTGAGGCTTTTCCTCTTGTGTAAGAGAGTTAATGGCATGCATATATCATATACATCCTTGTTTTGAAGTACCTAATTTTATTCTGTGTCTTTCTCTGACACAAACTACTGTTTTTCCAAGTGGGAAGGGGATGGGATAAATAAATAAATAAATAAATAAATAAATAAATAAATAAATAAATAAAGTGTGTATCTTTGCTTCATTTGGGGGCATGAGACTGTACATTTTTATGGCCAAAATTTCTTCAACTATACTACTTTTTATCCATGAATTCAAAAGTAAATGCTCTAACTCCTTAGAAATAAGCTACAAGGTTAGGAACATATATTCAGCATGGATGAGGTACTCCGCACATTTGCAAAGGTTCATCTTTTGCTATCTACAGTGAGGGTCAAGCAGAATGAAGAGAGATCTTCACCCTGTCCTTTGGGTGCCTTCCTTGAAGTACCTTTCTAAAAATTCATACAAGAACAAACTGTCATATTTAACTTGATTAAAGGTAGATGATTTTTATGATTATTATTTCTGAGCCCATCTCCAACTTGCACAAACACACTAATTTACCAGACATAATTATGTGTGATTTTCTCCTTTAATGAAAGATAAATAATGTGGCAGTTCTTCCTTTAGTATTTTTCTATTTCAGTGCAGCTCATTGTTTGATGGTGTGTCCTTTATTCTTGTATGAGTTGGCATGCCAAATGGAAGAGCTTTCTTTAGATCAATTGTGCTGCTTTTCTGTATAGCCTAGCTATTCACACCACAGGCTAATAAAAGAGCATTAAAACCAGATATTACATTAGTTTCTGCTCACAGAGATGTAGCCTTTTGTTTACGACCTTCATAACATGCTGAAGTAGCAAAGCTTCATCAAAATGGTACAAAAGAAATACAAAATACATTTATGAGAATCTAAGCAGCATGGACAAGCTTTGACCAGATCAACTTTTTATTACATTTCTTTTGAATTAATGCAGAAGTCAGATTCTAAAGCCACAATGTAAGAGGAACAGTGACTTGTGTCTCTATGTGAGTCAGTATATAAGTACACTGAAGATGTAAAAGCCACATAGAAGAAATGCAGAGCCTTATGGCTCCAATTAACCAATTATTTCTACCATAACTCAATGTGTAGATTTAGAGTGGATTCTTTACAGTAAATAATATTTGTATCTTGTCTGAGTAGAGATTGAATAAAAGACAGAAATACATGTATTCTGTCTCTCTCTGTTTAAATTAGACCTATCCAAAAGAATTTCCTGTGTCATTAGAAAGTAATGCCTCATTCAAATATGCAGTTAGTACTTGAAGTACATCTATCACTAGTGAATTGAAATTTTAATTTTATTTAATTTTGATATTTACATTTAAAAAAGCAATGTGTTTGGCTTCTTTTATACTGGACACTGTAGCTTTATGGTATTCTGTAGGTAGGCTAATCTATCAGGCCAACCACAGGTTGGTCAGGCCAACTCCTGAGGTGCAAGCTGCATAGGCTTCCACCTTGTGTTCTGCTCTGTGGAAGTGCTAGGAAAGTTCTTCTCTTCCATCAGGATCCGCTTCATTTGGCAGATAAACATCTTTGGAAATATTTAAATCCTTCCGCTCTATAACACTATGAAACTCAAGTTATATTCATAATTTGTACTATCATTCATCATTTCTTTATACTGTCTCCTGTATATTTAAATCTCACTTGATGACAGTCTCACTTCTAAGACAAAGGAGTAGAAATAAGAGTTCTTTCCCAATAGACTCTACTATATCAAATGCATGGAGAGCTTTTTGACTTGTGAACTACACTCTATTCAACTACATAATTACATCTTTACTTGGCTGTCTATAGGGCATACCAGGTTGCACATCTTACCACTCCAGACATCCTAAATACACTATAATAGAATTTGCAATTTCTCCTCAAACCTTCTTTTGTCTGCAGCTCAGAGAAGACAGCATGAGACACACAGATAATAACCAAACAAGGTTAGTTTTCCTCTACCTCTTCTTTTCACTGAACTTCTATTTATTTGCCATAAGTCTTGACATATCTATCTTCAAATATTTCTGGAATCTTGTCTACTCCTTTCATTGATCAATTGCAATATCTTTCTGACATTTCATCTTGACTAATAACTTCTACTCTCTCCTAATATCTTCACCGTCTTTAATTGTGGGAACACACTAATACTAATGGCAAATAAGACATCCAGGCTTACTTTAACCTGAGTTACATGGCATTTAATAAGGTCTTTGGCATATCCACCATGTTGTTCCACAGACACAATGTTTATGTGTGCCTTAATCCTTTTACAAATTCTTATAGAGTAAATTCTTACCAAAATCCATTTTCTTCCCTTTTTTAAAATTGATTATTCTTATCTCATTCTGTTCATGCTGTTACATAAAATTATGTTATTTTGCTATTTGAATTAGGTTCTTTTGGTTGTGAATACTTTTTCCACAAGAATATTCCTATGAGACCATATTTTTCGTATTCTTCACACCAGTCTACCTCTGCATTCATTCAGTATTTACCAAGTGGTCAAATATTTGTTGAGGAGATCAGTACAGTTGAACTATATCACTCATGTTCACCCATGCACATAGTAAAACAAATGCAAAGACTCAGATACTCACAGGTAAAGATTCTATATTGATACTCAGACACATATACATTATATAGTGGGATACATATGCTATTCTTGTAGACCTCTTTGGTTTTCTTGTTTTGCTTTAGAAACTAACAAACCTTTAACATAATAATATTTTATACAATATAGTTTTTTTGCCTTGTTTCATTCCAAATTGAGTTCATTCCAAACTGCCCTCCAACTTCAGCTTACCACATTTCTTTTCTTTCTACTTCTTGCACTCAATAGGCTCCTTCACGTTAAAAAAAAACTTTTGTTATTTTTGCTCCTCTGAAAAAACTCCTTCTTCTGTACAGCTCAGTTTTCCAGTAACCAATCTTGTGCCAGCATAAAAGTCATTTCCCCACAGAAGATTTCTGTGATCTTCCTAAACAGGTCAAACTTCCCATTTAAGCATGATGCTCCTATGACTGAATAAATGGATGAATGGATGTTGATGGTCTTGCTAATGATTATTGGACCTCTGAGAGTATCTGAGTACTGGAACTTTATCTTTTCTTCTGGCTATGGCATTTCAGAGTAATTAAAACTCACATGTAGTTACACATTAGTCACAGTCCCCAACTGCTGGTGATGCAGCCCTGGAGATGGACTAGGCTAGCAAGCTTTGCATGTGTTCCATCATCATAATGGTGACAGAGATAAGTTGACATTGTAGAAGTTACAAGTACTTCTACTTACCTACTGGTATTAACTGTGTTCCCCTAGGACAACAAAATAACATCATTTATGTCAGATAATGTAGGTTTGATAAAGCATTGAACATTAAAAGAAGTGCTTGGATAGAATGAAAACATACTTTGTCCCAGCAAGGAAAGAGATAGATGTGCTATATAAACCTGGGTTCACCGAGTATCCAAATTTATGATTACAACAGAGTTGACATTGGACTGTACTATTTCATGTTTATTTGACATATCTTCTAAATATCATTTACAAAACAACCAATAATGCAAGCAACTGCCAAAGTTACTGACAAAGTGGTATACTAAAATATAAGACTTCACATTTCCCCTACTATCAAATAGTTAAGTAAGTGAATATTCTCTCATACAAAGCAAAATATGCATTTGAATTTGAGAAGTTATCAACAGGTGATTAAGAAACTAATAATATTCCATTAAACAAAACTCAGGCTCCATCTAGGTATCTAGTGTATGAGACAGATTCAGAACTCATAGAGACATCAGTACCATGGGGATATTTGGGTTATTGATGGGATTAGCTGCAATTTATATGCAAATCTACTGTTTATTAATTGTGCATGATCTTTTACACAAGATCTTTTGCACATAACAAAAATGGCAATTGCCCTGGAATAAAAGGAAGCAGACAGCCAAGATTATCTGCCACACAGCTTAGATTGCTTCTGTCCTCCTTGGTTGATTGGGTTTAATTCTACCTCAGAGACAAGAAGATTCATTTTTTACTTCTGTCATCATCTCTACTTGCAAAGTCTCCAGTCATGACAGTCCTGCTGTCTACTCTCTAGCCAAATGGCCACCATTCCACTCAGCTATGCCTTTCCCTTGATCATGGCTATCTTTACTCATAGGTGCCAGTGCTTGATAACATATCATAATAAAGGCACTGACGTTCCCTGAGCTTCAATTGAATTGGGTACCATGGAGAAGCTCTATCCCCAAGTAGACAGTACTGAGGATTTGCAGCATGAAAAGGCAACATGCAATGTGTTCTATGAAATGCAAGAAAATATTATGGATCAGATTTTAATCACCCAGCAGAGTGTTTGCATTTTGAATAGTAAAATGCCAACTCAAAGCTCAGCTTTGGAAGGACTGGGCATATTTATTTCCATGTCTATTTTTAAAAGGATATTTCAAGATGATGAATTTCAGTTCTAAAGTATAAATATATTAATTATTTGATAAGTGTTTCTTATAAGTCATTTGTTTCAGTACATTAAGTGTGAGTGAAAGGAGAGTGTCTCCATATGACAATTTCAAAGCTTGGCATTAAACACAGCACTGTAGTTATCCCATGTTACAGGGGAACACTGCTCAAGTGGAGACGGAACACAGGGCTTAACACACAGTTACTTAACACAGGAACATAAGTAAGTAAAAGTCAATAGAACCAAGTGTAGATAAACATAAGAACTATTAAAGATGGAGAAGATTCAGTCAGAGAGCAAATGTGTCACCTGACTTGGATTATCAATATCATACAATACTCTGCCATCTTGAGAATCAGTCTTGTAAAATTTAGGTTAAAGTGGGACCAGATTATGATTTCCACAAGGAACCAACATAAATGTGTACTTGATGTTCATCATGGGTTTAAATGTCAGGTAGATGAGACATGTAGCAAACTGCGGTCTTTTGACAGATCATGGTCTATTTATATTGTCCTCTGTTGGAATGTCAACAATGTTAGGGACATTTTAGTATCAATACGTTTTATATGTAGAACTTGGACTCCAACACTTTAAGAAGGGCATAATATCTCAATATCCTTATTAAAGGAAGTAAAATGATTTTCCTCAAAACTCAAGTAATTTAGCAAGCAAAATCGGGACTCCATCAAAGATAATCAAGGCAAATGAAAGTTAGTAAGTCAATCTCTTCTACCCTTTCTTCTTTACTGCCTGTAAATAATTATTTCTAAAATCTATGTTTATTTCCCACAATCCCAAGACACTTGGATGGGCATAAAGAATTTTTTTTTTTTGATTAAGCAAAATGAAGTAATTTTCCCAAGAGAAGACAGATGAAAAAAACAATAATTTTAATGCCATGTAATAACTTCTGCACTAAAGCAGGGCATAGGGTTGTATGAAAACAACAACATGTAGAGTGATACATCTTCTTAAAAAGAGTAGCTTGGAAACTTCTGAGCAGAGCCTACATTGTCTTACATAACGCGTGTAAATTTCCAGAGCCCAGAAGGTGACTCAACTCTGGCAAAAGGGCATGGGAACACAAAGTTTTGAGAACCCCTCCAGTGTCCTAGAAGGATATAGACCAGATTATGTAGATATCAAATGAAAATTCCACTTGAGACCCCTAATTTTCTGCCTCTCATAATTTTACTATCTTTCTAAGGCAATCATAAATTGTCATGAAAAAAAGTCAACTGCTGATTAGGAAAGAAAGGATTAACACAAGTTGTTGAAAAGGGAAATAATGTAAATAACCTCTTCACTTACAACTCAGAATTCACTCGCTCCCATAGTATAATATATTCTATAGGAAACTAAAATAATATATTAAAAATATCCAATATATAATTAGTGTAAATCTATGTGGACTTGAATAAACATTATTAATATGGTATTACTTCTCTTTGAGGAAGTGAAAGGTGGTGGGCAGGAAAACACAACACACACACACACACAGAGAAATGGAGAGAGACAGACAGAAAGACAGAGTGACAGAATGTGAGAGAGAGACAAAGGGAGACAGAGGCAGAGAGACAGAGAAAGACAGAGAGATAGATAGAGGCACACCGACAGAGAGAGAGCACAAGATACATGTTAAAGGAGGCATAGTCCTTTAAATTTCTCAAATACAGGAATCTACAAAGCACCTCCCTATATAATACTAAATATATTATAATTAGAACATTTTCTAATAACTTAGAGGAACATTCTAAAACATACAAAGAAAGATAGATAGATAAAACTGTTTAAAATAAGTAAAAGTTCACCCAACACTATCTGCTTAGTAATATATATATATGATATTTTATTTATTTACATTTCAAATGTTTTCCCCTTCCCTGCTTTCCCCTCTAGAAACCCCTATCCCATCCTCCCTCCCCCTGCTTATATGAGGATGCTCATCCACCCACCCACTCCCACTTCCCCGCCCTGATGAAGGTTACAAATAGTGTGCAGTAATAAGGGCAAGAAGCTTTGCATTCCTGTCAAGCAAAAAGCAAGAATTCAGCAAGCAACAGTGATTGATATGCAGCTAAATAAACAAGCAGACAAAACCACTATTGTGTAAACACTTTTCCAATAGCTAAAGCAGGCTGCATGGTTCAGAAAAGGAGAAAGAAATGCTAAATATGAAATAGCCCGGGGCCTTGCTGAGCCCAAATAATAGTTATTTCAGAGTAGGTCAAGCAAGAGTCAATAAAAATGAAAGCAGGGGTAGCTATTTGGTTCATAGCAGGCTAATAATGCCCTTCTGGGACAAACTCACTTTTAAATGGACAGAATCAAATACTTAACTTTCATATACTTTATTGCAGACTAATTCTTCTAGAAAGATCAATTGAATAGATTGAAAACTGATAAAATCAGCAAACTGAAATTATCTTTAATCTATAGGACAGTGATTTTCAGCACTGGTTGGAGTGCTCATTGTCAATGGAGAACTTATAGGAACTTATAGGGATGGAATAGAAAACAGGAATGCTTGATAAATATATGCTTCTACATACCAACTCTGGCCTATGAAGTCATGTGTATCTATGTATAAATATATGAAAACCAATATCTATCTATCTATCTATCTATCTAAGATTCATCTATTTTTCTATCTATTTATTGATCAACCAATCAATAGGTACATATATGTCAGAAATCAAGAAAGAGAGAGAAGGGAGAGAGAGAGACAGCAAATTAAAACACACAACATTAATTTTAAGCCAAATTTTTCTTTGGTTTTAACTAAGGCCTCAAACAAATAACATAATCAGTCTCTCTCTCTGTCTCTCTGTCTCTCTGTCTCTCTCTCTCTATCTCTCTCTCTATCTCTCTTATTTTTTTTTTAATCAAGTCAGGTATTTCCATGCAACCCAGGCTGTCCTGTAACTAGCTCTGTAGATAAGGTTGACTTTGAACTCAAACACCCACCTATCTCTCTGCCTCTGCCTCTGCCTCTGCCTCTGCCTCTGCCTCTGCCTCTGCCTCTGCCTCTGCCTCTGCCTCTGCCTCTGCCTCTGCCTCTGC
>JADRCH010000167.1:6883011-7021437 GCA_019843965.1 Rhynchomys soricoides
TCTGCCTCTGCCTCTGCCTCTGCCTCTGCCTCTGCCTCTGCCTCTGCATCTGCATCTGCCTCTGCATCTGCCTGAGTTCTGAGATTAAAATTTTTCCTGTCTACACAATCTTATTATAAAGCAGGGTATGTTTGATAGAACACAAGCACTGGTGTAACAATTACAGAGCATGGGATGAAGCTTACTAGCCAGTATCTTTTCTTCTGAAAATCCTGTTAGCCAAGGGAAATCATAGCATAGGATTCCCCTTGAGGTTTTCCACTGCTCATTCAGCCTAGTTCCCTTTCAGTGGTTAGTAATTCTATAATGTAAATATAAGTGAATCATAATTTAGTAGATCTTCTAGCAATTATACAATAAAATATTTGCTGAAACATTTTATAACTTGTCTTGAAACACAATATTATCTGGTGGCAACCAGAAAAGGCAAGACAACACTGAATGTGCTTAGTAGTAATAACAAACCATCTTCAAGGACGCAGAATCTGCTTTCTTAAAACAACTAGGTCTTTTGAGTAAATAGTGGTGACATGCCCAAAACTACCAATGCATCGCCTATAACCCCTTCCCCCAACACATACACACATTGGTTTTAGGCTTTGTCATGAAGTTTCTGCTCAGGAGCACAGATGAGTGAGGACAGCTATGTGGAGAGAGGACAATTGGCACTAAGAACAGAATTGCATGAGCGCATGAATATGTGTATATATGCCAACACTGAAGAAACACACTTACCTACTTAATGTAAAAGCTATCTCTGCAGACTACAAGTCTATGGTGGAATTGAGCTTGTGTGTTTATAAAATAGAACAAAAACCAAAAAAAAAAAAAAAGAAGACCTGGAAGCAAGTTAGTAAAGATGTATAAATTATATACCAGTGTATTTTGATTTACAACAGCAAATCCTTCCCTTTTGATGGATAATACATGGAGTAAGACAAATAAAATGAGTTTTCCCTCAAAAGCTGACATAAGCAAATCAACGTATGTCAATGCATAGCAATGTTGTTATCAATGTTGATTATCTCCAGTAGGATGACAGTTTTGGATTTACAGTCTCTTGAAGTGTTATTTAGAAATGACAATTATAAAATTTTAATTGAAAATAACCTTCAAGAAAATAAATATCAAACTCATCTTATAAACATAGTTGCTTCTAGATCCCAAACCCTTACTGGCAAGTCAATCCCGTTCCTAGCAGGTGGGCACAGAGGGTGGTGAGAAAAAGATTCATCTTGCTGTTTTATAATAGCCATCCAACTTGGCACCAAACTGACATAGCAAGCATCAGCTGTGTCTGTTACAGACCTGGGACAGACATATTTTTTCTCTTCGAAAGAATGGAAGCAACTGGCCTTACAGAATAACTACAAGTAGGGAAGTAAGTAAGCAGGCAGTCTTTAGGATGGCTCTAGGGTCCAATTCTTCTGTAAGAACTCCCTTAAAGAACTATAGAAGATTATGGTGAACATTTTTATTAAAAATCTCAGTGTGTGTGTGTGTGTGTGTGTGTGTGTGTGTGTGTGTGTGTTTGTGTGTGTGCATGCTTGTGTATGAACTAGTGGCTGAAAAGTCCTCAAGATGGTGTTCTGGAGCCACAGTAATAAACAGTTGTGACCACCCAGTGGAGTCTTTCTGAGCGTAGTTCATACTCTTAATACTGGCTTATCTCTCCAGCACAAAGAACACCATCCTTTAAGTGAGCAGGCAGCTTTCGGAATGGAAAAGAAATCTTTAGCACCTATTCAGCTGACAGAAAATTAGTCTCTAGAATTTACAAAACACTAAAAATCAAGAAAAGAAACTACCCAATTAAAAACTATGGCAAGGAATTTACGAAAGGACTCTCAAAAGCTAAAATGAAAAGAGCTGAGAATATTTTTTAAAAATATTTAGTATTCTTAGCCATTAGGGGAATGCAAATAAAATCTCTTTGATCTTTAATTTTATTCTAGGCAGATGGGAAATATAAAACAAAACAAACAGAAGCATAACAAACAAACAGACAGACAAACAAAACCCCTAATAACAACAAATGCTGGAATGGATGTAGGGAAAATTGATTACTTATTAACTGCTGGTGGACTACACACAGGTATAGCCAACTATGGAAGCCAGTGTGGAAGGTCCTCAAAAAGCTAGACATATACTTAACTCATGATCACACTGTACCACTATTGAGCATATTCTCCAGTGGCTCAATATCTTACTCCAAAGATACATGCTCAAGTACATTCTCTGAAGTTCTAATTAAAATACCTAGGATATGGAAGTGACATAGATGCTAATCAAGTGATCAACGAATGGTGAAAATGTGGTACATTTATGCAATGGAATTTTAGTCACGAAGAAATACGAAATGCATAGGTAAGTGTATGAAGCTGGGAAATAGCATTTTGGTTGAAGGAACCTTACCCAATAAGGACTTTTTCTCTCATATGTGGATATTAGCTTTGAATTATTATATATGTGTGCTCATTTGGAATATCATTTGGGAATATCTTAGCAGGCTAAGAAAGTTGTGAAGAGCGTTGAGGAAACATTTCAAAAGAGGGTGGATAGAATGCCTTGGTATAAAGAGTTAAAAGAACATAAATGAATGGAATAGATTAGATTTTATGAAAATGACACAGAATTATTAAAAATTAGTTTGGAGCCCTGGAAAAGAACTACTAAATTAAATAAATATTAATGTTTGGGCATGATGTTGCTTGCCTATAAGAATTTGGGAGGCAAAGGAATTTTTGTCACATATTTAAGCTTAGCCAGGCATACCTTATAAATTCTAGGCAAGTCTACCTTATAAGACTGTCATAAACAATGGTAAAAATCATATATCATCATCATAAGCCTACATTGATTGCATACTATCTTCAAAAACAGTTTTATGTTCATAATGTGATTAAATTCATCAGAAATTTGAAATAGGCATTAATATTTCATTTTATAGATAAAGAAATTAAGGCACAAAGCTGTCTAATTAGTTAATTTAGTTTTCATAGCTGAGCTACAAATGAAGATATAGGATATTGTTTCTGTAATTGTATTTATGTTTTCAGGGAGGATAAGCTGCCTAACAGAGAACACAAAACTTTAAAAGGATTGATGACTTAGGAAATACTTTCACCCATACTACCTTCATCAATCTGAGTAAAAATGACATAATAGCTTTACTTTTTGAGCCATCAGAAACTTACCTATGTACCTACCGTTTGGGCAAGTCCATTGCCTTGACAGCTCCTATCTGGTCTTTTACCACAAGACAGGCACACAACATTACTGTGAGTTTTCTCTTCTGCAATTGTTGTTTATTCATTCATGTGTTTGTTTGTTTTTTCTTCCTTTCTTCAGTCTTCTAAAAGAACACATTATATTTACAAAGTGGCATATGGACCCAGAGCATGCTAATGAAAAAATCCTTTGCTCTGTTCACATGGCTACAAAAAAGTATTCTTTGTAAGTACATCAATGGTCAGCAGTGGTGTCAGTTTGGGTTTTATTGCTGTGAAGAGACACCATAACCAGGGCAACTCATAAAGAAAACTAACTAATTTTTGCAGGAAGCACAGCCTCCTGCAGGCAGACATGTTGCTTGAGAAGGAGCTGAGAGTTCAACATATTGATCCAGCTGAGAGTTCAACATATTGATCCAGTTGAGAGTTCAACATATTGATCCACAGGCATCCAAAGAAGGAGACTTTTTCACCGGATGTAGCCTGAGCATAGGAGACCTCAGAGCTGGCTAGGTGACACTTCCTTCAACAAGACCACATATACTCCAACAGGACTATACCTTAATAGTGCTAAGCATTCAAACACATGTGTCTATGAGGGCCATTCCTATTCAATCCAGTGCAGTTATCTGAGCAGATTTCAGCTTTCTGTCCGGCTTTCCCTCCTCTGTCCTTCAGCCCACTGCTGTCAGTTTGAAAGACGTTTTCCCAGCCACATCCCAAAGTCTGTACCGTTTATTCTAGAATATTGCCCTTCAATGTACAAAAACAGGGCCCAGTCAGTGGTTCATATGTTTTGCTCACTTTTACTACACATTTTAAAAATAATAATGACGATCTAGAGCATTCAGATCCAGCTCCTGTCAAGATAGATCAAATCTGAGGCAAGTTTGAGATTCACACCTGTTCCCTATATAGGATCCAAAAATGGAGGCACCTTATACATATTTATGGCAGCCATTTAGTCATGTGTTTTTGTAGCTCAGAAGATGTATGGAACTTTAAAATCTAGTTATTTCTTTTTATTTGTGTATATGAAGTATGTTATCCTACCGGCTATTTAAGATAATAAAATACATTGATACATGCTTAGATTTAACTATACAATTAATAAATAAACATTGCTAAAAACTCAGACATTTCACAAGCAATCTCTGTTCAAACATGGTCAAATTTCACTAGGTTACTATATAAAGACAACCGATGTGTGTGTGTGTGTGTGTGTGTATGTGTATCTATGTGTTTTTGAGTCAAAATTTTACTCTATACCTCAAGATAATCTGGAATCTGCTATGTAGTTGAATGGCTTCAATACTCATCACTAAGCTCCTGCTTTAGCCTCCCAAGTATTAAGAGTTTTGCACATGAATCAACTTCATGGCAAGTGGATTTCTCTAATAAATCTGTCAATAAAATCATAAGTAAAATTAATAAATGGCCACTTTATTAATTTTAAATATAAATTTGCAAATATTTATTTGTAAAACTAGTAAGAACAATGAAGCTACACACACATACCCATGTAGGTATATAAAATATGGATACCATCTCATTTTCCTTACTAATACTGTTTGTTCTTATCATATATTTTTAAGAATGTATTTATTCATGAAGTATTTATAAGGATTAGAAGTAATGTAGTATTTCTGTCAACTGAGGATGCTTTTTATTAAAAGATATGAAAATCAAATTTTTATTCAAATTTATAAAGAAATAATCTGGTTAATTATATGCTAATATAACACATAATATAACATATAATAATATGTAATATATAGTAGCATATGATACATAATAAATAATATGTATCATGTAAGATATAATTATATGCATATTTATACATAATTATATACATATAATTCACTATCAACTCCTTTCAGAGAACCCTCTCATTTTGTGTCCTTAGGTCACAGCTATCCTGGCTCTCTAGTCCTTTGTATCTTACAGTCTTTATTCACTGTCTCCATAATGTTTTCTAAGCCTTAAACATAGGGACTGTTTTATAAACATATTCATTTGTGGTAGGCATCACACAATTAGTTATCCATTCATTTTGACCACTTGTAGTTTTTTAATGGTGTTAAATATTTTAAATATATAACATATATAATCATATATTTGCTAGTTAAAATTTTATTTTGAAATAATTACAGGCATAAAGTTGTAAAACTAGTACAATTCCATACATAATGTCCTTTTATTATTTAAGACCAATGGTAAGATATATCTATATCTATAGCTAGCTAGATAGCTAGATAGCAATAGAGATATATGTTCAGTTGTTTCCGATAGTGTCACTTCCTGCATTATGTTTTATAATTTTGAATTTTTGACAGTTTCTGAAAAATTATTTTCTCAGATGTATCTCAGTTTGGATTTGTTTGAATTTTTATATTGTTAGAACAAGGCTATTGAATGAATAACTTATTTATGTCAATTTCAGTTACAGCTTTGCTTATGACATATTCTATCTCATCCCATTGTGATGACCTTGGCACATTTATCCTCAGATGTGGCCTTTGCCGCACCCCTGAAATGCAATTTATGTGAATACTTTCTCAGGCATTTTCCACACTCTCCTAGATATCTGTGCCCTTTTTGTTGTACTTCTAGTTTTGTTTTATTTTCCAATGCTTTAGATCATTGTCCACATACCTATGTACCATGTTTATCTGTTTGTTTAAAACCAGCTTTCATTGTGTAGTTCAGGTTGGACCTTAGCTTTTGGTCCTATTGCCTCAGCTACCCAGTACCACTGTCACTGGAAAGCTGCAGACTTTACTCTTCCCTGTAGATTTAATGAGTTGTTCTAAAAGTTACTAAGTCTTTTGTTTTTGAAAAGTATTTGAATAGATTATAGTTCAAGTTTCTGTACTATCATCTATGTGATCATATAATCTTAGTTACTTGTGGTGCATCTTATAACTTCAATATCTGTATCAGAGCATGGCCTCATCTCTACTATATGTAAGTATTTGGCTTTGGGTTGATTCTAACTCTTTGGATTTCTTGTAGCCTTTCTTACTGAATGCTGTACACTCTATATAATGTTTGGAAGCTCAGGATACCAAAGAAGTCTTAAAGTCCAGTGCTAGTATATTTCTCTGAGGAGAATTAAATTTCTGTGGGATATGAAGATCATGTAGGAAGGTCAGACATGTTAAGCTTAGACTGTGTTTCACAACTCATGACAGCTAATCTAACTCTGGTTTATGCATTATTCCAAATGTAGTGAACCATTAGGAATTTCTACTAAAAGCTGAAATATTTACCACATCTTCATCTCTAATAAAGCTTAAAAATATGTTCTCTGTCTTGATAGTACATGAGATAGCATGAATCTATGGCTACTATTTAAATATTTTTAGTAGATTATTGTTTTTATTTTAGTTCTTTGTGTCTCTAATTCATGCACAGCTATTTTGTACAATATGATTGACTTAACTGATTTCTTCTGTACCTAAAACAGTGTTGGTTTTGTTTTCATTTTCCATAGTCTTATGTTATTGAGGATGCTCCAAGTTCCTGACTTTTTCTCTCTTAGGGAAATTCTTGAGCTGGAAACTTGATGGGGTGCAGTGTGGTGTATTCTATTTATCTATTGACATCAGCTTTTCCAATATGCTTTTCTTGTTGTATTGTGCCCAGATGGTATGTTTGTGTATGTGTGTCCATCTGTCTGTCTGTCTGTCGTTCAGTTGGTCGTTCTGTTGGTCTGTCTGTCTGTAAAGCCTGATGCAAATCATTTCACCACAGTGGGAAATAAAGTCTTGCTATAGTGGTTTTGCTATCTTGACTTCTTGTTTCTCATGGTTCATCAGTAGTACAATGTGATCCCCACTACTGAGGCACCTCAAGTCTGAGAGGAAAACTTGAGTCCTTGAGAAATGGTCTCATTTGCCTTCCTCAAGGTGAGGGACAAGTCTCTTCTCTAAGTACTAACAGCACTCTCGAAAAGTTCTCAAAATATCTTCTGTTCTTCCTTAAGGTTGTTGGTTTTGAGTACCATCACTTAGGTGGCAACCGAAATTCTTGGGTTTTTCTTTTCCTTTTAGACAAGGTCTCCCTGTGTGAACAATTGGGTTTCAAACTCATGGCTTTCCTTGTTCTGCCTCCCACGTGCTCAGATTACAGCTATGTGTTGCCACTCTCTACCTGAGTCTTTTTAAAGTACTCTATTTTATTTCACTTAAAAGGATTCCATATTTTCATAAGATAATAATTCTTATTCTATACTAATAGATCTTCCTCTGTGTCTGCATGATGGAAACCTTGCTGATATCAATACGAAAACAAAGCTCAAGGTAAGGAATTCAGCTTTCTTTAGTCACCTTCGATATATCTGGTCACATGCTACATTCTTCTAACCATACATGGCATCAGCATTACTTTTGTTTTGGTAAGCTTTTATTTTTCCCTTCTGTTTCCACTTTGAAGTTCAAGATTCTACTTTCTGGATTTGGAACACATCATATATATTTATCTATCTTCCTTCATTACTTTTATCTGTCTAGCTCACGCCTGAATTAAAGGATTCTCCTATTTCTTTCACCATCTGATATAAACCCAAGTTGGCATGTTCTTGTATCTACTTTGAATTCGTTATTGCATCCGTATTTCCTTATTTTCTGTAATGCTTTATGAAGAAAGTGATACTGAAGTCTATATATCTTTAGCTAGAAAAGTTTTCCCAAATCCCATGGTGTACGGTAATACTAGTATGTTTTCTCAAATGTTTGAATCCTAAATTTCTTTTCATTATATAATACTAAAGATGTCAAACACTATACTAAAATAATTATATTCATTAACATTGCTCTTTGTTTGACAAATTATACTTTTATCAATGACTTTCACTTTTTAACTTCATATTATATTAAACATAAACATACCACTTAATATATTAAAATAGTTCTTATTGGGGATTAAAATGATGCTGTATTTTAATATTAATTATGTTACTTATTTCATCTGTAGTATGAGATTAAATAGTAATACATGTTAATTTCAACAGTTTCAGAGGAAAACATTATGTTGACATTTATATAAGGACCAAACACAACAGCTATTTTAAAGTTTCCAATATAATGCTCACACTGAGTTACAGGTTTAGATTTTTCAAAACCTACTTTAGTAAGCGTTATCAAACTCTTTGACTCCCCTTCTGGCCTACAGTCCAAAGGTGGAGGAGAAAAGATGATTAATAGGACATGGGATGTGGGCCTGTTTAAAACTAGTCCTTTGGGGTGATTCCAATCTCCGTTGTCAGGATACAAGCAGTCCAGTTTGAAAGTGTCACCAAACATGAATCTGTGGCAGTGGCACCAGCCAGCAGAAACAGTCAGATCGTTGCCAAATTGACACAAGTCAGTGGGAACAGCAAATACCAGCCAGACTACCAGGAGTTCTCAGGTATGCCTCTCTCAACAAAGTGAATATCAGTGAAGATGTGATACCAGTGAAGCATTGCACAGCTAGCTAAGCAAGTGCCCCATCGCTGCATGCTGAGTCCTAATTATACCATTTCCAAAGATCACATATCCCCTCATGGGTTTTGCTTCAGCAAAACATCATGTGAGTCTTTTTCACATGACACAACCAGAAATTTCCACTTCACTGAGTGTACATTTTTTACAGCATATTCTTTCTTAAAATTTAACTTTAAATTATGCAGTTAATTAAATGAACATCTTCCTTGAATTGTCCTTGAGTAACTGTGTGAGCCTCAGAAAAGATATGCACTAATAAAGACAATTTTGTGATGAATCTTCATTTTCCTCATATATGAAATTGCTGCTTGGTTTAGTTAGTTCACTAAGAGATTAATGATAATAAATAAAGACTATGCCTCACATATAGCTCACTAGTGTTATCTATTTCCAGATTCTATGTGGTTGTAGCTACTATATATAGGTCATATTCTTATAAATGTCCTGATATGAATATCCTCCATACAGCAAGGATAATGATCTCATCAAACATTTTACAAAGAAGACTAGTTGTTTGGACAGGATACAAACCAATGATCCTATTTTAAATATAAGTATTGATTTATGTTCATTATCTTCAGAAAACCTCAGTAACTTTTCATAATTCCAAGAAACTAGAGCTAGTCAAGATACATAAATCTGTTAGCTTTGCATGCTTAATGACTCTAAGTCCAAAGGAAAGAATGATACAGAAGCCTTAGAGCTGAGAAGATATATAGAAAATATCATCTATTCTGAGAACCCAGTGGGAATACTGGTGTGAACTGTGCATAAAAAACTTCTCAATAAATATTCCTATTCACATAATAGTCCTCTCAACAATATATCACCCAAAGTAGAATAAATAAAAAAGACTACAAAAGTCACAGTTTCCCATCTAATTATATATGTAAATACTTGGCTATGAAATGTAAATATAACTAAGGATGACGCCTATGCTAATCTCTCAACCTTTAGTCAGATGTGTTATTTATTCTAACATCCCTACACTTTAGGAACTCAGTAGACAACTTAATGCTATCCTTTCTCCTTCCTTGCTGATTTACATTAGAATACATCTCAAAAGAAAGATAATAAGAAAGGCATCAACTTGAGAAAATTAAATTATCATTACTGGAAGATAATAAATATGTATACAAGGTTGGTCCTACAACAGATTTAAACCGCAATTTACAGTGTTCCTTAGATGAAAGCAGGACTAATGAACTAAAACCATGATAATTTACATTATTGATCCTAGCACTCATTGGCTATATCCAAATATGAAAGCAACAATGGTGAAATAGATCCTAAAAATAGTAAGAGCTAAAAATGAAAGATAATAAAAAATGAAATCACTACAAGGTAAATTATTTGTTTAATCCTTTGGTGGGGAAATGTCTTTTAAGGGCTACTTCTGGCTTTTACTGACTTAAGAGCCAATATACTCGAGGTTCTTAATGATCTCCTTTTGTATGACTTCACCTTATGTCTCTTAGATTAACAGTAATAATTAATTGTAAATGATTAGCAGTCACATCTCTGTTTATTCTCAAGTGTCTCTTCCCTGGTTATCTCTTCTCTACAAATCCTTCCTTTTACTGAAAAGTAATAGTTTTATATGGGGTGGGTAGAAGGTTTAAGAAAGATGGGTATCTTGGAAGATGTAGGAGTTTTAAGAATCCATATTTTAAATGTTCAACCCACTGCCCTGTCCTGCAGCAAATCTTCTTGCCCTTTGCTAGTTATAGCCTGTTTGTGCCTAGTTAGTGTTTTTCCAGTGCCTAACATCTGCCTGAGCTGCTTCCTTATGATTTCAATAAGAGACTTTGGTTCTCATTAACTTTGACTCTTCATCACTTTCTCCTCTACTCCCAAGCATGCAATGCCTTTTAGAACTATACTTGCTAAACATCTCATATTTACAGAAGCAAGTCAAATTAAACTACTTCTATTCACAACAATGAGGTGATTCCCAGGCTCTTCAAGTGTGTTTTTTTTTCCCCCCAATGGTGGGTGTGAAAGGAGCTTAAACTAATGAGTGTACAGAAGGGCTGGGGTTCACTCTATACATCTTTGTATAAATCTATGGTCCCTCATGCTGACCATCAAAAGTACCATCTTCCTCTATTTGCTGCATGGACCCCCTCATCTATTTTCCTACCAAAAATGTAAGAGAAAAATAACTAAATTAAATAAACTTTGTGGTGTATATGAGACCAGTGATTTCTGCTCAGCCTATCCTGATTCATTTCTACCTGCAGTTTAGAAGGATAGTTTCAAATGTGTTAAGCTCATAAATATTTACTCAGGTCTCCTTTGAGGTTTGAGAGTAACACAGCTAGGAATCACTGTCCATCTGCCATCCTATAAGCCTTGTTCACATTTTTATCACCAGAGTTTTAGCTTTATCAAGCTTCAAGTGCTTCCTCCATGTGCTTTCTTCATGATGGAGGAGCAATAGGCAAACAGGTTACAGCAGCAAGGTCACCAGAGAAACACAGACATATCACTTTGAAAGTACTTGGAAAGAACAAGATTAGAGGAAGGGTCTACCTCCCATCACATTATTTGTCTTCTAATTCTCCTTTCTGATTCACCTCCTCTGTTTTTATCTAGTGTCAGAGAGAAGGATAAATTCTGGTTCTCAGTGGGATGCCAATTAGTTGCTAATAACAAAAGTGTTAGTCAATAAGAGCTTATCTCTCCCCTGTGCTGGTGCATACTTATCAACAAAGGGAGAATGGTCTTGACAGTCCAGAGGATTAAGGCAGAAGCTGGCATTTTGCAAAGCAATACTTGCCTATCCTTCTCAACGGTTTTTCCACTTCCAGACTCTCATCAACCAAAAGTATCTAAGAACACAAACCCAAATATCTGTTTTCAGAAACTGTCTGCTTCTCCCCAAGGTGCAGGGCAGTTAGCCTAAGCATCTCACCACCACAGCTACAGGGGACCTAAAGGGAATCAGTAAGACTTGGGCCAGAGCACAACTCTGTACTATTCCCACATACATCCCAACAGCTCTACACATCTAGAATTAGACTAAATATCTGCCCAACTGTGTAGGTCACGTAGTCAGACTATACCTCAATTTATTCCATATTGTATAGAAAACAGCATTACCATTGAGGCTGAATATAACAAAATAGATACAAATAATATATTTTGAGGCAGAGTATCATGTAACCTGCATTGTCTTTACTGTGGGGAAGATAAGAACTCTTGACCCTCCTGCTGTCACCTTCCAAGTGCTGAAACTACAAGTATGTATTATAGTTACTATTGTTATTGATTGATTTAGTTTATTGAAAGAAAGGTATATGTCAGTGTTAGTCACAGGAAAACTTGTGCCAACTTCTCTTTTTCAACCAGTTGAGTTCCAGGGATTCAACACAAGCTGTCAGGCTTGGTGACAAGCACCTTTACCCACTGAGCTTTCTTGCATGCACCATAGTGAATATCTTTAGGTGTATCTCCAAACAATTCTCTAATTTTTCCATAAGACCTTTAACCAATTAATTGTCCTGTGGGGCTTTCTGGAATCAAAGACTTCTTTTTATGACAAATACAGAGAGGTAGTTTTAAAGCCTCATGTAAGTACAGTGATCTCTCCTCCTCAGAGGAGTTTCTTTTTGCAACCAACGGGCACTCTTATGGAAGCCAAAACTGGCCCAAATGCAGAGAATGACCAGTAGTGGTGGCCCACCCCAAATGATACATCTACAACCACAGCCTCATATATGCAAGTTCAGGGAACATTGTAGAAGAGGAGGAAAAGAAAGTTGGTGAGAGACAGAGGACCAGAACATTGACTGTGAGAAATTAACAACAACAACAAAAGTATTAAAAGTGTGAGAAAGGATAGATTAGGGAAGAAGTCAAAGAGGAAGTAGAGATGAATATGAACAAAATATGTTGCATGAAATTCTCAAAGGACTCATAAAATATAATAGCTAAAAATGAAAACAAAACATGGCTGAATATTCAAAAACCAAGGTGAGAGTTTATGGTCTTCACCCTCAAATCTTCAGATCATGGTAAGCCTGTGAGTCATTTCCTTCAAGCAGTTAATAGGAACTACCAAAACTTTGTCCCTGTCACCTGTAAGATGATGAAGAATCCAAGAAAAACAATGTATTCCTCCTCAACCCCTTAATAAATAGACAATGTCAAAAATCTAAAGACCTTAATCATTGCACACTCTTCCAGCTGTGAACTTAGCTGTTGCTTTTCTACATGCATTTTATTAAGTGAGGTCTAAAGAAGAAAATCTCTGAAACATTGAAAACACTGTAATATTCACCAGAAATTGTATCTTACTCTTGCAATCCTAAATCCATATTCAATAAACATCATAAGAGAACAGAGTTGTGAGATTGCAAAACTAGAAAACAGATTCAGACTTCCGTTTTAATAGAGTTGAACAGGTTGTCAAAACTCTATGAATCTCAAGCTCACCACTACTTGATAATATTAATTCATAGACAGTGCCATTTAATACTGCTAATACTATAGTAGTGATAAGAATATAAAAACTAACAGTTTAGTGTACATAATTAACCAGTAGATATTCGTTCATTTACAAACATCCCAAAAGATAGTGAAAACACAATAGGAAGGGGTGTGTGTGTGTGTGTGTGTGTGTGTGTGTGATGCACATACAAAAATAAATGTACTTGTATGCTTTAATTTATATTTTATCAAAATTCTGAACAGAGCATAAGTTGCTCTTGGTTCAGGAAAAGAACCACAAGATACATATCTTCTGAAGGCTTCCCCTGAGGAAAACTGAGGCATGCTAGTTAGAACTTGGAGTGCTGCTAGACATCTCTGTATAAACCAAAAGAAGCTATGGTCCATGCTAGAACATACTTGTGTGTGTGTGTGTGTGTGTGTGTGTGTGTGTGTGTGTGTGTTTTCTGTAGGAAATCTTTCAGCAATAGTCATCTCTATTCTGATCCATGGAGTTGCTGTGCCAAAATGGCATGCTGAGATTTTGCAAGCACTGAACCAAAAAGGTTATTCTAGGCTATTTGTACTCAGGGAATCTGAAGAGAGTGTAAAGTAATAAAATCAAGACTCTGCTAACAAAATTACCCCCTTATTCCCTGCCATTAAGATAGTTCTGCTTTACTCTGCAGGACATAAAGAGGATTGAGTTGGATAAATCCTATTATTTATTATAACCACCATTTACAACAGAAATAGTTTCTTGCCCACCTGCCTAGGAAAATGGGCAAATTATGAGATCATCACTTATGGCTGTAGAAACACCAGTTTCCTAACTGGCTATGAGCCTTGAATAGAAGATTTAAAAGGTGAAAGATGATGGAGACTTGGAAGCTGATAGAACAAAATATTGCAGCTCAAAGTTTCTAGCTTTTATGCTGAAAGTCATGCAAAAATATGTGTGTGTGGTATGCACATTAAGAGCAATGTGGGCTGAACACATGGAAGCTCTAGTTACAGATACCTCGCTAGAAACTTAACTCAAATGATTCTTGTTACAATTCAATGAAAGTATAAATTTCTAAATTTCTCTTGAAACCATTGAAAATCAGAATAAATGTCCTTTCAAATACATATGGTCATATACTTTATTCTCATTCAATCACATGTATCTAGTGATATTTGAATATATATGTGTGTGATGATAGCTAAATGAATTTGTATAGTTGTTGACAAAGAAAAGATATGTGTTGTAATGTCATAAAATATGATAGAACTATATTTCCTGCCACATTTGAAGTGTTGTAGCTATAATTTTCCCATTAAGTCTTAAGGTTATTCTGACCCCAAATGCCAAGTTATAAAAATAAAAGAATTACTTTTTAAAACTATGACATAAGCAGGTTGAGATCTTTTTAAAGAGTAATAACCTTCAGTTTCTTTTCCACTTCAAAATTGCTGTGTGAAAGTGGACAACATAGATACAAAATAATAATTTGGAATGTAAATAGCCAATGACCATTTTCTTTATGCTCTGTCACCTCTATAAACACAGTTGTAAAAGTCAACAAGGACTTAGGAGACAGAACTTACTTGTAAAAGAACAAGCAGCCATGGGTTCTCATTCACATAGAGACACACAGCATACACATTTCAACAAGATACAGGTGCAGTTGACCAAGGATTTGAGTTTGGATTCTGGTCACACAATCTTTGGTGAATATTTATTTGTCTTGGACCAGTTATTTAGTTCCTTAAAAGCTAATGTAAATATCTTCCCACATTAAATTACAAGAAAGAAATGTGAGTATTTGGAAGTAAAAACACAAAATAAATAAAAATATATTTTTTAGATAAGAAGGAATATTTAAAATATATATTATATATAGAGAAATTTCTCTTACTCTCTTTTTGGGTGCAGAAAATAAATTCACAAATTGTGATACTTATTTTTGAGTATATTATTAATATGTTTATCTTCCTTTTGAACAAAAATTGGATCTTAACATATATATTTGGGGCAACTTTTGTTTTGCTCTGTAAAGTTATGTGCATAATATAGAATTAATTCACTTAAATTATATACCAGTGATAGCTACTTGTGATGCTTCACATTTCTTGATCTTCTCAACAGTGCTTGAGTTAATATTTGCCTATATATTTTCCCATAGTCATATCTATATGCACATCATATATACACAAATATGCACACTCATATTTCCCTAGGACTTCTCAGATTGGCCAATGAATGATCAAATATTGATATTTTTCCAATTTTTAAGGATTCCTTCTATGTATCCTAAAAACAATGTACTGATGTGCAAAGTCGCTGTTTTTTAGAGTGTTTCTTTCTAGACACATTTTTTTCTGCATAAGACACAGTTTTCAACACATAGCATGCTAGTTTTTCTAGGATGAAGCATCAATGTGGAGTAAACAAATAATTTAAGCAGTTATCAAGTATATATAGGAACATGGATATGTGTTTTTATAAACAGCATATCAAATACCTCAGATTCAATGCATCCCATCAACTCCGCTTAGCACATAAGACACAAAGTTCCCATGCCTTGGTAAATTGTATTTAATTACATTAAAATGTATGTGTTCTGAGCAGAAATGACTAAGTTATTTGTTTTTGAAATCTTGAGTTCAACTGACCATACTTTTCCTTGGAGCTCTCAGCTTTTCCCAATTCAGTGATTACACCTGTGATGGCTATTCTTTGTTGTCACCTTGACTACATCTAGAATTAACTAAAACCTCAGACTGGAGGGCACACTTGTGATAGATTTAGTTTAATTTGAAATGGGAAGATCTACTTCTAATCAGAATCTTTGCAGTGGGAAGACAGACACATCTTACATTCAGATGTAAAGTGGGCCACACCTTCTGCTGGAAGCCTATACAAGGATGGGGAGAAGGAAGCTATATTTGTTTGCTTATACTCACCTCTCTAACAAGTCCATCCATTCCTTCACCAACATTAGATCCCACTTCTTCAGGATTCCAAGGTACCTTGAAAACCATCTGAGTCATCCAGCCTCACAAACTGAGAAACTATTGGATACTTGGACTTCTAAATTATATGTTGTCACTGTTGGATTAACTGGATTACCGCCTATAAACCATTCTAAAAAATTACACACACAAACACATATGTATATTTGTATATGTGTATATGTGCATATGTGTATATATGTGATGTATACGTGTATATATGTGTATGCACATATATATATGTATATATTCATATGTGCATCTGTTCATTTGTGTGTATATATGTATATATGCATGTATGTATGTACATACATATACTTTCATTTCATTCTATAAGTTCTGTTACTGAAGAGAACCCAGAATAATACAAACTCTAAATTTTAAAATGTAAGTTTTACTTTTAGACTAAGAAATCAGCTTCTCTGTTCCTCATGTACTCATTGGAATCACATTCCCTTTAGAAGCTTCTTGATATAAAGAGAGCAAACCTTATGAATGTTCTTTATTAGCTTGGAAAACCATTAACCTAGTCTTCAGAGAAACTGAAAAGAGGAAAATGTAGACAAAATAGTTGCTTGTCATTTTACCCAGGGGATACTTTTGATAAGTTTTCTCTTTGAAAGAAAGTTATACTTTAATTTATATAATTTCTCAGAGGAGAAGGAACCACACAGAAAAGTTTAAGACCATGTGGAATATAGTACTCAAGAAAATTGATTGATTCCAAGTAAATAATATCTTATTACTCTGGCTTTTGGGGGGGTCATCAATTCATTTCACCTTAAGGTTTTGTAATTGACAGAATAGTCTCATATTGCTAAATATACATCTTGGCTTCAGAACCCCACCAGAGCTCAACACATTGATGTCAATCCTATTAGTTCAATGGACAAAACAATGTGAAGATTCAAAACCTAACAGCCAAGGTCACAATGAGAAAGAGAACAAGGCAAAGAAGTGTCTTAAATCCAAGTAAATATCGTAGAGGCAGAGGTCATGAAGTCACTGAGACAGGAGACAGATAAGTGGCAGAAATGTGGCAGATAAATGGGGAAAGAACTAACATATATTGATTTTTCAAGATATACCAGGCACTATGGCAACATCTTTTCGACAGCTCTTATTTCTCTTAATCCTCTCAACAGCCTCAACAGTCATTTATAGTGTTATTTATAGAAATGGAACTGAGGCTCTGAGATCCTAAGTGGAGTTACAGAGGGTTACCCACCTGCTAAAAGTCAAGGTTAGACTAACAAAGAAGATGCTCTTTAAGCCACCCCCCTGCTATGGTTCAGGGCATAGACCCAAGTCAGAGGCATTAGTCTAAACTTAGAAAGGGAACCTGTCTCTAGAGTAAGCTTCTGAAAGTCATCTTATGAGAAGAAGAAGTAATGGATGGTTCCCTAATATGCATTAATTTTATTCTTATAATTTTTCTGAATAACATTCAAGACCTCATCCACATATCTTGCCTGGATTTTATTATAATGCAAATCCTTATAATCAGCTGAGCTCTCTGAAAGTCAGTGTCATAAACTGTAGTTTTAGCAAACAGCTCACACAGCCTTTAAATGTGCTAATGCTTTAGAATCAAGATTTAAAACATCAGGGTTAATAGTGACCTCATAAACCTTGACATCTTGTAGAATATCACACTTAAAATTTACAGGACAAATACCTATTTTGTCCAGTTTCTGAATAATGTTGAAACTAATTATGGGACAATAAAACAACACATTCCTTCCTTCACTGGTAAATTAAATAGGAGCAGAAAAAAAGGGATATATACACATTACAAAACAATTTTAAGAATCATTAAATTAATATGTCAGAATTGATTAAACACTAACAAAAATGTAGCTTATTTGACAATAAGTTAAAAGAATCAGAATAGGAGCAGGGTAGCTACCTTTCCAGGTAAAGGTGCTTGCCACCAAGCAAAGTAACTTTAGTTTAACATCAGGGACCCAAAGAGTAAAGAAAACTGACCCCTGAAAGTTGTCCTCTGACCTTGGCATGGGTGTCATGTTTTATCTACAGCTACACATTTGCAAACATGCATACCCATGTAGGTAAGTAAATAATTAATAAAAACATTTAAATATTTTTTGACGAGCACAGGAGAATTCTTAAGAGGACAATTGCCTTTAATGTACTTAGGATGGTCTCTACTTATATAAAAGAGAAGGAAACAAACCTAAGAAATCTTTACATTTATTCTACATGTCTTTAAAAGATATTATCTCATGAGTTTGTAGATTTTTGAATTCCCAATACTAATCATTACTACTGTAATTTTTATCTCATCTGAAATAATATTCATTCATAACTTATAGGTCCAGTATACAAGAGATTTTCAATCCATAAATAAGTCATGTGGCCAGTCTAGTGAATGAGGATAATACTATATTTTCAGTTTGCATCTAGCACTACTCAAATTGTTTACATGATTTAATTCTGTCATTGTTCTGTGAGATGAAATATTATCAACATACATAGCTTCCAAAAAAATAATTGGGCTTAAGAAAGGTAGGATAAGTGTCCTGGTTAAAGCATTTTTAAGTAGATCTAGAACCAGTTCCTAGTAATCACCTCAGGATCCCAAACACTACCCACAGGGCTCTCACCGATTCTAGACATAAAGGTCAAGATATCTAGTACCCAAGTAACATAATAGAACATAAATGTCTCCACCATGAGTACATAATTCTTTGAAGAAAATAAATTTAAAATTCATTTTTAAAGTACATGTAGCCAAGATTTCCTCTACAGGGACTTCCTCAGCATAGCATGAAATTAAGGTTGACCTTTCTTAGCTTAGCATTCAGCACCTGTCACTTTAATGATAGGGATAAAAATTGATACTGAGAAAGCTGATTTTTTATTTCACTTTAAAAAGACAAAAGATAACTTGAAAAAATGTTCACCAATTATTTAAAAATTGAAAATTTGCATTTGCCTCTCTACAAGGTAGATTGAGCTTAGACTGAAGTACATTCAAGTATAAGCTCAGTCAAAATCCTGCAGTAGGCTCCACTTGTAACTCTCATATTGAATGTGATAGATGTAGAACAGTCACTGTCCCAATATCTTCATGTTCAGACTGCAAAAGAATTCTGTGATCTGCAGGCTCCACACTGGAATCAAAACCCAGAGGCACCATGCAGAATGCTGAACCTACTAACACAAACACTTCAAGTATATACATTTGTTATACAGAATGGCAGCTTGTTGTTTACATTTTAAAGAAAGAGTTAGTATTTTACCAGTAAAAGTTGATCATGACTAATAAGGATCCTACAAAATATTGCAAAATTACAAGCAAGAAATGATTTGGGGGGATTATTAGACCCTTTCTCTTTAGTTAGATGTAGTTTGATATGATTTTGAGCTCTGTACTTGAAATATAGTTCCTTTATATCATTCTGTGTCTCAAAAATGGCAGTGATATGTAAAATGATCACCAATAGATACCTATGTAGTTTAAGTTGCAGATGTATATTAAATATACTGTTAATAGCTGTAGAAAATGTTGCCTGGAAATGGCTGTTTATGGAAAGCTAATTTATTCTTGCCTATAATTCTTTGACTTCAATTAAACAGTGAGCTTAAACCCCAGAGTGCCATAAGTTTTCTGGGATACATTCCTTAATTCCAAAGAAACTGCATTGGATATTCTTTTGTTCCCTCAAATTAAACAACAACTACTTTTTTCAACTCTACCAATTTCCAAATTCAAATTCAAATATTTCAATTTATTCTGTATCTTCATAAGCTATAATGGGATGGATTTCTGTATCACATGAAGGGGGATGATAGCGATATAATCTCTTACTGTTTTCTTTATGATTTACAGCCCATCACAGAAGACTGGATCCATAGCCTTGGGTAGAGAACACACACTAGAGTAGGACACCATGGGATAGATGCCAGTCAAAAACCTCACAAAACTTAAGCTCTCAAAGGGCCATCCCTAATTATCACAGTAAAGAAGTGAGAGGTTGAATCCTTGAAGGACAAGATTTTTGTCAAAGTCAAGAGCAAGATGTAAACTCATCACTACTCTCCTAGAGAAGTAAAGATTGTGTCTGCAGGATTAATGAAGAATTCAAATCATAATAGACTCCATAGCTTCATATATTTGAATATTTGGTCCATAGTTTCTTGAGCTCTTTTGGAAGCATTAGGAGGCATGGCATCATGAGAGGAGGTATGTCACTGGAGGCAGGGTTTGAGGTTGTAAAAGCCTACAACATTACCAGTGAACCTCTTTTCCTGTGCCTCATGCCTGTGGATCAGATGTAAGCTCTCAGCTACTGTTCTAGTGCCTAGTGCCATGCCTGTCTGGCTACTCCCATATTCCCTGCAATGCTGGTCATAAATTCTAAGACTTTAGAACTGTAAGCCCAAAATAAAATGCTCTATTTCATAAGTTACTCAGGCCAGGGCATTTTGTCACAGCAATTGAAGAGCAACGAAGACAATTACTTTTGACTTTCTTTTCAGCTTGCATTTCATTGACCTAGACTTCCACATAACCAAACAGATATAAGGAAGATTTCTAAACAGCAATAAAGGAGTGAACAAGCCCCTTGTCTCAGCATCTTGAATATCAATGATGTGAGGAAAAGGATAGAGCCCATGCTGCATAGATAGTCCACTAAACCAGTTAAAGGCGTATGTTCAAGCTAATAATTCAGAATCTTGGGTACCATCTTCTCTCCTTTATCTCCAGCACTTATAAATTAACCTAGCCAGTTGGCCCCTAACAGATGTAATAATAAATACTTAAGAGACCATGAAAGATAGATGTGATGACAATCCCATATCAAAAAGAAATTGAAACATTGTGCTTATTTTTCCTTAAAAAATAAAGTTTGGTGCTTATTTTTATAATAAAATAGTTAATTGAAAATTGTAAATTTTAGGCAAGTGTAAGCTTTGCTTGAGATCGCTAAAATTCTGAGTCTTTATCAATCCTTCATACATATACATATATATATATATACACACACACACACACATTTATATATTATACATATATTAAATATATACCTATTTTTTCTTTCTCTTTAGATGGACTTTTAATGGAATAATTAGATATTTTGGTTTTATGTTTGCACAGCCCACTATGCAGTAATTAAAGACTTTGTTTCAAATGGAATTTACATTTAGCAACATGCACCAACTTCGCCATATGTTCCATGCCGTTGTCAACTTGTTCATGTGGCATTTTATCTGCAGGCAACAGCTTTGTTCCTCATGGCTAGAGTCACATTCTGTGAAAACAAACAGTCCAAGAAGTAGAGAGAAACTTCCCAGTGTACTCACCTGTGCTGAAGATGAAGCCTTACATCAAGATTCTAGTGAATTTTGATTTCTTCCTTACCAATTTGTATCCCTTTGGCCTCCTTTTGTTGTCTAATTGCTATAGCTAGAACTTCAAGTACTATATCAAATAGACAGGGAGAGAGAGGGCAGCCTTGCCTAGTCTCTGATTTTAGTGGAATTGCTTCGAGTTTCTCTCCATTTAGTTTGATGTTGGTCACTGGTTTACAGTATATTGCTTTTCCTATGTTTAGGTATGCTCCTTGAATTCCTGATCTTTCCAAGACCTTTATCATGAGGGAATGTTGAACTTTGTCAAATGCTTTTTCAGCATCTAATGAAATGACCATGTGGATTTTTATTTTGAGTTTGTTTATGTAGTGGATTACATTGATGTATTTCTGGGTATTGAACCATCCTGCATCCATGAGATGGTGCCTACGTGATCATGGTGAATGCGGCAGAGAAGGGTCTTGTTAGACATCAGGGGGAGCAGAGGCCCTTAGGCCTGAGGGTGTTAGATCCCCCAGTATAGGAGAGTGCCAAGGAGGGATGATGAGAGTGGGTAGGTGGATGGGTGGGGGATTACCCCCATAGTAGCAGGGGAAGGGGAAGGGAATGGGGAGGTTCCAAAGGGGAGATCTGGAAAGGGGGAAACATTTGAAATGTAAAGAAAGTATGAAAAAAATGAAAAAAAAAAACTTAAAAAACAAAAAAAAGATTCTAGTGAATTAACTCCAAAACAACTAACAAAGAGAGCTCTTTCATAATCCCATTTCTTGAGCTCTGAGTTTATTGCCTACAAAGTCTAGTGAAAGTTAGCTGGAAGAAACTTCTGCATGTGTGGTGTACACATGTGAACTCATACCACCGTGAGTATTCCTGTATCCATGAAAGAACCTCTCCCCACACCAACATACCTACCACCAGTATATTTTACTTGAAGGACTAGTGAGATAGAGATAGAAGTTAGCTCTTCATTTCCTCCTCATTGGTTGTATTTTTTATACTCTGTGATCATTTCAAAATTATTAAAACAAAATCAATATGCTAAGCTCTCTTGAATTAGTCAATCAAAATTTCTAGTGCTAGGTTTAAAATTCCTAAATAAGTAGAAATTTTACATGAAAAATGATTCAAAATTTTTATGAACAAGTAAGCATTATTTAACTTTATGTTGTGTCTTCCAATGAGAGAGGCTTATTAATGTGATGAGAGTTTATATTTCCTATACTCCAGTTCCTCAAACTGATAAAGAAGGACTATTTTGCCCTCTTGGGTTCTTGTTTTGTCCAGGCAGTGGGGAAATTGCTCTTCTTTCTGGAAGCCTTTAGTGTGTGCAATACAAGTCTTTAGTGCATGCACATACTCGAGTATATGTCTTATTGTCAACTTCTGTCCCACATATATGATCATAGAATAATTTCCTTTAAAGAACGATTGACAAATATTTAAGTGAAGATGTCACATGTGTCTGAATATCACTACTTCTAGAAGCCACTTTTTTATTAATTAAAATCTAAATGTCAGGTGTGGGATAGTGCTTTCTGAGTTATTCCAGGAAGGACCATAGATCTTCATAACTATATGGGCTCTTTTTATTACTTCTGATAGCTCACCAGAATTAGGCAATAAGTCCATATTATTGAAGAAATCACAACAACCTTTAACTTCAGCTCTTGTGATCCAGTGCCTCTGAACTTTACATGCATTGCTTTTATATACACATATCCGCATAAAGACATACATGTATTAATAAAAAGATAAAGTAAAATTAAAAATGTCTTCATTTCATAGGATGCGATATATGAAATTTTCTGTTTTTTCCCTTTGTCTCAAAGAGTGTTTTATATTGAAGTGAAGAACCACATAGCAAACCACTTTCTATGTTTTGAAAAGTATTTCTCTGTATGTGTCTAAAAAGAGACACTTATCGGATCTTCATAAGAATCTGCATGCATATTTTCTATTGTAGAATTTAGGCTACTATACAGGTGAAGTCAACCAGTTTATTAGGGAAAAGTATGTAATTAAGGACAGAGGAATCTTAAGATTACAGGTACAATTACATGGCTCAAGATCCTGATAAAATGCTCTAGCAAAAACCACTTCATGAGAAAAGAATTCAGTTTGCCTCTGAGTTCCTTGTTATAGCCCATGACACTTGGGAAGTCCCAGTGGCTGGAGACTGAGGATCATGTCATATCCATAATCAGGAACAGAGAGCAATGAATCCAAACCTCCTAGTATTCTGCTAATCTTCTCTACTTATATTACCTGGACTCTTCCCACAATTAAGATGTGCCTTCCCACATCAATTAATTTAATTAATACAAGTCCTCAAAGGCTTGCCCAGAGACTTGTATCCCAGATGGTTCTAGATTCTGTCACATTGATACTTAACAATAACCATGACATCTCCAACTATCATTGGCTTGACACCTAAACTCGGTACTTTTAAATTACCCTCTTCCAACCCTTGTTTCCAAAGTTGCCTGACCATGTGTTAACGTAAAGCTGCATCCTTTCCATTTTTAAATGTCTCCTTGCTTTGTGTTTTTCATAGCTTTTAACTAAAGACAACACCAAAAAAAAAACTACAATGACAAAAAGTTTACTTACTTGAAACATACAATTAGTCACAGAATAAATGTTCTTATTTTAAAAGTGAAGACTTGGGGCATAGCAGAATACAATCCTGTTAAGTAAAACTAAAATATACCAGGAAACCACCAAATCCTTTAGGTCAGTATTTATATTTGGGCCCCATAATGCAATGTTCTGAGCTCTAAATGACTGTAGTGCTCTCACTCCCACATCTCTGCTATCTGCTGCACTCGTGTACATGCGCGCACACACACACACACACACACACACACACACACACACACACACATTTCCCCTAGGACACATCTTCTCCATGTCTATAGTATTCTGAGGCAGACATCTAGACTCCACAAAGTACTAGTATCTTGAATATCCTGGGAATTTGATTGCAAGTAAAGTTTCTCCTTCACAACATGACACAGTGACCTCTCAGGGCTGGTTCTCTCTAAGGGAATCCAACTGTGACACACACTCCCTGGCCTCTATGACCTCCACAACCCTGCATCTCTCATCTTTTCAAAACCAATTCCATATGAATGATGCTGCAAAACTCTGCTGCCAGCTGAGATGAACCCTGATTTTCACTCCCAGATCTCAGCACCATTAGATTTTGTATGCTAATCACAGAGAAACTTTTTTTTTTCTAGGCTGTTGTCTTGGAGGAGCAGGGAATCTCCTCAGTTTAAGGTTTCTTCCTTTAAATAAATTTGGATTATCACAAGATGAGGTCTCCAGAGGAGTGGAGTCTCACCCTCAGTATGCTTTTCCCATTTGCTCACTAACGTATAGGGGGCTTCAGTGGTTTGGATGCTTAGCAGTTACAACTACTTCCATTGTACCAGCTTGCCTCGACATTTGCAAAGCCAAACAAGTTAATTCTTTATTATTTTTTTAAAAATAAAGCATTCACTTTATCATTCTTTTGATAATTACCTTATTTACATTTCAAGTGTTTTCCCCTTTGGAAACCCCATATCTCATCCCCCCTCCCCCTGCCTCTATGAGGGTGCTCTGCCACTCATCTACCCACTCCTTTCTTCCCTCCCTAGCATTCCCCTACACTGGGGCATCAAACACCCTCAGGTCCAAGGGCCTCTCCTCCCACTGATGTCCAACAAGGCCTTCCTCTGCCACATATGCAGCCATCACCACCACAGGTCCCTCCATGTGTATTCTTTGATTGGTGGTCCAGTCTCCAGGAGCTCCGGGGGATCTGGCCAGTTGACACAGTTGCTCCCTCCATGGGGCTATAAACCACCTCAGTTCCTTCAGTCCCTTCTCCAACTCCTCCACCCTGGACTCCGTGCTCAGTCCAATGGTTGGCTACAAGCATCTGCCTCTATATTTGTCAGGCTCTGGCAGGACCTCTCAGGAGACAGCTTAAATTCAACCTCACTCAGATTCTTAGGATATTAAAAAAATATATTAATGGCCCATTGCTAAATGTTTGCTACATCTTCTGTATATCCCTCAACATTATTGTCTCTCAAGTCCCAACCAGAATGGCCCATTAAGCTCTCCTTTCAACAGTCAAGAGGTCTTGTGGCCTAATCTCAACACTTCACCATTCTTCCAAGAAACCAGCTCCAAAACTGAAGTACCACTGGGTCACACTGATCACAACGATGGCTCTATTTCCTGTTACCAACCTTGTCTTAGTTTCTTTCCCTTTGCTAATATAAGATTCCATGACAAAAACAATTTAAGTGTGAAAGGGGATCTTTTGATTCACAGTTGTACTACAACATAGGGAGAAAGTCACAGAGGCAGAAGCTGGATAGAACAATTCACATTATGCAGGTTATTTGCCTTTTGTCCCTAACTGGATGTCATGCGACCAGCTACCTTAAGCCCATGCTGCCTTTACTTTCTGATCATGATGGCCTTTAACTTGAACTTTAACTAAAATAAACCCATTTCTCCCTTACGTGAGTGTGCTCAGAGAATTTTATAACAACCAGAGAAGAAGTCAAGGCTGTACTCTGACATTAGTGTCAATATACTAAAAGTTTAATAAAGTACCAGGCAAGCAGAATAATCTAGTGAGCTATTAGCTTTGGGTAGTTGGCCCATAAAAGACTTATTTTAGTTTTGTAAATAGAACATGTTAATAAATAACCCTGTGGCAGTTAATTTTCATTGCCACCTTGCCTATATTTAAAATTAGCATGGAGACACACTATGCCCTATAAGAGTGTTTCCTGAGAAATATATCTGAATATATAATACCCACCTAAAGTGTGGGAAATATAGAATAGCAAGCTTTGGTTTTACACCAAATAAAAGAAAACAAAAGATAGAATGAAATCTAAGCAGCAATATTCATCACTTTCTGCTTCTTGACTACTTAACCAATACAATCTGCTGCCCCAAGATACTAACAACACACCTCCCTCACCATGGCAGACTATAGTCTCAAACCACATACCATACTAAACCTTTTCTTAAGTTTCTTTTGCCCAGCAATCGTCACACACAGAAAAGCAACTGAGAGAATACTTTTATTTTAACAATGTTCTTGGGAGTCCCTGGTCCCAAAGGCCTCTAGCTGAGGAGGATGGCCCTGAGTTCAATGTTCTATGAAACAGGTTCAGTTAATGAAATAATGGTGGATATAGATCAGTGGTTTACAAATGCTCCATTACTCTACAGCTCTATAATGTTAAGAAAGTACCACAGTTATGCCAAGTAAACAGTAGATGAAATACAAAAAGAAAGTAAACATCTCTGATAGAATGGAGTATAAATAATTGTCTCTCAGAATCAATACTTCTGTTACTAAGTGATGAGTAGCAAAGAAACTCTCCAGGGAGTTTCTCACCACTCCCAGGAAGATCAGCCTTTCTGATATGTATAAAACTCTATTTTAAACCTTTTAAATACAAGTATCTCTGGACTTCTTTATAACTCTTTAATTTAACTGGAATAAAGCAAAACACATACAAAAATGGATTGTGTCACTATAAATTTAACTTACTCACTGAAGCAGCTTCCAAGGAGCTTACACTCTCCACTATCTCAGTGCATACTGGCATTATTAATGGTCTGAATACAACACTGTTAGTTTTATAGGGTGGCTTGAGGTAACATTTTAACATATATATCCTCAAGATCATTATACTAAATTATTTGAGGATTATCACTTTAAATAGCAGTTAGGCGTCTGCTAGTTTATTTCATGTAGTTCCATGGGGTATGGTTTTTGATGAGCATGCGATTTTTCTTTCTATATTTTTCACTTTGTTGATTATTTTTCAGATTGGATTTATTAGGAGAGAGCAATCAAGAACGTTATGGGTCCAATATAAATATTATCACACCAGACAGCCAATATCAATGTCTCCCTCCAAATCAGTAACTTGAGTGAGAGTACAGTGAAGTCAGCTATTGAGCCCTCAGACTTACTCAGCACTGGCTGTTGCTTGAGGAGTTACAAAACGCTTCCTTAGTCCCAACATTCAAAACATCCCCACTTCCATTTTAAGTCCTAATTTTTAATCTTTTATCAGTGTTTCGATTTTTTCCTGTTCATTAAGCAACATTTTCCAAGACCATTTCCATGTAATTTATGCCTCATTTAACATTATTATCACTTGAAATTGCTCAAGATACTGTTAGGTCCAAAGATTTTCCACAAAAATAATGCTGTATTTCAATGTTCGATTCAAGGCACAGAACATCTTAAAGGAACAGACATTGTGACCTGATCTCCAGAATAATGCATATTGAAGGTAAGTATGCCATGTTGGGTCAGAATTCCTCCACTGAGTTGTCCACACTGCAAATGAATACTTGAGATAATACTTTCTCAACATCAGAATAAGAGCAAATGGTCTCCCCTCTCAGTCTTTTGACAGATTGCTGCATGGTGTTTGCACTACGTCTTCCCAGGAGCTGTTAGTTACTGGTGCTCCGTGGATTTCTCACATTGTTCATATCAGGTTACCATTCAATTGTAATTACTTCAATCTGTGTTTAAATTTTTAAGTTGTTAAGTGAAGGTTAATTCTTTTGTCTAGGCAAATTAAAAGAACCTAAATTACATAATTAATAAAGTTGTAGTCTAGATATTAACATTATGCTCAGTGAAAAGTTAGAAATGGAAATAATCGAGAAATGTCAAATCAGGTGCAAGACAAGATATTAGTCACTTCTAGCTGAGATTTTGGAAGTTATAATAAATAGAAAAAGATATGGAAAAGGGAGGATGGAATGGAGAAGACGACAGAAAGATTTCAAGGCTTTCTTGAGAGTAAGTTTGTGTTTAATTGAATCATTTAGCACCTCCCTTTGGATGCAAAAGGGGAACCTTCACAGCTGTGCACCCATTCTCTGCACTTCTCTTCTGCACATGGTCTTCTTTCAGTGGTACCTTGACCTTCTCATTGGTGAAAAAGTGTATGATTATATATATATATATATATATATATATATATACTCGATTCTGCCAAATCAGCAATTCTTCATTTTATTTCGTCTCAGGCACATATATATTTATCATAAAAATAAATGTTGTGTATCTGAGTACGGACTTCAGGAACACCCCATTCCATCAGCAACATCAGCAGTGACTGTCGCCTTCTTATTCCTTCTCCAGCTGTAATATTTTTCATATCCTGTTCTTAAAAATACTGTAGGAGTTTCATTCAATTACTTTTACAAACACCAATGTCTTGATAGATTTCTGCACCAATAAAGTATTTAATATAACTGGATTTTAATGGTGGGAATAGAAGAGAATATAACCTAAAATAAATTGAATATTTACCAGAGATTTAATTGAAAAATAAAACTGGGATTTATTGTGCTAAAGGAATGTCATGTTATTATAATAAATTATCCCCTCTGAAGACATCATCTTACTTTCACTGTTTCCATTTTGACATATTACTCGCAGCTCTTTAATAGTTTTAATGAATTATGTCATCAGCAGGTTGTGTTTTCATACCCTTCAGTGAGGGCTCATATGGTACTTTTCTTAAAGCACAATAGAAAAAGTAGAATTTTAGTTAGATATATGTTTTAAAGGGAAGGTCATAGGTGATTACAAAGTGGTTGTTGACTTGTTCATTATTTCTCATGCTTCAGCCTTGTTTCCATGAAGCCCATGTCACAAGAATCTTACTCTTGGCAAATCCAGACAAATATTTATATGTTGAAGCTACTTTTTGCACAGAGGTCTTCCTGTTTTGTCCCTGTTCTAATTATGGCTACTTTTTGTTATACTAGAGCTTTAAGTCAACAGAATACTTTCCAATTTATGAGAAATACAAACATACAAAGAAAGATTTTTATTGGTCTTGACAGTATCTGTAGTTAACATATTGACCTATAACATCAATATACTGTAGGAGCTACTTGGAAATTCATTAGAAGTTCACCTGGGGTCACAGGTTTTGGATAAATCTCTTTAGAGGCTAATCTAGTGACCATGTTAAGGAGTTTCATGGAATGAAGCTATGAAGTACACTTTACTGACAAAGACAAAGGAAAACTTTATAGTATATCCATTCATAATTGATAAGAGTAAGAAGCAATCAAGACATCTCTCAACTGATGGGTAAAAAATATGACACATATATACAATGTAGCACTATAACAAGAAATTAATTGATATGCTACTAAGCTTATGAATGGGTCATAAATGACTATAGCTATGTAAGAAAAGCCAATCTAAAAGACAATCATAAAACTCCCAGCATATGTGTATTAGTCAGGATTCTCTAAAGTCACAGAACTTATGGGCAGTCTCTATATAGTAAGGGAATTTGTTGATGACTTAAAGTCTGTAGTCCAACTCCCCAACAATGGTCAGCAGCAACTGGGAATGAAAACTGGAGAATCTAGCAGGTGCTCACAAGGCATGCAGGCATAAAAGAGTGAATCTCCCTTCTTCTAATGTCCTTATGTACCAGTAGAAGGTGTGGCCCAGATTAAAAGTGCACATACCACCACACCAGAAACTTGTGTCTTCCAGACTCAAGATCTGAATCACAGGTGAACTTTCTAATTCTGGATTGTAGTTCACTACAGATATAGTCAAGTTGACAATCAGGAATAGCCACTACAATATGGCTATGTAGAAAATGAAAAGCTAGAGAGATAATAAAGCCACAAATTGTAACCAGAGGTGCAGAATATTAGGGCAATGAAACCATTATTTTTATAATACTCCAATAATAGGTACATAGAATTAAACACATGCCACAAGCCAGAGGCTGAAAATCTCATAAAACTCTAATAAAAAACCTTCAAATTTGTTAATTTTCATGAGCCACCAGTTGTAATAAATATAACCAATTAAAGCGAATTGCTAATGTCATAGGTTAATTGAGGGTTAAAACTAGGAGTAAATGGAAAATTTTGTAATTTCTGATAAAGATTTTGTAAAAAAAAATTTAATTCCTTTATTCATAAATTTTAAAATAAGGAGGTAAAATAGGGAATAAGGAGGAAAACTAGGGAATAAAAGAAAGATATAGCAAATGTAAAAGACAGAAAAAGAATCTCACAAATATTTTCTTGAGAGTTCCAGGTTTCAAAGGAAAATGCACAGTCATGTGTAAGTAATATGAGTAATTTTCAAACAATTCTGGAAAAACTAATTAAATTTCACCATTTCTCTGTTAGAAGACTGAAAATCTGAAATATTATTTTGTGCGTATTAAGAGCTTTGGAGTGCAAAATCTTGCAATTATCATAATTGCTAGAACACTGAAATGTGTTTGCTTATTTCCTGAGAATAGAAACTGATAAGACTTTTTTCCTCTCTAAAACTATAGAAAAATTAGCAATTAAGGACAATTTCTAGTGAAAATATGTAAATATCACTTGATAATAAAATTAGGGGGAAACACAAATACAATTTGTATTGAAATGGGGCATGCATTTCACTAGCAGAATAACATAAGTAACTCTAAAAAGAAATACTAGCTATATCCCAGAAATAATTTAGTCTCCCATATAGGTCAGTGTCCTTTGAAAGGAAGTACAAACACATAAAAGTATGCAAGATTACAAAAGTGTTAATTAAATGGAAAGTGACATTTTAAGCAAAGGTTACAAAGCATAAAAGGCCTGGATACACTAAAGAAAATCCATAGTCAATTTTGGCTGGCACCTTCTTAATACAATTATTAAAATCTTCAAATTTAAAGTAGAATGAAAATGGTGAGAGGAGTCACAGTCAGAGACCAAGAAAGCAGATAGATATCATTGTCTTTGGGGAAAGATACCTAAAAGCTTGTGAAAAGCAGGGATTATAATTTCTCTGAATATTGAAAGAAACATTTCAGAGTTTATTTAAGGAAAGCCTTTCAAAACACTGAGTCAAGAAAAGTAATACCAAGTAGGAAATGAGAAATGCTCAGAAAACATGCTAGAAAAAAATTTTAAAAAGAATACCAAAAGTGTTTTGTGAACCCATCCACAAAACCTTCAACTGAAAATGTACCCTGCTTACAGGATGTGCAGGGTTAAAGGTGGAGCAGAGACTGAGGAAACAACTAACCAATGACTGTCCCAACTTGAGACCCATCCCATGTATAAAAGCCATCCCTTGGTAGTACTAATGATACTCTGCTGTGCTTGCAGACAGGAACCTAGCATAACAGTCTCTTGAGAGGTTTTATCCAGGAGCAGACGGGAACAGAAGCAGAGACCCACAACCAGTTATAAAGAGGTGCTCAGAGAATCTTGTGAAAGAGTGAGAGGTAGACTTAAGGGAGCCAGAGGGGTCAAGGACACCACAAGACCTACAGTCTCGACTAATCTGGGTCCATGAGGGCTCACAGAGACTAAACCACCAACCAAATACCATGCAGAGGCTGGACTTAGGGCCCCTACATATTTGTATTAGATATGCATATTGGTCTTTACCTGGGTCCCCTAACAATTGGAGCAGAGGTTGTTTTGGACTCTGTTGCCTGCCACCAGATCCCTTTCCCTTACCTGAACTACCTGGTTTGGCCTCAGTGGGAGAGGATGTGCTTAGGAAGTCCTAGTCCAAGGTGGTACCCAAGGTAGACTGTTGGAGATCGGTGCTAATGCTTTGAATTTGTGTGTCCAGATGCTGAAGGCCTTTGTCTCCAATTGGGTTTTGATTATCAACAAAGATGCCAGTGGCCAATTACTGAGTATGGGGCAGGACACTGAGAGTTGTACAGGTAGGATGAAGGGAGAATCAGGAGGACTTGGGAAGAAGAAGAAGGTACACAGAAGCAGCGGGAGATAAAGCCAACCAGCCATGTGAGTTTTCTGGTAAGTGGCCACTGGCTACTTCCCCAGTTGGGCCTGGGGTAGCAAGGGAAGGTTTAAGAGTTCCCAGTCATTGAGTTAGCCAAGACATTTTTAAAATTAATTGGTGAGTGTGTGTGTGTGTGTGTGTGTGTGTGTGTGTGTGTGTTTTCCATTAGAAGATCAGAGATAGCTTCTGGGCAAGTACACATATGTGACAGGGCAATGCAGCCAAAAACCTCACTGATATAGTGAGCACTTTCCGTTCTCTGAGGAGGCAGGGAGGTGCAATGTGGGGAGGGATTTGTAAGGGTGAGACTGGGAGGGGAGATGGGGGGCTGCCATCCAGATGTGAAGTGAGTGAATTAATTAATTAATTGGGGAAAAAAGTGTTTTGTAAACCCAAAGATGGAAGGAATAGATGTAGAAAAGGACAAAACATCAGCTAAACATGCTTGTTTCCCAAAGACAGGCCCCTAACCCCTGCCAGCATTCAGACTTTTAAGGGTCTGCAATAAAAATCTCCTAACTCTATGGGTGTCCTTGTGCTCAGAAGCTGGTCCTTAGGAAAACTAGGGACCATTCCTGATACCCTATTTGAACATCAACAAAGACTAAACTTCAGGCACCACACAGGATATACAAAATCTGCCAAGTTGGGATAACAGCAATAGAGATCCAAATAAAAGAGAAACAATTATTGACACCAAGAGTCACAACAAATAACTCCAGATATACAGGTCCCATTGAAAAACACTGCATGACAATCCAAGACAATATATCTCCTTAAAATTTAGTGCTCTTGTAGTGATGTGAACTGAGGAAAGCAACTTAGATGACACACAAGAAGAGGAATAAGAAATGGTATTTATAAATATATTCAGGGAACTCAAAGAACATATGAATAAATTCAAGAATAAAGAACAAGAAAACACAGAAGTTGAATGAAATAGGAGTATAATTCAAGTTATGAAAATAGAATTAAATAAAGAGAGAATATCTGAAGAGATCCCAAACAAACATAAAACTTAAAATGAATTACTCAGTAAGTCAAATATAATCCTCAGTAGCATGTTTCACCAATAGATTGAATCAAATCAAGGGAAAATATCATATATGGAAAACAAAGGAGAGGAATTGAATCAGTCAAGAAAAATAGTCAATCTAAAAACAACAGCAAAAACAAACAAAAAAGAAGCCCCCACCCCAAACAACAACAACAAATCTCCTTTCACAGAACGTGCAAGAATTCTATGAAAGTCTAAAGCAATAAAACTACTCGTCTATTCATTTGTTAAAGATTCATAAGGTAGTATGTGGAATCATTATTCTATACCCAAGCAAATAATAATTGCTCTGTCCATGCATGGCCTCAGGGATTAGCCTGCCTAGGGTAATGAAGGAATGTTAAAAGACAAACAGAGATGTGCAGGATAGCTGTGATTGGGTGGACATGGCTTTCTGATTGAGAAACCACAGCACCAGGAAGATCAGTCTGCTTATTATATACATATGAACAAGGAGGCAGAGTTAGCCATTACAGCTGAATAAGAAGGGTGATTAGCTGACCTCAGTTGGAACAACCTGTGTGAGAGCAGTCTTCAGGCTGAAAACGTCCTTGGATGTCCAACTTTTTAATAAAGTCCAACTTTATTAGAATTGCCTCTCCACAAAGCTGAGAATCCTTGTAGAACGTACAAAACAATATAGACAGGAAGTGAGCTTTCCTTCATCTGCTCCTCCTGTGTTATTGGAGACACCAATGCAGACTATTCTCTGTTGCTCACCTACAGGTCCTCTCAGGTTCTCACCACTTACCCAAATATAGGCAGAGACCTCACCCTAAACTTCTTCCATTGAAATGAAGATCACATTGTGTGATTTAGCTAAATGGCCTAGAAGTCTCAGGATATAATGAGAGAGGGGAACTAGGGGAAGAACATCTACAAAATTACAAATGATTGCTAATCAGGCTGAGGGAGTAAGGAAGCTCCATGGTAGATTGATTATGTGCCTGGCATGTGCTGGCCTTAATTCTTAACACTGACCGCAATAAGAAAGGAAATGAGACAAAAGAAGAGACCACTGGAGGTTGTTGAAACCCACATGTTGATATGCTTCCTAAATATTTTATTTCTAAGACTTTGACCTATATGGGGCTACTTCCATCTAAACCTGGGAATGTGACCCAGTAAGCTTCCTAGGTAAGCTCTTTCCTCTGAGGCTTCTCACAGAAGAAAGACATTTATTGTATAAAATTAAGTCACCCAAAGACATAAGACACAAACCTTTCTAAAATATCATTTTCTTGAAACTGCCAATTTTGCTGATTCAATTTGCATACTGAAAAGTTTTATGGAGATTTTTTTCTTTTCTAAAGTTAGGAAGTACACCCTTAGGTGAACCCAATTATATCTCTAGTTTAATTTTTATTAAAAGTTGGATTAAGATCAAATTAGAGCTGGACATGCATAAAATTTATTTTTTAAAATACTATCAAAAATAGGAGCCAACATGCTCCCTCTAACTGCAGTGGCTTGATGCATGAAAAAGGCTTCTAGGATACCACACAAAGGGTAAGCAAATAGGCCAACATTCTTATTGAATTAGGGTCAAGGAAAACCATAATTGCTACAGCTCACAGGAGAACATCGTACTATTCTAAACCCTGGTCAAACTCTCCTCCTGGTATTATTTTTAAGTTATGTAAAACTAATTCCTATTTTCTAGGCATTCTATCATGAAAATAATTTCCTTCTTGTCTTTGGAGGAGCACAGTGTCCTCCTCCTTGTTTAAACTCAGTGGCCAAATTGAAACTGCCTCTTTGGATGTCCTGATATTTGCCACATCCACAACTGATAGTGATCTTCTAGACTATACCATGGCTCTTGTGGGCTGAGTACTGTCTCCAAATTGGTGATCTCAGTATTTCTTCACATCATTAAGCAAAAAGACCCTTCACAGATCTCTGGTGTAGGAAAATCATTCCTGATTGACAAGATGGTTCTGATAGAGTTATTAGATTTTTAACTTCATTCAAAGGAAGGTATACATGGAGAATAATTAAAGAATCGTAGGAAGACCAATTTTGAAGTATTTTTAGGAGCCAAAAAAATTGTAACACTGAGTTTGTTTCACAAAACATCAGATAGAGAATCCATGATGGACATGGCTGAGCAATGAACTCTCAGAGTTTCATAGGCTGCTATGCAAGCTGCCAAGGGATCAAAACAACCCATAGTCCTACAAGCTGTAAAGCCTATGAACCATGGCAATGAACATTGTGGCTACATATCCCCAAGGGTCTAATAGTAGCACTTGTATCTTAAGGGTAACCAGCAATCATTTAACTGTATTGGAATCCTACTTGATAGTAGAGAATTCATGTCTGGTAGTGTAATTCAGCCAATTACCCTTAGCTGGTAAGGTCATGGACTCTAGAAGAAAGTCTAATGGAGCCTTCCTAAACCAAAATAATATCTAACTGTATTCTAAAGATCTATACTTATAGCTTTCATTGAAAATATCTATCTCTCTCTCTCTCTCTCTCTCTCTCTCTCTCTCTCTCTCTCTCTGTCTCCATATGCAGACAGAGACCATTATGGTAATCTTAAATTGATCAAAACACAAAGAACAACAGATTATGGATTGCAGAGGGACAACTGATAAGTCTATGTTAACCCTTCAAGAAATAGCACAGAAAAGAGGACAGAGGACAGAGAGAGTCCAAGAACCAGACAACCAGTGTGTCTGCTCTCAGATAGTGACTCCTAAATGTGACAGGGAAGATATACCAATGAAATCTAAAATTTATGATTACCTAATAAAGACCTGAACATGAAATTGTTGACATGACAATTAGGATTGGGGAAATCTCAAAAATCCTGCCAGTAGATCAAAAGGTAATAATAGAATTTGAGAGAAGAATTTATTTTCTTCTCCTGGGATGAGTCTCTGATAGATTATCCAATCCCAAATAGTCAGCCCTAAACACATTCATGAAAGATCAACATTATTGAACTCTGTATATGGTAGAGAGATAGATTAGATAGATAGATAGATAGATAGATAGATAGATGTAAGATAGATGATTGGTAGATAAATGATAGTTAGATAAATAAATAAATAGACAAATATAAAGAAACTATAGTTTTAAAAGGTTGTAAATTTAAGAGGAAGAAGGGGGCTAGAAGAGGTCAGATGCAAAAGGGAAAAATAGTAATAATAAAATATACTACTGATATATGAAATTCTCCATAATTAAAAATTAAATTAAAAATTCTGTGCTGATCCAGTCTGAATAGTCAGTATCTGAAAAACAGACTTTGCGGGTTGAGGCAGTGGCTAGATTGGTCACCGAGTATTGCTCAACCTTCCTTCCATGCATCCTCCTTAGAAAGTCTGTGGCTCTTTTTTATGCAAACAAACCCTGCTCTGTGGCTGGAAGTCAACATCCTTTCCCTGGATTGTCATTACCCCCATACCCATGGCCTTACCCAGATCCATTACTTTCCTGTCAGTCTAGTTGGATCTGAGAATGCATTTTTCTGAATAAACAGAACTTTACAATCAGTATTAAGACATAATAAACATATTCTGTCTATAATACATGGTTTGAATAGTCATTTTTGTGGGTTGTTCTGTGAATTTTATCATCATGAAAAACATTGTGATGAGAAATGACTTGGGGTTCTCAACACAGTAGTAAAATATGCTGTATATAACTCAAGTTAAGTCTTAATTTCTAAAAAAAATAAATATACTTAATGTGCCAAGTAAACAACTTTGGGAAGTACATCTGTTTTTAATTAATCATTGTAGAAAACCTGAGAAAAATAGAATTTAATTCTGATTTTCATTTACAACTTAAAAGTATGATCATGACTTTGGAGCCCTAAAATGTAGGCACTTCAAACTTTTTGCTGGCAGTAATGCCAAATAACAATATTTCAAGGTTATAGGGAAAGAAAACTTCTTTTTCCAACAACAGGAAAGAACAGCTGGTATAAGTTTGTTCTCCTAGCATATCTTGTTTAGCAGCAGACTCCTTCTTCCTGATAGTTCCAGGCAACATAAATGACCAGGGCCTCTGCTTGCCGCTGAAATCCAAGGAACCAGGATTAAATATTTAGCAAAGATGGATGCTAATAGAAGGAAAACTGGAAGCCATTGAACCTCTAGGATGAGCTTATGATTCATGTGTAATATCCTCCAGGAGAGTGTGAGGTCGTTTTCAAAATATGCAGTCTGTAGGCAACACAAGCACTTGGCTCAGACATTTAAACAAGAATGGTACAAGTAGGCCTTTGGATCTGCAGTGCTTGTCTCTGGGGATGGTTTTCCTACCATACATACTTTTCTTTTGTGACCCAGCCAACAACTGACAGACAAGGTTTAGAAGTAAACTCATCCTGCAGCTCTTGGCTCAAGAAAATCAAAACTAAATTGCACGACACGTGAAGTAAACGCTGCAGATATGTGAACATAAATTAATACAGCCTGAACTTTCAAGACACTCTGTAGTTCACATGCAATGAAAAAAGAGAATCTAAGGATGGAAAGCCAAGGAAGATTGTTCTTTTATTAGATGATACACTACATGATAGCTGAGGCGAGTTAACTCTTTCCCTGCTGAAGGAGAGGAAGGGAGGGGGAGAGCCAGAGAGAGAGAGAGAGAGAGAGAGAGAGAGAGAGAGAGAGTCAGACAGACAGACAGACAGAGACAGACAGACAGAGACAGACGAAAAGAGAAAGGGAAAGGGAGTTGGATGGGAAGAGAGAGGGAGAGGGAAAAGGAAAAGGAGAAGAGATTGCTGGAGAGTGAAAAGGAAAGAGAGAGGAGGATAGAGAGGGAGGAGGAGAGGAGGGAAAGGAGGGGAAAATAGGGGGAGAGGGAGAGAGAGGAGAGGAAAAGAGATTTTAAATAATACTCCAAAAATAATCACTCCACTAATTATAGTTACAAAAACTAAATTTTCTTATCCATCTTTTAATTTTACTTTATGCCTCTTTGGTTTACTGTATACTTCACTGTGACATATAGGGCTTGTGTTCTTCACGATCCTTTTGATTTTCAACCGATGCCACTAACATAAAAGCTTTCTCCATGATCCAGTTCTACATTCCAATGACTAAAGCAGATAAAAAGAGCAATCTGGCTGATTTCCATCTGAGGCCTGTGGTAAGTATTGTTTCATGTTATAGAGTGATCATACTTCTGCTTGGGCAAAGAGATATTCAGCCATTGATAACACATCAAATCAATGCTTTTAAAACACATGGAAGAAAATCTACTTTTGGAAAGGCAAACCCATTTCTTGCTGCTTACACACTACCCCCCACACAGTACAGTGCTGATCCCAACCATCTGTTCCTTCTTTTTCCCCAAGTAATGGACAGAAAATACTATGCTCAGGCCAGAAGATAATGAAGATAGAGAAGATAAGAAAACCTGCTGGAAATGAAACCATCTCAGTTTCTGAGACTCTGACCTCTTCTCTTCCTCCTTGCAGATCACAGTGTAGCTGAGAGCAGAGAAGAGGCCATGGACAATTATGTAAAGATGCAGATAGCAAGAAGTCCTCATTCCACACTGTCCTAGCACCATGAAATCGCATAAGGCAAAAACAAGTTGTCATACCATTGAGCAGTCTCACCTCATCTCTTCCATAGCATCTGTTAGTCTTCCTAGCTTGCAAATGGCACATGATTGTTTTGATGCATTTAGAAAGAAGAAGGACATAGGCAGAACTTCTCTCTCTCTCTCTCTCTCTCTCTCTCTCTCTCTCTCTCTCTCTCTCTCTTTGTGTGTATGTATGTGTCTCTTTTCCCATTTAGAATTCATCTTTTCTTCCTCCCTCTTTATTTCATCCTGCCTTTTTTGCTTTACACCAACATATTCTGAGCATAGTCTGCTGTTGTTTCCCAGCTTTAAGCTAAAAATTCTTGTATTTTTCAATTATGTAAATAAAAAAGAAGCACATTTTCAAAAACTTCAGATCAAAAGGGTTAATAAACTCTAAGAAACTTTAGTTACAAAATTTTTTATAGATTTTTCTGTCTGGCATTACTCATTAAACTGTATCATAACATATAACCCAAAGGATGAATTAGTTGAATAACTAATAGATAAAAAAAATAAGCACTCATCAAGTAGGGATCTCATTAGCTGGTCGGCCACTATTTGAATTCTATTAAATTCATATTTTTTTCTGTTGTTCATAAACTATTGTTTTATCTCTGATGTGACCTATGAGTGAATTGCAAATATATTCTATGATCCACCCAATAAAGTATTATCACTTTAAATAGAATTCCACCAAAGCAGTGTTTCATATCTAAAAATCCATTACTTAAATATGATATATATGTATTACACACCAGGAGTAGGTGTTTTGGCTCTGATGTCTATATCTTATTGATTTAGATTTGATATATTATTTGATCCAGAAGTTTATTTGGATTATTGGTACATAAGTCTTCTACCATCTTAGCATTACCAGGCCTTTCCCCTTAAGTGCTGTATTGACAGCTTGCTTTGTCTCTATTCTTGTTCTTTTCTTTCTAGTCTTTCCTTTCCTCTTCTTTCTGTACTATTTTTAAAATATATCTTTCTTGCTATTGAATTTTCTTGTTAAAAATAAAAATTCATTTAACTGTAAATACTCCAAAAATATGGGGCTAATATTTAGACCTCTAATTCTATATCATATGTTGGTATGTTTATCTGTATGTTGATACTATAATGATTTGACTTTGTAGCAAGTTAAGGTCCTAATATCACATGTATTTGTCCAATTATTTATTTGTTGTATTTTCATTAGTCCAGGTTTTAGAATTTTTTATTTGTACAATTATTTCCTATTTTGTATAAACAGAATTTTGCTTATTTCTTCCCAAACCTTATTTCTTGTATTCATTGATCTTATTTGGCTAGGCTATCTGGTCCAATTCTACACAAAGATGATATTGTAAAATCTACCAAATCTCATGTAGGTGACAGCTAATCCTCAAATTAATCAGATGGGAGTACCTGGGCAGAAGAGAAACGGCTGATGAAGGTAGATACCAAGAAAGTATACAGAAAACCAACTTTTCTGCCTTTATTCCACTTAATTCTAAAAAGTGAGTCTTTAATGTCTCTTTTCCTTACTGATATAAGGTGTTCAGACTACTTCAAAATTTCACAAAATATTTGCTACAGAAATGATTGGCAAATGATCACTTTTCCAAACAAGCCAAAAGTGCCTGTGCAACCTTAATAATTTGTCATTGGAATTAAACTGTTTGACATGACAGTCCATCTCTTTTCTTGGGAATATCATAAACTTGCTCAAGTTCCTAACCATCCTGTTCTATCCATTTTCTCATCTACACAATCAGAATCCCTGTCTCACCTCTCCTAGTACATAACTGTTAAGGTTTATTGAAACAGTGCACATTAGATAGTTTACTTAGTACCTGATACATTTGATGATTTTCACTTATGATTTTACTTTCATTTCTAAAACACTGAAATAAACTGTCAATTGTGGTAATTAAATTAAACCTCATAGTATATTTTTATACAATTTATATGGGAAAAAAATCAGTTCTGAATTCCACAATGTAACATTGGCCCACAATTAGCAGAAACAGTGGTAACTTCAATGGTAGCAGGTTAGGGCCATGACGGAAAAGATTTTACTTATTACCTGTTTTCTGTGGCTGTCCTTCACAATTCTTCCTAAGCATTCATTTGTAGTATTTTGTATGAGTCCATTGCAATACCTAGATGATAATCTTAGAAAGAATATTCAAGAGATGCCAAAAGAGTTCCAACAAGAGGTGATCTCTTCTGTTCGTATCCTATTGTGCGTGCACACTAAAATACATGCTTGTATCAGTCTACCATGACCCACGAATGGATTCCATGCCTTAATCATAACCTGAAAGAGTTTTTCTAAGATGAGCATACACATGGAGTGTGATGATTGGGTGGTTTTCTCTCTTACACTTTCTTTTTGAAAGTTTTATTTATAGTTCAATTTCCAGGGGCAACAAAACTATATTCAAAATACCAGAAGTGTTAAACTTTCTACAATGAACAGCTGTTACCTCAGATGCAGTTTTTAAAACTATGCCACATGGACTGGAGGGTAGAAAAATAAAACAAGAAAAAGGAAAAGAATGTACTTCTATTATAGGAAACCTAATAAGTAATTTTAAAAACTACAATATCCAAACCAAAAAAATGCTTCTGTACACTGTATGTCTAAAGGTAGTGTACAAATAAGGATATCAATGAACTTTATATATTTTAAGCAATATTGGACTAAATAAACTGAATTGCATCTTTTAAAATGCCTTAATGTTTAAATTATAAAATATATTTTCTATAAAATTGTTTTAAGGACATTTTCAGTGAAGAAAACAAAAAGCAAGACAGCAGAAAGTTCAATAAGACTCCATTTATTATATAAGACACCTGATGCAATCCTGACAGACTTGGGACACTGAGTCTCATGCCATATAAGTGAGAGAAATAATAAATCTGAGCCATCAGTTTTCTAATACAAACTTCATTTCAAACTTAATTGCATTTCCTCTCTTGACACCATGATTATAAAAATTCAAGGAGAAAATATTTAAGAACAGGTTATGACTCATGGAATGTTCTCTTACCTCTGCAATAAGCCCTGTGGTTCAACTCGACAAGCACAGTGACTACTGTTCATTGGCTCACGGGGTGAAATGTCTCAGAGTTCCCATCTCGTCTTCATCTGATAAAACAGCTGTAAAGTCTTTTCATTCTGCCTATTCTTGTGAGGTAGCTGTGTGTTGCTTTAATTCTTGTTCTTTTTAGACATTACCTATAAAACTCCATTTAAATGTTAGAAAGCAAGTCACCTTGTCTTTTTCCACTATATATGTATATGTGTGTGTGTTTGTGTGTGTGTGTGTTTGTGTGTGTGTGTTTGTGTGTGTGTTTATGTATGTGTGTTTGTGTATGTGTGTTTGTGTGTGTGTTTGTGTGTGTGTGTGTTTGTATCTCTCTTTCTTTCCCTTTTCTCTCTTCCTATCCCTCTCTCTCCCTCCCTCTCCTCCTCCTCCTCCTCCTCCTTCTTCTCTCTCTCTCTCTCTCTCTCTCTCTCTCTCGCTTCCTCACTCTTTCTCTCTCTGTGTGTATAAGTGTGTATGTGTAAATAAGAGTGTCAAATGTGTGCACAAATGTCATAAATAAAAAAATCAAATCTATGCACAAATATCGTTGGCATTAATGTAAAACTCTATTGCCAGGTGCAACAGTAAACACAAAGCTATCTATTAACAATGAGATGGCCACAATCAGGAAAGGAGGGCTTTACTGATGTACTGGTAGAGAGTAGAATGACATACAGACTAGGCATTGAAGTTCTTCATGTTTGATAAACAAGCTGGCTCACTCTATCACTGGATAGACAACAGCTTGTGTCTGGGTGGCCTTAGTTTCTTGCAGAGCCTTAGTTTCCAGGTTTCATGATGGAGACCTGGAAATCTATTCTGATTCTTTTCTTTTGTCATGCCTGGGTTCCCTGCCATGTGCATCCATTATTGTTATACAGCCCTACCTCCTAATACAGTATTTAACACAGCAAGTTCATATGCCCAGTTCTTTACATTCTGCAGAGAGAAGCACTTAGAAGCCAAGACAGTATTTCTTTTACACTAAAGACTCTTTTTAACAATGTCACCAAAGCATTTATTTTCCTTGGAAATAGATATGAATGGGAGGGAATAGTCTTCTGCATTGCTGATAAAGATGAGGTAGGAAAAAGGTGATCAAGATATGCAGAAGTAGGGAACTTCCTTCCAGACACTCAGTTAGAACCTAGCTTTCAGCAATTGGTCCCTGAAAATAAAGCTAACAGAAACTACTCAGCACAATTCCTTGTGGTCCAATTTATTGCATCTCATCACAGTGTTAGAGCTACATCCAAAAATTTCTGTCATAATTTTGTTGATACCTTTGCATTTGTAAGTCTTGAGATATAGAAGTACAGGATCCTCACAGCCATTTTCTAAAATAAAAAAAATATTGTCATGTGGTAAGAAGAGTATGTTTTTCAGGTGATTAATTGGTTTTTAAAATACATTGTGTAATAGTGTCTTTAAATACAACATTTTAAATAAACAGAACAATTTTTAAATAATGTGAATAGAGATACTCAATCATATAAGACCATCTTTGGTGATTCATGGATTTTTTTTCCCTCTCTTATCCACACTGTCTAAAGTCACATCACTGCCGGGATCTTACTGAATTCCAGAACAAATATATTCCTTAATGAATGACTGCTTTATAGAACTGTTCTCCCTCTGAGGTTTGTTACTTAGGTAAAATTATGACTACTTAATATTTTCCAGGTTCAGCAGATATTATATGGTTCTTAAGGCAATGGGATAATATCCTATTAACAGCTTTCAAAGCAATGCAACTTCCATTTAGAAATTTAAGTCTGGACATTGTACTTATTAGCAATTCTTTTCCACTTGTAGCTTCTCTTGAGAATTCCCTGCGTGCCTTCACCTTGCACAAATGGAGAACAAATGCCTTGTAAGAGACGCATTGGGCAATGGGGTAGAAGACCAGCAAATGTATTTTGTAGTGCTATTTATTTAACCTAGTCATCCCTTTTCACCTCATGATTAAAAACACTGTTTTCTAAGCAATGATAATATTGTTCTATTACTTTAAGACCTCTTAAAAATATGTAATTTCAATATTTACTTTATAATGAAGCATGAACACACTCTAAAACAAAAGTGTTTGTTGCATGCTCATTTGAACTATGTGATTTCTTTTCAAGAGAATTTTTTTTTAACTCTGAAGAAAGTACTTGGTGCAAATACACTTGATAATTTTGAGAATAGTGCAATGACTAGTACCCACCCATAAGACTACATCGAAGTACAAAAGAGAAAGAATTTGTGAGGGAAAGTTGCTTAGATGATGCAAATAAGCTAAAGAATAAGAAAGAAGGATTAGCAATCAGTGAGTCAGTTTTTAATTAAAAATAAAAATTCATGAGATCCTGTGCAAGCATTAAAGTACAGAAAGCTAATATTTGTTCATAAAATCATCTCAATGAAAGTTGAATGAGGAATATTAAACTACTAGACTACTTATGAGACAGAGCAAAACAGTTCATTTAATTACTTAATAAATGAAAATGGAAAAAATCCTATGAAAGGCATAAATGGACAATAAATCCCTTGTAAAAGAAACATTGATGGACAAAGGGGTAGAAGATCAACAAATATATTTTGTAACATGATTGTCAATAGAGGAAGTAAAGTTTTGTTTGCAGTTGTCATCTTTGAAAGAATATGATCTTTCTTTTTCTTTTTTTTATTTATTTACATTTCAAAATGTGTCCCCTTTTCAGGTCTCCCCTCTGTAATCTCCCAATCCCACCCCCTCCCCTTTGCTTCTAAGAGGGTGCTCCACATCCACCCACTCCTGCCACAATCTTCTACCACCCCCCTGTGCTGGGGCATCAAGCCTCCACTGGAACAAGGGCCTCCCCTCCCATTGATGCCAGATAAGGCAATCCTCCTCTACATATGCAGCTGGAGCCATGGACTCATCCACGTATACTCTTTGGTTGGTGGTTTAGTCTCTGGGAGCTCTGGGGGAGTCCAGTTAGTTGATATTGTTGTTCTTTTTATGAGGTTATAGTCCCTTTCAACTGCTTCAGTCCTACTCCTAATTCTTCCATTGGGGTCTCTAGGCTCAGTCTGGTGGTTGGCTGTTAGTATCTGCATCTGTCTTAGATCTGGTGGGGCCTCGTAGAAGACAGCCAAACTAGGCCCTGTCTGGGAGCACTTCTTGGTATCAGCAATATTGTCGGGGTTTGGTATCTACAGATGGAATGGATCCCAAGGGGGGCCAGTCTGCTTTTACTTCAGTATCTGCTGTATTCAATAGCCATGAAGCCCAGTTGGTCTTTCAGGGTTGTGATTTAAATGTTAAATGTCCTCCACAGAGTTGTATGTTTCAACACATGGTCACCAGTTGATGATGTTTGGAAAAATTGAGAAAACTTTAAGACTTAGAGTGTTCAGGAAAAAGTGGGTCACAGGGAAGGACCCTGTGGCTTTATAGCCCTGCTCCACTTCTCATTTACTCTCTGCTTCCTGAGAATGGATACAGTGTGAGTAGCCAAGCTATTGACACTTCCACTTTACCATGTCTTTCCTGCCAGCTGCTATGTGTTCCCACCATAATGAACTACATCCCTCTGGAACTGTAAGTCAAAATATATCTCTTATCTTCTTACACTGCTGTTGGCAGAATCATTTTATACTCTTTATTAAATTCATCCTTTGATGCTCCCATGGATGTGTATGGTACATTCTGATTACTACTCCTGGTAAACCAACCTCAATTCTTTTATTATCCTCTTCTCTACGAGCTCCTTTCTGTCTTTTATTGGTTTGATTTTTGTCTAGCTGTCTGAGTAACCATGGATTTGGCCTACCCTTGAGAGCCTAGTGGGACAGGCTATACAATGTTGCCTATTGTCAACATAAGTGTAGACAATTTCTACCCTTCCTCTGTAATATTATCAGTAGCCCAGTGATTCATTTCTGGGTCCTTAATTGACTGATGACTACCCCAGTCATAAAAAGGCCCACTGCTGATAACCATAGCTATCATGAGATCATGATCCTATTTTTTGTGCCCTTCTTAGTAGAAAGTCCCCTGTCTATCCAGTTCTTACTTTCTCTCATCTGTGTCCATCTTGTTTCCTGGGCCTTCTGGGGGTGGTATAAATATCCTCTATATGGATGACCACTCAACCATTGCTTGTACTCAGTACCTTGAGCAGCTATGTGTCTTGGTATCTTCTGCCTTTCAGTCATTCATTGCAAAAAGAAGCCTCTCTGACTAAGGCCAAGAGTAATGTGCAACTGGGGGTATAAATACAGATATTAAAACCAGCTTGAAAACACAATAATTTAACTAAATAACAGTAATAATTTCTTCTTTCTGCGATAAGGCTTCCTTAGCCATGGGGCTTGGGCTATATTTATATTACTGCGCATAAATAGTCTCTTGTGACACTTGTCTCCTCTCCAATTAGAGAGTTGTTGGTCAACTTCATAATAATTTGCTACAACTATACCAGTGAGAAAATCTTTCCTTAGAGGTTAGTATTGTAGTTTGTAGTGTTCCAAGCTAGATAAGAACCTTGATGCTTTTTCTCCCAAAGCAATTTGCATAGCACCTATCAATACTAAGTTAGCCAGTAGGAAGGAAGCCCAAGCTTAGTTGAAACTTGCTTTGTTTGTCTTTCAATCAAGGTGTGTGTCTTATTAATCAACAGAGTCTTATCAATAATCTTTGCAACCAAGGGGAATAACAAGAGCCTATATTATTGGGGAGGCAAGTACTCATGGCTTCCTTAACCAATGGCTCCTAAGGAGGTGTTGTATCTTAGAATCAGCTTTTTATTCAGTATCCCCATGGTGAGGGCACTTCTCAGTGGATTTAAAATGCTTTTATGATTCCCTCAAATATTAAAAATAGAACTAAAATATGATTCAGTTATATGTACTGCTGGGTGGTTAAATGAAAGAAATGAAGTCAGAATGATGCAAGGATTCCTGTATCTTCATCCATATTGTGGCAATAGTTACATCATCAAAGATATGAACTACCTAGGCACACATCACCACTTAAATACAAAAAGGGAATGAGTTTTGCATACACAACGGACAACAGTTCAACAACAAGGAACAATAAACTTATTTCATTCTCAAGACAATGAGTAGAATTGGGGTATTATGTGAAGTGAAATAAGCCAGAAGCACACAAATATATTTGAATAGGATGTCTTGAAAGTAAAAGAGGAACCAGAGAGAAATGAGAAGAGACCAAAGGAAAGAAAATGAAAAAGGAGGGTGGACTTGACCAAAGCACAACACATCCAAAAATCTGGTGATTTCATGGCACTAGGAAAGATAAAGAGTATTAAGGAAGTCATGGGATGGATTCATAGTAGATCTGATAAGAGTCACAGGACAGATTGTCTTGTTTAGAGAGAGTTTGTGATCTCACATTTTTCCTGAGTGGAGAACCATATCTGGTAATATCTGGACTACCTGAAAAGTTAAGGTGCAAACTTAGCCATCCCTCCATTCTCTTCATATGCTCCTGATTATTTTTCCTATTCCAATTATTCTTTTTTTATTTCTGAATGTCAGAATTTTCTGAGTTGGTATGGTGATGGAAAATTCAAAGTTCCTCTGTGCCAAGTAGAAATAAGTCCCTTGGGAAAGATTTGTCTTAATAATATTTCCCAAAGCAAATATTATTTTTCAGTACAAATTATAGCTTCCCATCATTGAATAACCTTATTGTTCCCTGAATCCCCAAATTCCATAATTGTAATTTTATCACTTTAAAGAACAAAAACTTTTTTCTCTGAAGTTATTTCCTATAAAATGAAGAAACAGCAAGGGGGTGAGGGGGGAGAACAAAAAATCCACCTGACAGGAATAGAACTGATTTTCAAAGACAACAGAGTAGTTGCTGATTATGGACCAGTTTCCCTCCCTAAGATAATAGCTGGCAAGATTGATCTCTTTCCGTATCCTGACCTGAGGTTGAAGAGCCAATGACCTGATTTTCTTTGAGTGGTCAAAGGTTAGTAATGGGACACTGAAATTACATACTGTTTTGTTTAATTACAATAGTTTGTAAACACCCAACCAAGATGCATTATCAAATAAGTAAACATTGTCTTTCAAGTATATTAACGAAAGGGAATTCCCTTTAGAAATAAGTAATAAGGTACTGCAAGTCAGAGTTTCTCTATAATGAGAAGGCTACACCTTAAATGTCTCCTTGAGATGGTTACTTATAGGGAGCAGGTAGTATTATTCCTCAGATTGATTGGTTCTAAAACATTTGTGTTCAAACTAGAGATTTCTTCAAATAGGTTATAAAAGTGCTCAACAGCCACATAAAAATGATTTAACAAATCATCAGGAAAATGAAAATTAAATCACAAATGATTTATCACTTCACATGTGTTTGGTATCTATTATCAGTGAGACAGTACTGCTAGAAAGAACAGAGAAAGAAAAATCATGCCCACTGTTGGTAGAAACAAAAGATAGAATGGGTATTATGGAAAATATTATAAAAGTTTCAGATCATCCTTTTCCCAAGTAGAAGTGACATGTGACCTTGCAATTCCTCTTTTGAGTGTATATGAAAGGAAATTAAGTCAATACCTCATAGAATTATTGACATTCTTGTCAAAGTCATAGCATATAATGTAGAGATAGAATATGATTATACACAAGCTAATGAATAGAAAAACTTGTGGTGTTTTTATTACATTCTACATATTATATATTTTGATAGTATACAAATCATGTATTCTATATATAATGAAATTATATATATATATATATATATATATATATGAATGGAATTTGTACAGTGAAATATATACAATCCTATAAAACCCAAAGAATCTCTGTCTTAGTTTATATTTCTGTTGCTGTGATAAAATGACCATGACTAATTTAGAAAGCACAGGATTAACTCAGTTGACATTCATTTTTCATCGTCTACCAATGAGGGAAGCCAGGACAAGAACTGGAAGCAGGAGTTAAAGCAGAGACCATGTGAGAATAATGCTCTTTGGGTTGCTTGTCCGTGGCTCGGTCACCCTGTTTTGTTATACTACCCAGGGCTACCTACCCAGGAGTGAAATTGCCCAAAGTTGGCTTTGCTTTCCAACATCAATCATAAATCAATAAAATAAACCACAGAGTTGCTTACAAGGCAATCAGATAAAGGCAAATTCTTAATTGAGATTCCCCCTTCCCAGATGTTTCTAGTTGTATCACACTGATAGAAAACTAACCAGCACACATTCCTATTTTCCGCAACCTGGGTAAATATTGTTTGAGCAGTGTCAGAAGTTTTCCTGCTACCCCAACTCCCTGAATGTGTATATAATGCTCTGAAAGTCTGGGTTTGAAAGTTTTTAGTAATTATTTTAGTAAATTGTCTTTGCTCTAATGCTAACTGAAAAATAGTGACAATCTTACATGAAATATTTCTCATATAAGATTTATGTGAAAACTTGATAGTGTTTCTATATACAAGCAAGATATAATTTACGTGAATCCTGTACCTAAAAACACAAAATAGATTTTATAGAACACAACCGAGGATGCAGAAAAAAACTACAAAAATAACAGAAGAACAAAATTGTAAAACTTTATAAAAAGGTAAACTTTATTAAAATGCTATACTATGTTTTTGGATGGGGAGACAAAATATGTTAATTGCTCACATTTTTATAATAAAAAGCACCATACTCACACAATCCAAAATGAAATGCCATTAAATGCTGTTTCAACGTGTTAAGCTTAAAATATCATACAGGAAAAAATTATCTGACAGTACAGCCAAAAATGAAAAAAATCATATAAAAAATATAATGACACTTGAAATACAAGTTGTGTGTGTGTGTGCATGCGTGCGCACACGCGTACATGCACACATGTGTTTCTATACGTGTGTGTGTTTGTGTGTGTGTGTGTGTGTGTGTTCGTGCACGCACATGTGCGTGTGTGTATTGGGACCTTTAAGACTGGTTGGGTGTTAAAATCTGTACATACATTAAGAAGAAATAGCAGAATATCAAGGCTGACATGAATATATTCAATTAATTTTGTGACATGTATAGCATATCAAGGTAGGGAAAGAAGAGTTTCCACAGCAGGTTTTATAAAATGGAGGAAACCAGTCACAATCCTGAGAAATCTTCCCTTAGACAGAAGTGGCAGCTACACTCTGTAATCAACCAATTGGGAGGCTTGAGAGTTCAAGGCTAGCCTATGATACTTAGCAAGACCTTGTCTCAAAAGTGAGCCCAAATTCAGAGTATATTAGAGTTTCAAGAGTACAATAAAAATTTAAACTATAATATTTAACAGAAGAGGAGATGTTTCTAGTATCTGTAGAAAGGCACTCTCATATATAAGATCAAACAAATACAATTGAAATACCACACTTACAATTCCAAACTGGAAAGGTTGGGAGGGTTTTTGGTTTTTGCCATCTAAATACACTTAAATTACATCAAAAGGAAGCATGCATCACAAGCAAAATAAAGACCTACCTTGAAATGCAACTTTGAAACAGACCAAGAGAACAAATGCCAAACTGAGAGCAGTAAATTTTCATCTGTGAGCAACAGAGAATCATAAAAGGTTTTTGACAATGGGAGCAAAATGATCAAAGATGCTTTGTAACAATGGAATGTGTTCAGCCACATACAGAGTGAATTAGAGTAGTAGTGTCGAGCCAGAGAGGGAGGAGGGGCTGTGAACCAGCTGTTCAGTTGGAGACAAGATCAAATACTCAGCAGTTACAATATCCAGGGAACTAAGAGCATTGGGCACTTTGTAACCACAAGAAAATGAAAATCCAATCTCAGAATCTGAGAGTCAGACTAGATAGAATGATAGTGTTTGTTGAATGCCAATATTTATTACCAATTCTGACATTCCTGTGGGCCCAGGAAATGTGAGGAGATCTGCCCCTTCGATGCTGCTGGCACACTTCCTTGATCCTCTTGTATCTTCTGAGTTAACTCATTCAAAGCTTGGGGTGGGTGTGTGTCTTCCATAATACCAGTCACATGTAATGAGGAGATCAGTGCATAAGATAGATGTGTCTGTATGAAGTGCATGCAGAAAAGTATTACTTCAGCAGTCTGAGTTGACCAAGCTCTGCACAAAATAGGGAATCCCATCTTTATGACTGGATTTTGCTGGGTACAGGTGAGGCTTTTTGCTGTAGTGGTTTATTGTCTTTTGTTTGGTTGGTTGGATTTTTGCTTGTTTAAGAGCTTGATTATGTAAACTATAAAATACTGATTTGACCAAATATTTTAAAATAGTATGGCTACTTACATCTACTTTCACTATGGCAGCTAATCTGACTGTCCCTCTATAAATGTTCTGGACAGCATGACTTCAGTGAACTTTTCTGGCTGACAATAGCGTTCACACATTCTCATGCATTTCTGTGAAAAGAAAGTATTTTTCATGAGACTCCACTGCAAAGAGACCATTATGGTTAAAGTTGGACTTTATCCCTTTGTTTCCTGCCTTTGCTTATTGTGAGATTTGCCATCTCAGTGATAATCTATAAATGTAATTTAACCATTTTGCTGAGCCGTGTGAATTTTCTCAGTGAATCACTAAGATTGAGAGTAATCTTGGGGACCCTTGACACAGAACAGCCATGCTGATTAAGGACAATTCTCTGATAGATATTCATTTTGTAGTATCACTAGTCAAGAAACTTAATAAGAAATTAGACACAGAAGAAACAAAAGGCACACAAATTAAAAATCTAAAGGGATAGATGGTAAACAGACAAGCACTCAGGTAGAAAGATAAATGATGATTGGGAGAAGAAAATAGGTTCACTAAAAGACAAAAATCTTAAAAAGATTTAATAATCAGTAGCATATGACCCTTCTAAGCATACATGATCTACGCAATTTATAGAGACAAGGGGAAATGTCCAGAGTCTAAATGAGAATTGTAAAGTGTTAATTTTTGTTTGTAATGAAATGTTTATGCGATATATATTCAACCACAAGATTTCTGTCCAATTAGTGCTCTATAGTAACTCAGATGATTTTTATGATCCAGATATCACACTGGTAGTTATAAGGCTCAACTTATTTTTATGTGTTTTTCTTTAGGGTTGCTGTCAAGAAAGAATGATAATTTATGAAGATTTTTTGAAATATAAATTACTGCACATTTATAATGAGTTATTTTCCTTCCAATTTATGTACAAATAGGAAATGCAATGAAGCAAAATAATAAATAATCTGAAAATACAACTTTTTTCTATTATCTTAATTAATGAACATTTGAGGTATGTAAGTAATGTCCAAAGGACATAGGTACATTTGTTTTTCTATCATTTTAATTGATGAACATTTAATATAATACACAAATGACATATCCTTAGAGTATATGACTGTTTATACCATTGTTTATAAATTATTGAATTATTGAGGGAACTTGATATTTTTTTCATTTTGTATCATTATATTAGCAAATAAAAGAATCATTTTAATTAGATTAGGATTACCTTGAAGTACCCCCACTCAGAGACTTTTTAGGCAAGCACCTAGTTAATACTGTAGCAACAAAAGAGATTGCTCTTAATCATTTTCTTCTGAGGAATTGAAAAAATGACTGTGTTTCCCTTCTATATCAATGTATTTTACAAAATCTGAAATAGGCCATTACAAGTGATAGCACATATAGGAAATTTTAACACTTGTGCCAAGTTCTGAATATTTGGAGAGATAGAGAAGGATTATATTTCTTTTTTCTTTCATTTTTGATAGTTTTCTTATAGTGATGTGAAACTTATCACCTCTGAAACTTCCGTCCCATTAACTGGAGCTCTGTTACCTCCAGAGCCATGGATGAGAATGCTCCAGTCAATAGAAATAAATGAGTAGAGTCAGGACCAACCTTGTGAAGTCAAGGTGAAAACTGAACACTCAAAAGTTAGTTGTTTCCAAGTACCTTCATAAAACAAACTGGCCCATTTCAAATTTGACTCGTTTGCAGTAGCATCTCTTCAGTTTGCAACACAACAGTGAAAACTCTATGTCACTGAATTACCTTGATTGTGAGAGGATGTTTTTAAAAGGAATAGCAAAACTGCCAAGTAGTACAAAGTAGAAAAATGGTAAACAGATATGTGCAGACAGCAGCAAACTAAAGCATTGGGCTATAAATCAGGGTGGAGCTTTCTCTGCTATACATGTTGATAGTCTTAAAATTCAGTGGACCTTGAAGGGACAAGTGTTAAAGGCATATGGCCATAATAACAAAGTAAATCTACTGATGTTTTCAAAATCAAGAATCAATTATAATTGAAGAAGAAATACAGCATCAGCATATATTTCTTGTGACAGCTACAGGGTAGAGATTTTCTTTCTGAGAAAAGAAATACGATGCACCTTTAATAGTTTCTTCTTTATCATCAAAGGCAAGGTCTGCAAATATTAGACCACTTAGCTCTTTAATATATATATATAGTGTTGTAAACTTGACATTAAAAACCCTCTATTCGAAAATGTTCCACAGATTAAAATTTGCTAATGCTTACGTGTGGAATTGGTTTGGAGAATCAAATGTTGTTCATTTCTCAACAGGCTTTATTCATGAGAACAAGTTACTCTGACCATCTGAGATAATTTTGCTACGCATTATTGTTTTTTAAATTCTCAAGTACTTATTCGTGGATTCTTCTTATAGATACTTAAAATTTGCTAGTACCACACACTGACCTTCACCCCAAGTATCCTACAAGAGAAAGTAAGGGAAGTAAGAGAAAGCAAGCATCAGCTTGACTAAGTCTCAGTGGGTAAAATCTCTGCTGCTGAAACATGAGGGAATGGTTTCAGAACCCCATCAATCAGGTAAAAGCTACGTGGTAGCCCAAGTTTGTAACCATAGCACTACAGGGGTGGGAGCTAAGACAAGAAGTTCTCTAGAGCTCTTTGGCTGCACAATCAAGCTGAATTGTTTATTGCTAAGTTCAAAAAGATAGTTTTCTAAAGGAAAAAATAATAATGTAAAGAGCAATGGAGAAGTCAGATGATAGCAATAATAATTGATAACAAGAACAATAATATAATAAAGAAATGGAGGAGGAAGACACCTGACACCAAGGTCAGGTCTCCAGTTGCATAAAGAACCCCCTCTCATACACATGTATATGCTCACTTAAACATGAACATACATGCATATAGCACAATAACACGCTTACACACTCATAACTTTTCCCATATTAAACAAAGCAAACAAACCTGAAAACAAACAAACAAACAAAAAACACATTTGCTGGGCAGTGGTGGCTCACGTCTTTAATCCCAGCACTCGGGAGGCAGAAGCAGGCGGATTTCTGAGTTTGAGGTCAGCCTGGTCTACAGAGTGAGTTCCAGGACAGCCAGGGCTATACAGAGAAACCCTGTCTTGAAAAACCAAACCAAACCAAACCAAACCAAAACAGCAACAACAACAAAAAACACATTTTAAAATCCTGAATGGAATTTTGGTATAAACCAAGGTGATAAACCATACACTATATATTTAACCCAGCATTTGTGCATGGTTGAATGTTTCTTAGAAAATCATAAGCATGTAGAAAATTAATTGCTACATTGATAAACTCCCTTCCCTCCCCTCCTCCCAGTTCCTTGCCCCACCCCCACCCTGTCTTCTCTTCCTCCTTTTCTCTTCACAAAAATGCAGCCGTCCCATGGATATCAACCAGCCCTAGCATATCGAGTTGCCTTAAGACTAGGTGCATCACATCTTCTTCTATTAAGGCTGGCTGAGGCAACCCAGTAGGAAGAAAGGGTCACAAAGGCAGGCAACAGAGTCGAAGACAGCCCCTGCTCCCATTGTTAGGAGTCTGACATGAAGACTGAACTACACAACTCTAACATATGTGTGGATAGCCTAGGTAGTCTTATGCAAAACTTTGATATTAGAGAAGTAGGTGAAAATTAATATTAAAATAGTTTATTAGTACCTCATTGGCCATGTGTAAAGATATCTCCAAGGGTTTGGTTGTTGTTCTTCTTGTTTATCATGATAGGGACTGAACTAGGGTGCTGAGCAAACTAAGACCATATTCTACCATTGAGCCCAAGATTCTTTTTAAAGAATAGTATTACTGTCAACATATTTCAAGAGTCTGACAGACAATTCAATATATATTTGGAATATCTTTTAAAGGCAAGAATTTATTTAAATTGTATTTATAAATAATCCCCACAAATTTAGTCAAATTTGATGAGAATTGGCATATTTTCTGTGCCAGGTTTTCAGAAATTTGGGATACTTATTATGTACTTCTGATAAGATACCTACTAAACTAAATCAGTAAATATTGCCTCTCATTTTAGGAATATCTCTGTGTTCCTGTCAAAACAAAACCTAAATTACTATGCACATAAGGAGAATAGCAATGAGAGTACACAGGAATGATTGGATTTTAAAGTCTGTAATTATTTTCCCTTCCTCTTCTCAACACCCTCTAGCAGAAACAATACGCTGGAAAGCATGTTATTTGCCTTTTATTTGTCAATTAAATCATCCTAGATTCTTTTTCTCTCAGTACCTTTACTTTCTGGAAGATACAAAAATGTGGTTCTCAAGCATCTGGACTGAGGACCCGTGGAAGTGTTGCAGGAAGTTCTGTGATAATAGTCAATGATTATAACACCTCACCAAGGACAGTGTTGTTCCCAATTACCACTGGTTCCAAGAAGCCGTTGCTTATGTAACTGGATAGCCAATTAGTTCTGGAAGTAGATAATGAAAAATGCATTCAGTTACAACTGACATGGCTTGTTACAGCAAATGTGGAAAGTACTGCTAAGTGGCATCTAGGAGCTCTTGACCTGACACTTCTTAGTAAATGTCATTTCTTGAAAATTTCTACCTACAATGAGATGACAGTTTAGTTGCCCTTTCAGCTAGGTGTGGTCATGTGAGTAGTTGTCATCTAGGAATGGGAGAAATGGTTGTTTCCTCAACAGAATTGAACCTTTAAACAAATGGTTGCAGGTCCTCAGTATACCTTCCGTTTTGGCTCAATAGCACAGTGATGAGGAGAGTAACTTTGGAAAATGGTTGGAGGTGTCGGAGACACTAGGATGGCTCCTTCAGTAGCTAGGAACAATGCCACTTAACTATCAATTGATGTGAGACAGAGAGATAAGCATAGTATTTAAATATCCCAGCTATGCTTTAACTACAGTAACTTACACTATATTCATTACTACTGCAGAATAAGAAGTCATTAAAAGGAATCTACCAACAATCACCAGATGCTGAAAATAACACATGCCAACAGAAGTTGCCATCATTGTTTACAGAAATAAACGAAGGTACAGACACATGAGAGGTAATTTATCAGTTATTTACAAAGAAAAAATACATATAGCATTTTATTCAATAATTTTACTTTTTTTCTTTTGCTCAAGTAAATTTCAAAAGACATCTATGCAACACTTGCATGTAGATTTTTATAGTTTTAGCCATAATAGACAAAATTGAACTGTATATTGGATGTTTCCAATTTGTATTGCATTCTTGTGTATTTATAAAATCTGCACAATAAAAAGATCTATTATTACACAAAGAAACATGAAAAATGATAAGCACATATGATAAGATAATGAAGTCAACAGGTAAAATAGACATTATTTTCTAATGCCATGTATGTGACATTCTGGGAAAACAAAATTTTGAGGCAGTCTAAGAGATAGTCTTCACTAAGATTATGGGATGGGGAAGAACAATAAGAAGATCAGAACTAAGTATGTGTAAGACAGTGAAAATATTCTGCATGACTCTAGAATAGTGATTATCAGTATTTATGTATTTTTCCTAACCCATGTAAGACTTTTGTCCAATCAATTGTAATACTCAGAATTTCTTAATAAAAGATATCAGAGGAAACTCTGCACCTTGAGTAAAAAGTCAGGAAGGCATGGAGTTCTCATAATTTCTGGCATATATTTCTATAAAGATAATTGGTCAGAAAGGCTTTCTTAAAAGCCTTCATTGCATTCATCTATAATAACACACACACACACATACAAACACACACACACTCACACCACACAACTGACCTTGAAGATAAAGAGTTACATACTTCCAATGTTTTAATTAACAGTGATTAAGATAATTAAGTAGAGTAAAGATAGGATGAAGAGAGAGAATTGAAACATCAGGAAGGACACATGGTGAGACATGCATCACTCAGGCTTAGTCAAGAAAGAAGATGCATCGCAAATTGTACTGGGTGGCCATCTCACCAATTCCTTGTGCTTCTCATTTGGACAATGGACAACCCCTTAGTTCTCCTAGATGCTCAAAGGTAATTAAATTTCTTTGAACTTTTCTTTAACTATAATCATTTAAGCCACCCAATTGTTCTCATATAGTATTTAATAATATTTACCATGATTGATGTTTTTAGAAACATTGCCTCGACTATACGATTTTTTAATCCATGTTGCAAAGATGAAAGAACTTGCCTGAGTGTGTCTATGAGTTGCATAGTTTGAATTTAAACTTCAGGGACCTCACCCTAGACTTTACTACTGATATTCATTTGTTGCTATCAGCAATTACTGAGCTTGTAGAAAAGATTTGGTTATTGTAGTAATTAATCTTGTTTGTCAACTGGACTGGATCTAGAATCAACCAAGCGATGAGCCTCTGGACAGGTCTGTAAGGGTTTCTTTAGTAAATATCAAATGAAACAGGAAGACTCTCCCTGGTGGTACCTTCTGATGGACTGACTACCCAGATACAGAGGTTCAAGGAAAACTCAGTACTGCTTGCTTGGTACTTATTGGTCAATGTATCTGTGTTTGAATTTTTGCGGCTTTCAACTTTTGATGACACCAGGCTTTAGCTTCCTTGCAGGAATGAAAACTTATGACTGTTGCAGCATCGTTCAGGCCTTCTGCTCTAGATTGAGACTGTGGCTGTGTTTAGCCTTACAGAATTGGGTACCACATTCTTATCTTCACTAGCAGACAATGGCCATTGTTAGACCACTCATCACCCTGTCAGTTTTAAGGCATTCTAGTAAACCCTCTTTTAGAATGTACAGTGTGCAGATAAGATATGCATTTAATGGGTTCTGTTCTTCTAGATAACTCTGCTTATGGATTTAGCAATCTAATTCCTGCTTTATATTTAACAATCTGGAACCCTGAACAGGACTTCATTGTTTCTTTCTCTGATTTATGCATTGTTACCCTTATACAAAGTAATAACATTGATTCTTTCTCAAAGAGACTTGTTTTGTTAGTTCTATACCTTTGCCACCTTTATGATTTCTTATCTTGGAATGAGACAAACATTAATTAGCGAGAGAAGTTGAGTTTCAACTTATCCTTAAATTAAGTTTAAATTATTTCATAAGCATCATTCATGGGAGATACTTGAATGGATGGATCATGGTCTCTATATTACAGATATTGCTCTAGAATTTCTTATAGCTATAACTATTTTATCTGAAAATAGATAATTTGAAATCCATTCTAATGGTCTAAGTTTGAAGGAGAAATATTATCAGAAAAGTATTTGGGGTCTTGAATGAGGTTCTGAATGCAAACTATATGTGAAAGACAAATGGAGTTTACTTCTGTTGACTAGGCAGTTGGCACAAATTAACAGATGCATGGAGTCTGTGGTCTCTGTAATTTGTTCACCCTGGCCTAGAGTAGCATGATTGGTTCTGGATGATTTGTATGGCTTGTGCTTTGTCTGTAGAACAGTTGTTTATGTTGAGTTTCTCTGCAATCTTTAATACATGAATTTTGTAGAGTTTTTGATAATTCTTTTTGGAAGTATACAGAGTGCTTTGAACAGGTAGATTTCTTTCCCTGCTGTGTGTCAACCAAATTATTCTCCAAAAAGACATCAAAAATACACTGCTTTAAGCTCAAAGGCTTAAAAGAAACTAAGGCTATTGGATTTTCAAAACCACACAGAGATGTAGTTAGAAAGAAAGAATAAAATACAGACAGACAGACAGGCAGGCAGGCAGGCAGGCAGGTCAGAAGGAAGGAAGGAAGGGTGGGAGGGAGGGAGGGAGGAAAGAGAAGTATAAAGAGGAACTCATGACATAAATACTTAAGTCAGGGATTAAACTCCAAATAAAATTTGAATTATTGTCAAAGATTCTAAATGCAAAGATAGCTAACTTCCAAGCATTTGTAAACTCAGGGCTGTATGCTTGTACTCCTCATAAGCAGTGTACAGTTATGTAGCAGTGATGTAGTTATTCTATTCATGTTGATATAAACAGGAAACTTCAATCTGCTGGTACCTACCTAAGAGAAAGACTTGAAAAGACATCAGTGTAAAGAAAACATGAGCATAAATGGTCAACAAACTAGTGACATGAGGAAGTCAGCAAGATAATTCAAGCTCAATAAAATAAGATGAGTAGGTAATATCTAATATTTCAGCAAACCGTTCTATCTACTATAGAATTTCTTCTAGAACAAGTGAAAATAGGAGAAACCACCTTGGTTATAAAGCTACAAAGGGAGGTCTTAAAGTCATTTTATTGCTAATGGTGTGCACAAGTATACTTTCTATATCTGCTCATTATCTCCATTGGAAAGCACAGTGAGTTCTTAGCTTTGGCTCCCTGTGAATTAGTTACTGTTGAACATATAGCCCCATTCCTGAATGATACAGGCTTAAAATCTGGAATTGAGAAAGATTTTTTTTTTTTTGTTTCATGGGATTTCACACTCTCTCCATCAATGATAGTTTTGCTTATTTATTGTGGTTTTTGCTATTTCAATACCCAGAAAGTTAAATTCACTTATCCATCATACAAAGAGAAGAAAAAGGATGGTGAAGTTCAAACTAGAAAGACAACAGCTTTGTAAACTTCCATGACTTATGAGTCCTTTTGCCAACATCTGTTCTTCCTCTTCACTAATACCATTGACTCTTGGTTACACCCATTTACAAATCTACATCTCTACATTATACTATAGGCTCCACATATGAGGGAGAATGTGCAAGTTCTTTTAATTTTCCTTCTAAGTTTGAGTCATCTTGCCTAATCTAATACTTGCAAATTCCATCCAGTGTTCTGCACATTTTTCCTGCATAGGGTTAAGTAATTAATAAATGTTACAGAGTCAAGAAAACTAGAAAGAAGCACAGAGCCGTGGGTCAGGATTTCTAGCCTGATTCAAGTTACTCGATTCAACCACTGCAGATCATATAAGACGCATATAATCAGAGAAAGTAAATGTGACTTCACAGTTATGTGAGGTTCCTAAAACTGTCTGAGAAAATTGAAGCTCATTTCTCCATTAAGTAAAGGGAATTATATCTTTCCTTTAAAAGAATTATAAAGCTACTTTAGTTGAGAAAAAAAGAAACTTCTCACTGATTTACATATGACTATAAATTTTGAGTTGATTTCCAACAGAACAAATGTTAGTTTAAAATTTTTAACAGAATTTTCAATAGAAGTATAAATTTTCTACCAGCACGTGTGCCACACATAAAAATATTATGGATAATGTAACAACAATGTCTCTTCTTTCAATATTTACTAGTAGTCTGGTTTGGCTTATTAATAACAGTACATTCCACTCAAAATTTATAATAGCAGCACCTTAAAGAATCATAATAAAGGCATAATTTCTACACCAGTGCACAGATATTCTAAGAAGGCATACTTCGCATGCATAATTTGTGTGTAAATTGTATATCTGTGGCACTAAGACATGGTTGAGACTCAGGTTACCAATTCCTGGCTTCACTTCAATGCATTTAATGTAAGACATCTACCAAAGTAATGAGGGAGGTGACAGAGAATTTAATATTACTTTTGTGTGGCCTACTCAGATATTTTGCTCATAAAAATGTTTTTGTGGTTTCGCTTTAACTAATACCACCTCCTCAACGATAGCAGTCTGAGTTTCTGTTCATGAGATGAGACCTTTGCACAGATAAAACAGCAAAACCTAGACTACACAATGCTAGCGTTAGTATAGACAAATGGTTCCCAGTCTTCCACATGTTGTGGTGACCTCCAACCATAAATTATTTTCCATGCTAATTCATAAGTGTGATTTTGCTACTTATTATAAATAACAATGTAAATATCTGTGTATTTCGATAGTCTGATGGACTTAGGTGAATCTGTGAAAGGGTCTGTTGACCCCAAAGGGATCACCACAGGATGAGAACCACTGGTCTAGAGCAAAACAGTGAAGTTTCTGCCTGGAAAAATTAGGCTATTTGTATGAAATGCAAAACTTAAATTTGTTCTCAACAAATGATTTTCATGGTACTCCATAATCAAGGGCACTCAGTAAACTTAAAGACTATCTGCAATATGTACTGTAGGAGAAATTAGATTCATAGATAAAAGTGATTTTGAAACTCAGTCTAGAGATGTAACTGCCAGCTTAATACAAACAGGGAAGAGAAGTCTCTGGTAATTCCCCTACCTATCATAGCTGAGGAATTAGAATGACAAAGGCAGCTTCAATAGCAGTGTGAATACATCCATTGTGATGGAAATATGGAGATGGAATTAGTTATCAGATCAGAAAACAGATTTTTTTTCTTTCATAATTGTGCCTGCGCCCTTGACTCTTCTGTTGTTTGCCAACTGCTTTCCATTTGTGCCATGCTTCATTCCCCATCAGTTCCCCCATGTGGAAAGGTTTCCTGTGTCAAGAGGAGGAATGTGACACTCTAAAGGAAACCCTGGTTCTCACTCTTAAATTGCCAAATTTAAATCTTGTCCATTCCGGCTTAAGAAGAGAAGCCATAATGAACTGTCTATTCTCCAGCAAGCAACATCTGCTGCGCTGAAGTTTCAGAAAACACTGTTCAGTGCCAAAGCACATCTTCACCCTGAACTAGAAAAGCAAATTTGTGAAAATGACCTGCCTGGGTGGGGCTCCAGGGACCATTATTAGCCAAGGATGCTTCAATTTGTGCAGCTCTTATGCCCTCTCCTACCTGTCTGTCACTCATTATTTTCTAGGAAAAACGGATGGAAAATAAAATTGGGTTTTATAAAATCCCACTGTTAATTAGATAATATAGGAGTGTTTTTATTCCTGCCCAGAATATCATCCAGCACAGTGCCATTTCCCAAGTTACTGCAGTTCATTAGCTGAATCAAGGCAGCTCTGCTGCTGTGAAGTTTTTTAGAGTTCACCTTTCTCAAGGAGCAAATGAAAAGGGCAACGCTTGACAATTTCTCATTTCATAATGGGAAATTTATTCAAGACTTTTTCTCCCCATTTATCACTAAAGACACATTACAATTAAATGCCTTCATTTGCACACAAGTAGCCTATAAATGCTTTTTTTTAATTCCCCAGGTATTTACAGTATGTTTCTTCGCAGCAATTTTATATTTGATTTTACTCTCTGTTCACCTACTAAGCAATCTGACTCAGAAACTGAATTAATACTGTCAATAGTAACAAAGGAATGGCAAGGAACAAATTTCATCCTGCACAGGTCAGCAAAAAAGAAATGAGAAACAAGCCCATCCTCTTTCCTGGCTCTGGACCCTTGACTATCCAAATGTGAATGGATTATCCAGATCCTGATTAAGGAATTTTTCCAAGTGATCCATCCTGTCATTAGTAGGAAACAACATGTTAATTTCCTCTTAACTAAAATATCCTGTGTGAAAAGCTATTCACCTATGCCCCATTACATTACACCCCATTTTGACATACTACACTGTATGTACTTTTCATTTATTTAGGAGTAGTTACGTTTGTTCCTGGAATTAAAAGAAAATCGTCATAATATATTTCCTTTTTCTAATAGTCACTATATTTATAGTTGTTTTAAAAAGACCTAGGGCAAGAATCGATTTTATTTTAGATTTATTTAAAATCATAGTATAAATATTTCAATGTTAGTATTCAGTCTTCCAAATTCAACCCCAGGTACAAATTATTGTCCATTATAAATATAAAGCCCAGGAATTTGGGTATGCTATAGTATTTTTCATCAATCTTGAAAACCACTAACATTTTGTCACATTTCCTACATTTAAAATCTATTTAAATATTGGTAGCATAGTTGTAATTACATATTCACCTAAAATGGTATATAGTTGAATTAAATGATCTGTTAGAACATTTCCATCCAAAAACCAACGAACATATACCAAAACATATATAATATTTTCATAAGAAATCATATTAATTTTCATTTACCTAAAATGAATATATTTGACAGTAACATAGACTGACAAAAAAATTCCGATACTAGTCGTGAGAACTGACCTTTCATGATGTTGGCCAGGGAAGTTCAAAAGACTCAAAAATAATATGGGCTTGATTGCCTCCCAGAAATTGAAAGTAAATCCTTATTGTTGAAGAAACTATGCACTTTAGAGATAAGACTCAGAGAATTTGAGCTGGATCTGTCTTGAAATGCTCCCCCCTGAGGACTAGTTTAACAGCACCAGAAGGTGCTATGCAAGCTGCCAAGAGAGGGAAGAAACTGCTAGTCCTACCCAGCTATCACATCTATGCCAACAACTGCCAAAGTGGCAAGATATCTCCCAAAGTATAATGGTGGCACTCATATCTTAGTGGTGACAAGTAGCTGCCTAGTAGGATTTAGGGCTTGCTCAACAGGAGGGAAATCATTTATTGTACTGGAAACATCATCCTACTCAGAATTTCTGAGGTCATATATCTTAGAGGAAAAACTACTACCTTCAATTTATTAAACCATCATTATTTCTAAGGACAATTTAATATTTATACTTATACTTACAGATAAATGTATCTCCTGGTCCTCATCAAGGAAGATTCTCTTAGCAGCAAACATAAACTATTACATAAAATCTCAACTGTTTGAAATACAGAGAACAACTGATATGGGAAGGTTCAACCCCCAGTAGATATATCTACAACACAGCTTCTCTACTGAAGACTCAGGGAACATCATGGAAGAGAGGAATAGAAAGGTTGTAAGAGCCAGGGGACCAGGAGGTCTGTAACATAGAAGGAACAGACAAGCAACACATGTGATAGATACCTCAACAATATGGCTGCCTAAACTAGATTCAAATAATGACAACATCAATAGACTTACTAGAATTTAAGGCATTTAACTAAGTGATGCTGAGAGATGGCAAATTAGTTTCCTTTAAGGATGAGTCCCTAATTATATATATAATATAATACCAAAATATAATTATATTATATTTTATATATTATATTTAATATAATATAATTATATATATAATATTTAATACCAAGTGGTCAGCCCTGAAATCGTGTATGTGTGTGTATGTGTGTGTGTGTGTGCATGTGTGTGTTTGTGTGTATGTGTAAATATATATGATAAATATTGATATAGATATACATATATGCTTATAGATAAGATATAGATAGATTAGATAGATATACATATAGATATAGATACAAACAACAATATTCAGACACAAATGGTGGTATTTAAACATTATGTTACATATATATTATATATTATATGTTTATGCATAGAACAATAACAATTAAAGAGTATAACATGAATTAGAGAGAAGACAAGAGGATGATTTTCTTAAGTTTTAAGTTACTGAATTAGTTTTACTAATATTTTGAATTATCAGTTAACCAAAGAAACTGAGTAGGAAACGATAAATTATTTAAAGTAGAAAATCTTCATATTTCTTAGTTATGTAGATGAGTTTTCTTATCATTGTTTGCATGAATTTCTTACTTAAATTTGGTCAGTGGATTGCAGACATTTTAAAATGGTGAAAACCTCTTAAAATTACAAATTCAAGACAAAAGTATTTTAGCTAGATGTGATGTAGACCAATATAACAAATGTTAAATCTGGTGTTGAGAGAATCCTTCTAAGGACTGTGAATTCACAAAATGTATACATAGAACAATGTAAAATACATGGTACATTTGATACTGAAAAATGAGAATGTTTGTAGAGAAAATGTACATAGTCTAATGAGAATGTCATTCACAATACCTTGCCTATATTATCCCTGTATATGTAGGATGTGGAGGAAATACAACTTCCCTGTTCATATTAAAAGACATGTATTAATGTCTTCAGTGAAACTATTTAGAGAGGTTGATCTGTGTTCTCTGAAAATTTTGGGCTTATAGAAACCAATATTTGAGAAACCAAGGCTAATAAGAATCCGTATTTGGGTTTCAATGAGACATAAAGAACAAGAGAAGAATTAAGGAAGACCTTTCATGGTCAATCAAGCATTAGTGGTCAATGTTCATGTCTATGTACTTCTTCATTGAAGTAAGGTGGGATATGTCTAAGGGATGAATAGAATTTTCTTTTGTCTTAAAAGATGAAGAATATAGAAAAGGTAAAACAGAAGGGTATTTCAGCATTAAACACTACTACAATGTCTCCTGCTAAACCACAAGAGACAAGAAAAGAACCAGAAGATATATCATACATATAACTAAGCTCAGCAGTGACCTTCTAGCCAATTCTACTGTAACAAACCTATGGAAAATTTGTAGAATGAGTCAAAGACACAAGAAGGCTTAATTTTTATTGGATCCTAATCAGAAATTCCCACTTTAAAAAATGTGAGTGTTTTCTCACATATAAACATTACAGTCTAAAACTTGAAATAGTGTTTGTAACATTAAAAAGGAGTCATGACTCCTTTATTACAAGGGTGATGACTGGTTTATTTCCTAGAAGATTACAAGTCAAGCAGGAGTTTCCATCTTGGGGTGAGTGAAGGGAATTATTCAACTAAGCTAATTTTAAAAATAATGAAAAAAAATGAAATGAACATTATATTTGACTAACTTATCAGTTGTACTTGTCCAAGGCTATAACTCCAGCTTACTTCTGAACTCAGTCATCTCAATATACTTGCAAAAATAGTCCACTCCCTACTAGGCACGATTAAAAATCATATCTCATACCATAACTACAAAAAAAATGTTATTCTAAATATCCAAAGTTAATTAGTAAGTCCTTCCAGATGTCAATAGGTCACTACGCAAAATGTCAGTGTTATAATGGTTGACACTAATAAAATCAACAGTTAAATTTCTAGTGTTTATGTATTGTACCTGGATTTTTTTAGACATTTATATGACCTTAAGCCAGTCACCATTTCCAGGACTTGTATATATAAGACAATATCCATATATATATACATATATATAATATATATGTGTGTGTGTGTGTGTGTGCATACAGATTTATATGTGTGTATTCAAATATAAATGAATGTATATGTGTGCATCAAAATAAAAAATAATCTCCTCACAGAATAAGGATTATAAAGTAAAAATACAGATTTATGATGAGAAGATCAATCTGTATTATATCCTTGAAAAGACAAAGACAAGTATGTTTCAGAAACAAAACAAACTCCAGCCAAGAAAACTTCAGAGATTACTTAAGATTTAGAATGTCTGTAAACTGAAAAAATGAAATTATCTTTACTAATTAAACTGTGACGTATTTAATTCTGTTTGATGAGGGAAGCCATCTGAACTTAGCACCAAGGATGATTTAAAGAATAAGTCAGAATCTAGAGAGGAAACCCTCATAAATTCCAGTTTATCTTCTGTTCCCCTGACCAAAAACGTTTAGAAACACTGAAGACTAGAGTAGGATCTAGAAGGAGCTGCATGAGGGGAAGGAGTGTAATTAAAATGTATTTCATGACAACTTCATATTTAAAAAGCATTTGTTTAAGATTGAAACAAACGTGAGGTTTGTCAGTTAGTATTTATTAAAATAAATATATTAAAATTTTCCCTAGGAACTATCAATTGCATAGATTTTTTCTAATAGTACTAGAATCAAATAAATTAATTGAATATAACAATAAATGAACTCTACACTTTTCTCCATATGCAAAACAAATTATATATATTTTCAGCTGTTTTTACATATGGAAAAACTTGAGATGTATGTGCATAATGGAATATTTCATAATAAAGCAAAATTCTGGAAGTTTAAAAGTTTCACTGAGTAGAAGGCAGGAAATAATCCAATTAAGGGCTGAAATTAACCAAGTAGAAACTAAAAGAACTATATAAAAAATCAACAAAACCAGGAGCTGGTTCTTTGAGAAAATCAACAAGATAGATAAATCCTTAGCCAGACTAACCAGAGGGCAAGAGACAGTATCCAAATTAACAAAATTAGAAATGAAAAAAGAGCTATAACAACAGATTCTAAGGAAATTCAAAAAATCATTAGATCCTACGATAAAAGTCTATACAAAACAAAATTGGAAAATCTGGATGAAATGGACAAGTTTCTAAACAGATACCAAATACCAAAGATAAGTCAGGATCAGATAAACCATCTAAAAAGTCCCATAACCCCTAAAGAAATAGAAGCAGTCATTAAAAGTCTCCCAACCAAAAAAAGCCCAGGACCAGATGGGTTCAGTGCAGAATTCTATCAGACCATCAAAGACCTAATACCAATACTCTTCAATCTATTCAACAAAATAGAAACAGAAGAAACACTACCCAATTCATTCTATGAGGCCACAGTTACACTGGTACCAAAACCTCAAAAAGACCCAACAATAAAAGAAAACTTCAGACCAATTTCCCTTATGAATATTGATGGAAAAATACTCAATAAAATTCTCACAAACCGAATCAAAGAGCACATCAAACGATCATTCTCCATGATCATGTAGGCTTCACCCCAGGGATGCAGAGATGGTTCAATACCCGGAAATCCATCAATGTAATCCACTAGATACATAAACAAAATCAAAGAAAAAAACCACATGGTCATTTCATTAGATGCTGAAAAAGCATTTGACAAAATTCACCATCCTCATGATAAAAGTCTTAGAAAGATCAGGAATTCAAGGAGCATACCTAAACATAGTAAAAGCAATATGTAGTAAACCAGTGGACAACATCAAACTAAATGGAGAGAAACTCAAAGCAATCCCACTAAAACCAGGGACTATGCAAGGCTTCCCTCTCTCTCCTTATCTGTTTAATGTAGTTCTTGAAGTTTTAGCTAGAGCAATTAGACAAAAAAAGGAGGTCAAAGGGATACAAATTAGAAAGGAAGAAATCAAAATACCACTATTTGCAGATGATATAATGGTATACTTAAGTGACCCAAAAATACTCCACTCGAGATCTGCTATGGCTGATAAACACCTTCAGCAAAGTGGCCAGATACAAAATTAACTCAAGCAAATCAGTAGCCTTCCTATACTGGAGGGATAAACAGGCTGAGAAAGAAATTAGGGAAATGACACCCTTCACAATTGTCACAAACAATATAATATATCTTGGTGTGACTCTAACCAAACAAGTGAAAGATCTGTATGACAAGAACATCACATCTCTGAAAAAAGAAATCGAAGAAGACCTCAGAAGATGGAAAGATCTCCCATGCTCATGGATTGGCAGGATTAATAAAGTTAAAATGGCCATCCTGCCAAAAGCAATCTACAGATTCAATGCAATCCCCATCAAAATTCCAACTCAATTCTTCCTAGACTTAGAAAGAGCAATTCTCAAATTCATATGGAATAACAAAAAACCCAGGATAGCAAAACTATTCTCAACAATAAAAGGACTTCTGGGGTAATCAGCCTTCCTGACCTCAAGCTGTACTAGAGAGCAGTAGTGATAAAACCTGCATGGTATTGGTACAGTGACAGGCAGGTAGATCAATGGAATAGAACTGAAGACCCAGAAATGAACCCACACACTTACGGTCGCTTGATCTTTGACAAAGGAGCTAAAACCAGTGTAAAAAGACAGCATTTTCAACAAATGGTGCTGGTTCAACTGTTGGTCTACATGTTGAAGAATTTGAATTGATATATTCTTATCTCCCTGTACAAAGCTCAAGTCCAAGTGGATCAAGAACCTCCATATAAAACCAGATACACTGAATCTAATAGAAGAGAAAGTGGGGAAAAGTCTCTAACACATGGGCACAGGGGGAAAGTTCCTGAACAGAACACCAATGGCTTATGCTCTAAGATCAAGAATTGACAAATGCGACCTCATGAAATTACCAAGCTTTTGTATGGCAAAGGATACTGTAAATAAGAAAAAATGGCAACCTATAGATTGGAAAAAGATCTTTACCAATCCTAAGTCCAATAGAGGGCTAATATCCAATATATACAAAGAACTCAAGAAGTTAGACTCCAGAGATCCAAATAACCCTATCCAAAAATGGGGAACAGAGTTAAATAGAGAATTCTCAACTGAGGAAATTCGAATGGCTGAGAAGCACCTAAAGAAATGTTCAACATCTTTAGTCATCAGGGAAATGCAAATCAATACAACCCTGAGATTCTACTTCACACCAGTCAGGATGGCTAAGATCAAAAACTCAGGTGACAACAGATGTTGGCGAGGATGTGGAGAAAGAGGAACACTTCTCCATTGCTGGTGGGATTGCAAGCTGATACAACCTCTCTGGAAATCAGTTAGGCAGACCCTCTGAAACATGAACATAATACTACCTGAGGACCCAGCTATTCCACTCCTGGGCACATACCCAGAAGATGCCCCAACATGAAATAAAGACACATGCTCCACTATGTTCATAGCAGCCATATTTATAATAGCCAGAAGCTGGAAACAACCCAGATGTCCCTCACCAGAGGAATGGATATAGAAAATGTGGTACATTTACACAATGGAATACTACTCAGCTATTAAAAACAATGACTTCATGAAATTCTTAGGCAAATGGATGGGACTTGAAAATATCATCGTGAGAGAGGTAACTCATTCACAAAAGAATGAACAACACATTATGTACTCATTGATAAGTGTATATTATCCCAAAAGTTCGGAATACCCAAGATTCACTTCACAACAACCTTAGGGCAGAGTGTGAGGTCCCTGATGAAGGAGTTGGAGAAGGGACTGAAGGAGCTGAGGGGATTTGCAGCCCCATGTTGGGAGCAACAGTGTCCACTGTCTAACTTCCTGATGTTCCCGGAGACTGTATCACCAACCAAAGAATACACATGGAGGGACCCATGGTGCTGGCCACATATGTGACAGAGTAGGGTCTTGTTAGCCATCGGGGGAGAAGAGGCCTTTGGGCCTGAGTGTGTTAGATGTCCTAGTATAGGAGAATGCCAAGGAGGGAAGATTAGAGTGGGTGGGTGGGTGGGGGAATACCCCTATAGAGGCAGGGAAACGGGAGGGAATAGGGATTTTCCTAAGGGGAGATCTGGGAGAAGGGAGAAACATTTGAAATGTAAATAAAGTATCAAAAAAAATAAAATTTTACTGAAATCTTAATCTGATTTGTCCAAATTTTCCAAGGAATATTTTGTAAATTTAAAAAAGCAGAAGAGGGACAAAGCAAAAAACAAAAGTTTATGTAAAAGGAAGGGAAGAAGCAATTTGGAAATAAATTCATTGAAAAAACTGATTATTGTGGAGTGCCTTGGTTAGATAAGATATAACCATGAACTGATTAACATTCAAATGTGTACTACCATGGGTTTGGAGGTCAATGTTACACTAATTACTTATGTGTGAACCTAGAACCCTTAGATGTTATCTAGTTTATAAGTTCAGTGAAGACAAACAAAGCAACGAACAGAACCTAATAAAATGTTAAGTGCATAAATGTTACCAAAAACAATTACTGAAATTGATTTAACCTGATTTACTAGATAAGTTTCTGCATTTAAAATATACACCACACACACACACATACACACTTACAATATATCTCCTGTTCCAAGCATATGACATAGACATTCACATACTAGTTAGCATATTGACTTAGAACAATTACTGAGGTTATCTGTACAAAAGTTTTCTTCAATATTCAAATATTTAGAGTCTTTTCATTTATATTGATCAATATTTATTTCAATTCCATACAATTTGAAGGAAGTCATCCATGTGTGGATTCAATGCACATATTCTTAACTAATCAAGGTGCTATTGTAAGCATACTTCCAAATATAAAAAACAGAATTTGTTTCAAATTTTTTTGCTTTATTTTATATAATTGAAAATGATGGTTTTTTATGTGAAAACAAATTTAACCATTGAAACATTAAACTGGTCTTCTCTATGCAATAAGACAGTTCAAATAAAATATACAGGTCTGTTGTGGTTAAACACCTATTTTCCACTAGGTTACACAGACTAATGAACACTTTTAAAAGGTTGGAACAGATATTGCAACCAAAGATTTACTGGCTTCGCAAAGAAGAAACCATCAAGTTGGTAAATAGCATACACTTTTACTTGGTAAACTGTGTGGGTGTGGTGCACATTGAGGAGCTTGCAGCCTTGTAGAGACCCTGCATCTGTTGTGTGCCATTGCTTTGATATTTTTAGAGATTTTTGTCTCCTTTAAAAAACTGTTAATTTTATAAGCTCAAAGAGCCCTGAAACCAAACACTAAGTACATAAAAATAATGATCTTGTTTACAACTTTTACCCATGAATTTCTAAATAAAATTCAAACACATCTGTTTCCTAAAGGATATGACAATGTTTCCATTATTTTATGCTTATTAAGTTAGAACTTCAACCATCAAATGCTGAAGGGGAAACAGCATAGATGACTATGCTAAGTAATTAAGTCATTATTTCTGGCAAAGTATAGATAGAAGACAAATTTTCTACCACACATGTAATTTATCTTTCAGAATGGGTGAACTCTAAAGTCACAGATTGGTACCTTGTATGTTGAACTTAACCTATTATCTATTCTAATATCTAACTTATGTAGCCTCAGTGGTATAAGAAAACAGTTGTTTGGTTGCCAAAAATTTAAATTAAGCATATTTTGCACAGAAAATTTATATTTAAAGCCATTTTAGGTAATTACAGGTCTGGCAATATATATGCTTGCAATAGCTAGAGATAGTAGGAAACTAATCTATGGACTAAGCTCCCCAGTCTAGGGTCATTGCTAGTACAATGCCTTTAACACTATTCTGATCTTGCAATTATAAAAGTAATTTGCAGCTGTTCTTCCTTTACAAAGTGAAGGTATTGCCTTTTTTATAGCTTTAAAGTGTTGTATTTAGTGACAAAATGATCACTTTATGAGACAGGGAGTATTAGTTCTGTCTTTTTTTAAATGTAGTATAATTATAACATTTCTCTCTTTCCCCTTTTTATCCTAAGCTCTACCATTTACCTCCCAACTCTATTCTTGAAAGTCTCAGTTTCTTCATTCATTAATTTTTATTGCATTAAAGGTGAATTGCATAATATGTTATTACAACATATATATACACACATGTACAATAGATACACAATATATACATATATATATATACACATATACATGTATGTATAGATATGTATATATATATATGAACACATATAAGCAGTAATTCTAAATATATCTTGGTCAGTCCCTATAATATTGCATTTATCACCAGGCAGTGGTGGCACATGCCTTTAATCTCAGCACTTGGGAGGCAGAGGCAGGTGGATATTACATGTATCTATGTTTTCAGGACTGACTGTTCAGAACTAGAAGATCCTAGGGAAGACCACCTCTTCCTCTCCCTTTCCCACTCCCAGATGTGAGGAAAGCAAAGGAGTTGCCTGTAGTTTTTTTGTACAGTGTTAAGGACTTTCTTCTTCACTTTGGCATGTTTGGCATGTTCACTGGTACCATTCTTGGTCAGCTCAGACATGGGCAGTCATTAGGGTGAGACTTTTGGCATGTTACTTCTGATATTACTAGAAAACAGCAAACTCCCTGATCCTGTGGCTCTTAAATCTTTCTGCCTCCTCTTCCAAAATGTTTTCAGTGTCTTAGGTACATGAGTGTCTTGTAGATGCATCTGTCTGTGCTGGTCTCCACAGCTCTGCATTTTGATTGTGATTTTCTATAGTGGTCTGCTGCAAAAATGAGTTTCCTTAATGAGTGATGAAGACTACACTTATAAATTACTTGAAGATAACTCACTAAAACTGAATAAAAATTTACTACATCTTTAAGTAAATAAGGGTTTGATGACAATATTGCTTAACATAATTTTAATGAATTTATATCTCATTTTAAAGTTTTTATTATTTTTTAAATTTAGTAAGGGTTCTTTAAACTCAAGAGTGAGGTATAAGATGGAAAAACAGAAAATGAAATGCAAAACTAATTCAAACTATATCAATAATAGCATTTAGAATTAATTAAACATTCAAACTGGTAGAAGCTATCAGGATAGAAACAAAGCTATCCATAACTATATGCTATCTTTTTAAAAATATGCTTCAAATTCAACTATGATATCAAATTCAAATATACATAGACGACGGTAAATAGTCTGAGAAGATAAACAATACAAACAACAGGCATAAGAAAGACATGTTGAGAACCATGCAAAGGAATAGCAAAAACAGCTTTAGAACTAATGGAATGTGGCCCACCAGTTAGCACAACCATAATGAGTGTGCCTCAGAGAGGCAAAGCCCTGAGGTTTTCATGTTGTAAAGATTCACCCTGCTTTCTGCCTTCATATTCTTCATAATCTATGAGTTGTATAAAAAACTCTAAAGGGACTTCCATTCCCTCATTGGGAAGTATCATTGGCATTTAGAATAATAGTGATTGATCTTTTTCAAGCTTTGCTCAAGGAGCAGATTAATGATTTATCAACCACCCACAGAAAGAACTTAGAGATGTCAATTGTTAGCAATGACTATCATCCTTAGAATGAATTTGGAGAAACAGATTGTTAATAAAGTTAGATTAAGATGTTTTTGTTAGTAGCTTTGATGTAGAAAATCTTACTGAACAATTTGAAGCTCAGAAAGGCACACTCTTTTCTTTTTGTTTTCTGTTTATTTTTTTAAGATTATTTTATTTATTTACATACCAACTGTTCCCCCTCCTTGTTCTGCCTCCCAGAGTTCTTCACCCCTTTGCCTCTGAGAGGGTGCCTTCCACATTCCCCTTCCCTGGGGCATCAATTCTCTACTAGATTAGGTGCATTCTCTCCTACTTGAGGCCAAACAAGGCAGTCCTCTGCTACATTTGTGCCAGGGGCCACAGACCAGCTCTTTGTATGCTCTTTGTTTGGTGGCTTATTCTCTGGGGGGATACCTGGGGTTTTGGTTAGTTGACACTGTTGGTCTTCCTATGGGGTTATCTCCCACTTTAGCTCCTTCAACTTTCCCCTAGCTTTTCCATAGGGGTCCCTGGCAGCAGTCCAATGGCTGGCTGTAAGTATCTGCATTTGTCTCAGTCAGCTGCTGGTAGAGCCTCTCTGGGGACAGCCATTATAGGTTCCTGTCTGCAAGCACAATATAGCATCAGAAATAGTGCCAGGGTTTGGTGCTCACCCATGGTAATCATCCCAGTTGTTCTGATCACTGGATGGCCTTTCCTTCAATCTCTGCTCTATTTTTGTCCCTGCTTTTCTTTTAGAACAATTTGGGGTCAAAAAATTTGAAGGTGGGTCGGTGTCCCCATCCCTCCACTGGGGGCCCTGTCTAACTACTGGATGTGGTCTCTTCAGGGTCCATCTTCCCACTGTTGGGTATTTTGGTTAAGATCACTTCCACTGAATCTTGGGAGCCTCTAACACCATAGGTCTCTGGGACTTTCTATGGATTCCCCCAGCCCCACACACACCCACTCCTGATGGCTGCTTATTTCCATTCATTTGCCTGGACCTTTGGGCCTCTCTTCTTGTCTTCCCCCACACCTGATCCTGCCCCCCTTTTCCCTCTCTATATCCCCCCATCCTTCTGACTCCCCTGATTATTTTGTTCCCACTTCTAAGTGGGATTGAAGCATCCTCACTTGTGCCTTCCTTCTCGTTAAACTTTGTATAGTCTGTGAGTTGTAGCATGAGTATTCTGAAATTTTTGGCTAATATCCACTTATCAGTAAGTATATACTGTGCATGTTCTTTGGGTTATGGGTTACCTCATTTAGGATGATGATATTTTCTAGTTCCATCCATTTGCCTACAAAATTCATGATGTCCTCATTTTTAATAGCTGCATAGTATTATATTGTATAAATGAACTACATTTTCTATATCCATTCTTCAGTTGAGGGACATCTGGGTCACTTCCAGTTTCTGGCTATTAATAACAAGGCTGCTATGAATATAGTGGAACATGTGTCCTTGTGGTATGGTGGAACATATTTTGTGTATATGCCCAGGAGCAGTGTAGCTGGTTCTCCAGATAGAATTTTTAAAATGCACTTCTAAATATATCATGGCTTTAAGAGAAAAGGATGTATAAGTTGAAATGTACCAATATCAAAGCTCCATGTGTTTGGAGTACTATTAGAATAAAAGTGGTAAAGAAAATAACCTCAATAACATGAACAACATTGGAAAATAGCCTGGCTGAAAAAAAGAAAGACAGAGAAAATGAGAAAGAAGATGCGTTCTTTATTTCAGAAATATAGGAAGTGAGTGTTGACCCAATATTGTCTGGACACACAGAAAACTATCAGGTATCGTTAAAGAACTTTTCAAATGTGTTTATTTTAGTGTGTGTGTGTGTGTGTGTGTGTGTGTGTGTGTGTGTGTTTTGTCTGCATATATGTATGCCTCATGTCTGCTGAGTTCAGGAAAGAGAGTCTAATCGTGTGGAACTGAAACCGTAGAATTATGGGTAGCCGTGAGATACATGTTGTTGCTAAAAATCAAACCTCTGTTCATTGCAAGAACAGGAAGTTCTTGGCATCACTCATATTTCTTCCTATTCCTAAAAGAAATTCTTAAAATCTTTAAATATGTAGAAATGTATAGTATTTTGATAGGTAAAAGTTGATAGTGATAACCTACAGTTTAATCTGACTTGATATTTATACTCAGTACAATTTCTAATATAGTCAAACAAGATTTTTACAGAAATAAAAAGTAATTTCAAAACAAATGTAAAGAGTTAATAATTACCAAAATTTTTTATATGAAAAGATGTGAATTCAAGAGTGTGATTTTGCAAGAAGAGATTTAATGAGAAGTAAAAAAGAATAGGGAATAATAAATCAAAAACACTTTGATCAATAAATATATTATTGAATAAAATTGTAAAAGAATAAATTCATTAAATATTTTGAAGCAACAGAAAATTAGAGGACCTATACTAGTTTCCAAATGATTAAAAAGTGATTGTATTTAAGACCATGCAGTATTTCCTTGGGAGCAGTTGCAAAAATCAAGAGAAAGAAATAACAGACTTGATAAATAGACCCATGTTGGGAAATGGTTCTAATGCTTTGAATTAATTGGTAATCTGCTTGTCCAAATTCTGAAGATCCTTGACCCCAATTGGTTTTTGTTCTATCAATAAAGAGCTAATGGCCAATGGCTGGGCAAAGAGAGAGGCAGAAATTTTAGACTGTGCAGTCTAGTAACCAAGAAAGTGGAGAGAGAGAGAAAGATCGCCATGATGCAGAAGAAGACCAAACCTAAAGGCCCTTCCCAGATTGGGCCTGGAATAGCAGAGATGAAATCTAGACAGTACTCAGGAGCACCGTGGGGAGTGTTTGCTAGCAGAGGAAAGCTTAGGAGTGCCAGGCCTTTGAGATAGTCATGGAATATCGAAATTAAGCTAAGATGTATCTGTGTTTTTCTATTGAGAATCCAGGAAGCTCCTGGGCAGTGCAAGCATGTGCCACTCTTTGGTCATCAAAGCAGTTAGCTAAACTTGTTGCTACAGACCCACACATGTGTGGTCAATTCATGAGTGATCTAGGTACTTAGTATTATCTCTTCTGTCTGTCTGTCTGTCTGTCTCTCATATATATAAATATATATGTGTGTTAAGCATATATATATATATATTATATGTTAAAAGAAAGTTAAAGACATTTGTACAAATCAACTTTGCATTTGTCAGAGTTCTAGGAAAACCATATCAAGCTGAATTACTATAGGAACTTTAGGAAACAGATCATTGAAATATGTCAAAGAGCTGTAAAGCAGAACCAAACGTTCCTATCATGGAATAGTGGGAACCACTTCCAAGTAAAGGATGGAAGGATCAAGAAAAGTGAGGAATTACAAAAGTTGCTAGAGAAGAGAGTGTGTGGTGACCATGGACAGTTTATAGAACTAGGTCTTTATTTCAGCCATGGACAACACAGCATGGAGGAATGGAGAAACAGAAGGGTCAAACACCAACACCTAGTTACTCTTGCTTCATTCTTCTCCATAAATACTAAAGCATGCTTTGCTTTGCCTGACTCATGGAAATCAAAGAAGAATACAGTGTTCACATTGGGCAAGCTTTCTTTCCAGGACATATAGTGTTTGGAACAAAGTACAGAGTAGATGTTGAGTGGGGCATTAGAAAAGCTGCCGAGGTGCTGTTCTGTGAGGTGACAATCTGTGTCTTTCAATAATTTAGCACAGCACATTAAGGGATCCAATAATATTTTCTTCTTGATTTACTATTCTTATTCTTACTAATTTACCCTAAAGACTCAAAACATTTACATCAAGATGTGTACAATTCTGCTTAATGTAGATCTATTAGTTCTTATTAAATATTTGATGTTCTATACTTCAATACTAACAAAAATGCTTAGGATGAAATATCAAAATACACATTCTCTATAAAACATATAATGTCATTTAAAATGCTTATAAAAATTGATTCAATATATATGGAAAGAAATTATTGAGAATATCAACACCGTGAGGACTGGGGTTTTGACTCTTTACTCCTGGAACTGGAGCTCTTAGGATCAAAGGGAGAGAGCTCTGGCAGACCTAACAGATCCAAACTACTAGAGGAAAATAAAGACATCTAAAGAGTCAAAGTATACTAAAAATCAGGAAAAGAAGGTGTATTCAGTGTGGGAAAATTTGCAGAAAGGAGCAAAGAAGTCTATAGGAGCCCCACCTCAAGAAGTTAACCATGAGAGATCTTCCTTGAGATGTAGGTTTATATGGAGAGCTAGATGTATGCATGACAAGCAGTCTTGGACCAAGGTGTGTTCCCAATGATGCACATCATCTTTGTCTCAGCATGTCCTTCTTCAAATCAGCCTGACAAACTATCAGACCTATGTAAAATCTTACTCCAGGAGACAATCCTGGCTGGCACCTGGATTCAATCTTTTCCTTTGTCCAACATAAGATGACTACAGGGTCCCTTGTACTAGTAGTTACCCAAAGGGAAGAATTAAACTGTTGCTCTTAAATATCTTCATTCTGCAAGGAAATTTATGCTCTTGCATGTTCAACCTCCAAATAATATTCAGAATTCCCAATTTTAACGTTTATATCAAAATGATAATAGGGCCAGCCTCTTCTTGGATGGCAGACTTGAGGAAGGGGTCTGTTACTTTATGCTCTTAATGTTTAAATCCTCTTCTTGTATGGTAAAAGCCATTTTAAAATTACTTCTAATTGTTAAAGCTTAATTATAGGGAGTCCATAAAAGTCTGTCGAATTATAAGTCTGAGCTTTCATCCCATGGAGAGCAATCACCATTGATGATGAAGTCTCCAGGGAAGTCTGGGAATAAGATTAAAGTCTCAAAATAATATTTTAAAACTCACTCATACTTCTGTACACAATGGAAGCTACCATAAGATTTTCACTCTTTTGATAACTATAATTTCATATATTTCCTGAGACTCGGGTTAATCATATCCTGTGATGATAGCCACCTTAGTATTAAGACTTTTCTTGGTTAAAAATAAATAAATAAATTAATAATAATAATAATAATAATAATAATAATAATGTAAAATAGTTCCCAAAAATTGAGGTGAATTATCTTTTAGAGCAATCAGGTTGTTAATGGAATCAATATAAACACTTTCAAGGACAAAGATTAATTTCTCAAAGTGATTGTAAAAACAAAGTAAAATTTTTTTGTTTTTCTTATAGAAAAGATGAAATAGTAACGTTCAGTCATTTGACCTGCTGTGTTTGTAAAAAGAGGAAGAAAGTCACCTGCTAAATCCTGCGGTATATAAGCATGAGCTTTTATAAAATTGTTCAAATCCCCAACCACGCCTCTTTTACTAAAACAAAAGAACTATTTATGCATTGTTGGAAAACATAAAGCAAATCAAACATTTGAAGTTTACTCTGTGTATATGGTTTAATGCACTCTAGTTGGAATAGTTTTCAGATTATCTATTACAGACTGCTTCAAGACAATGTTTTATAAAACTAATTCTCACTTGGAGAATTAGTAAGGGTATCAATCTAGGTGTGTGCAGGACGTAGAACCTATACAGTGATCTCAACAAGAGATTTTTAACATAAAAATTATAGTATATGACCAAGAATAACTGGAATTGAAAGTGTACTATGTAGCAGAGAGATAGGATCTATGGAAGAATAGTCCTGGTGTGGTGATTTCAATAAAAATGGCCAACATGAACTCATGTGTCTTGATCCTTGGTCAAGAGAGAGTGGTACTTTTAAGTGATATGGCCTTGTTAGAGTAGGCATGACCTTGTCAGAGGAAATGTGTCACTGTGTGGGCAGGCTTTGAGGTCTTATATGCTCTACTTCACCCAGTGTGCCTTTAGTCACTCAGTCTACTTCTAAGGGTCAAGGTGTAGAACTCTCTGCTCTTTCTATAGCATCACTTCTGCCTACATGCTGCTATGATTCCCACCATAATTACAATGGACTAAACCTCTAACCCTGTAGGGAAACCCCAATTAAATGTTTTCCTTTATAAAAGTTGCTGTGGTCATGGTGTCTCTTCACAGCAATAGAACCCTAGGATACCTGGGAAGAGGTCATCTTTTCTAAAGCTAAGGTTCCAATGGCAATTCATGGTTGGCAGTGACACTCACCAGGATGCCCAGATCACATAGACCAAGGTCAAAAAGAAGCATCCCCAAAGTTTAGCTGCACTTATGGAAACATGCTCTAAGAGTGGTAAACACCACTCAGCCAGCAGGAGAAAACTTTCCTCCCAGCATCCTCAAGGAATCCTAATTATGTGCTTATGGTGAGAATGGCATAAGGAAATCTAATGAACCCGTGCAGAGCAGGTAGTAAAGAAATTTTGGAGCTGAAGACACCAAATGGATGTGGGAAAGGAAGCCTATAAGAACAGCATTTGGGTCCCTAATTCAACCAGAGAACTTCAGTTTTCCTCTGTTTAAAAAATGGTAGCTACACGCATAAGTTATTTGAAAGACAGTGGATGGGAATAAGTAAAACAGCATAAATTTTTTTAATTTAATCAAGAAATGTCAGTAACAAATTATAACATTGACTGGAATTTCTTTTTTAATTTATTTTTTGTCTAAACTTTTTTTCATACAATATATTTTAATCATATTTTCTTCTTTCCCAACTCCCACCAGATCCTCTAGACCTCATACCTGATCTTCCCTACTCCTAGAAGATCCTCCCTACTCAATCCATATATTGTTCTTTTTCCCTTTCTTCTTAAAAAAAATTACCCAAAACACAAGAATCAAACCAAATCAACCAACCAACCAACCAACCAACCAACAAAACAAAACAAACTAGTAAAAAAAAAAAAAATACTGAAACAAAAACAAATTGCCAACAGAATCATGGAATCCATTTGGTGTTAACCAAGTTTTTCTACTCATGGGGCCTGCCATAAGGATGGTTGATATACCAGCCACACTTCACTGGAGAAATCGGACATTTCCTCTCCACAGGAATCCACTGTAAAGAGCTTCTTGATTAAAAAATGGATTACTGTGTTCACTTCCTGTTTTTAGTGCTGAGATTTTTGTCAGATCTTAACATGTGCAGGTCTTGTGTGCAATGTCAGTGTCTATGAGTTCATAGGTTCATAAATTCTGTTGTGTCTGGAAGGAGCTGTGTCCTTAGAGACATCTATCACCTCCTGCCTCCTCTTTAATATAGGTCCCTGAGTATTAAGATGAGATATTCATAAAGACATCCCACTTGGAGCTGACTGCTTCAAAGTCTCTCAAGCCCTGCTCACTATCCAGTTATGGGTAGAGACTTAAAAGAATGTTCAAAGACACAAACAGCAAAATTGATCACTTATAGGTATGAAGGATTTAAAACACAGCGTACAAACAACCTGACCCAAAACAGAACTAAAAAGCATTAATTGCCCATGATGAGGTTTCTTTGCTTTTTACTTCTCCCTCCTCTTCCTGTTTTTCTTTTCGTTGTCAAGGAACGTTTCACTATGATGTAAATTGTGTCCTGGAAATCCTTATATAGATAAAGCAATTTTTATTACTTATTTTGAGAATTTTATGCAAAAGTTCAGCCATAGCATAGCAACTTCTGATAATATGAGGCTAGTCAGCCTTCAAGTAGGAGGCTTCCAGGACAGTTCCAGATCAATTCTTCTAGGTTCTATATATGAGGTATGTGGTATCTTTAGCAATAGGTTCTTATTGTTTAGTTCTGGGATGCAACTAAAGGCAATAATGTATGTTGTTTTTCAACTGTATGGACCTCACTGACCAACAATATGAATGGATGATGCCATTAACTGGAACTGGAGCTTTTGTTTTCTAGTGCTTGTGGGAGACATTACCACTGCTAGAGGTGTAACTTTATTTAAACTATTTATATATATACAGACATATAGTTGCAAATGTATAATTAAGTAAACAGAAAATATAGATTACAATACCTACAAATTTATTACATTATTTAGACTGACTCAAATTCAAATTTTTTTTTTTGCTTGATTTGCTCTTGTTCTTGTATTATAGGTATGCACAACTATGCCAGGGTAATTAACTTACATCTTCCAGTGGCAAAAAAGAACATGTATAATAACCAAAATAAGCACTAATTAAGGTAAAAATAATGCTATGACCCAACAATAATCAGTGAAAGAGGAAATGCAAAAGTATCACAAAAATCTTGTTGAGTTAACTAAAATGTATGTCGTCTAAAGCCTAAAACTGAGAAACTCAACCCTCTATAATTTGCTTAATTTGGTTAAAATTTTGGATACAAATGCCAAACATTGTAAGAAACTAACAAATGTCACAAATGCTCTTAGGAGTAAAACTAAAAGTAAAAATTTCCCACTGTGAGAAGTAATTTTAGATTTACTCAGTTCGGGTTTATACACAGACTTGAACTTGATCAAATGCTAAATCATATGAAAACTATCACAAAAAAAGACACCAAAGTTCTCCAGCCCTTGAACTGTTCTTTTATTCCTTCCAAACTTTCTAAACTGAGGATCAGAAAAAAATGTCCAGTGATCAATGTTTAAAGTGAGTAAATAGTTAAGTGAGGTCCTAAGATATATTTGAAAGAAAGAAATGAAAATTAAGATTCATGCCTTACTGCTACCAGGGTAGAAGTGTTCACTAAGTTACCAGTACAGGGTCAGCTGTCACAACAGTAAACAAAAAAATGAAGAAAAACAAAACATTGCCCAGTCCTTTGAGGCATTTAAATTTAAATGGAAGAAAATACAAACTACAGAAATAAAAGTGAGATATTGTTTTGTTTTAATGGCAAATGAAATAAAAATAATTAAAAAGCTCAGCTGACAGGAAATTTAGAGATTCAGTAATAACTGAAGTTTAGTTGAAAATAAAAAATATGCACACTTCCTTTACTCTTGCTCCAACCAATAAACCTTGTATATAGCTATCATGTAAAACTATGACGATTATTACCAGCTCGCAAAGGATGTTATTCAGTTTGCAAAATGTAGCATTAAACAGGGCTTGGAGCAGTGGGTTCACCCTGTGTTTTCTTTGGACATCTAATGATTCCGATGCCAGGGCTAATCGCCATCTTTCACTCTTTCACGGCATTCTCCACTGGCTTGGAATAGTTTACTGATATCAAATCATAGAATATTATGTCTGCCTTTCAACATCAACCTCAGATGGGACTTAGCCCACATGCTAATGAAGCTTAAAGGTCAAAGTCTTTCCTTGTGTGTGTCCTTTCTAGCAACATGCTCTATTCTTTTGTAAGATGTATAAAAGTAGGGCACTTTAACCAAGATTAATAAAGACTGCTGTCTCTTCTACTCCACTTCAGCTGTTAACACACTTCTTGTGTAGAACCACTTTTGTAGTAGCGTTGTGGTTCAAGGGAGATGCCCCTCTTGATCCTCAGCTGGCATTATTGCGCTTAGCAAGATAATGGAACTTTTTGTAGTAAAACCTCACTGGAAGAATGAGTCTTTAGGGACGGGCCCACAGACTTTCTGCCAGCCCTTACTTCCTGTATGCTCCTGTTTCCTATTGTTCCTGCCCCCAAGCCTGCCCGACCTTCTGCCATTCCTACCTCTCACAAAGAACCATATCCCTCTGCTAATCTAAGGCAGAAAATCTTTCTCCCTTTAGTTGTTCTACTGTTTGGTTCTTTATTTTATCACAGCAAGAAAAAAAGAAAAAATGAAACTAAGCAGAATTGGGATGAGGACAATTGAGGTTGATTTAATTAGTTCTACGCACTTAGACCAGACATGTCTATTTTACCTCTGCCTCTGCCTCTGATTCTATCTTTCTTTTTCTCTTTGTCTTTACCATTATTATTGCTAGATGCCCTGGAGTGCTTATGGATGCTAAGCTAACTGCATTAACAATTTTTGGTCGAGACAGAAAATCTTGAAGTCAAAATAGCATGAATTTAGTAAGATATTAGCATATCTTACTAAAGCTGACCCTGGAAGAATGAGAGTAACAAAGGAAACTGTAGAATTCCAAACCATAAGAAACTATGCAGTAAGACATTCTTCCAGTGAGAGTATCTTGTGACAAAAGAAATTTTGATGACACTTCCATTATTTGATATCAGCAATACATTTATCTGTCATTAAAATAGGGAATTGTGAATCTGGGAAAAATTAAAATAATGTAAAGGCAAATTTTAATAAAAAATACATGGTATCTTCAAACCCTGTAAAAATATTAAATAATATTCACCTAAAGTGGTAGTCAAGCTTGAAGCTGAAACAAGTAGGAACTATTATATAGAAAATTACTTGGTTGAAATGTGATAGTTTTATTCTATTTTTATTATTGTTTTTAAAAATTTTAAGATGTGTGTGTGTGAGTGTGTGTGTATGTGTTAGAATGCATGCACATGTATGTGGATGAAGAAGCCAGACGAGGAGGCCCCTGAAGCTGCAATTAGAGGATGGTATGAGCTACTTAATAGTGGTGCTGGAAATAGAACCCAGTCCTCTGTAAGATCATTAAGTGCTTTCTAACCTTGTTACTACCTATCCAGCCTCATTATAGAATTTGTAGTTTTCCTGGTACTAGTGCAGTTTTCAACATTTGTAACTTGTTGTAAATTGTTTTATTATCCTGAAGATATGGTCTTTCATATTTAAGTTTATTTGTAATTTTTTAATTGAACCTTTTTAATTTATATCTGATTGAGCACTATAAACTTGAGGATATCCTAGATTCTTTTATTACCTAAAAACTTTGATTATGCTATGTTTTGTAATTTCATAAGACAAACTTTAAGCAAGTGATCTCAGTATAAATCAGTCTCTTATAAACTTAATGAGCTTATTCTGTTCAGATCTGGATGCAAGGAATTCTGAACCTCAGATAAGCCACGAAAAAAAAATCATTCAAGAAATTGACAAAACTTCAGGTGAAAAATCAAAGTAAACAATAAAACAAAGAAAAAATATTCTACACATAAAGCTTAGATGGAAATTTCCACAGTTTCTGTTCCCCTGATTTCCACTAACTCCCCTTCCAAAGAAGAGTAGAATAAAGTGTTATTTCTGAGGTTTCATTTCAGATGTGCCCAATTACCAGCGTTTACCCATCCAGTTCCTGTCAACATTACCTACAGCATCAACCATTGGCGGCCATCATTCTCATTTCTGCCTCTGAAGTTGGCATTTTTATATTCAACATGTGGTATGAAATCATGCAGTGTTTGTTTTTCAACATCTGCTTTATTTTCCTACTACAATGTCCTCCAGTATGATCTATGTTGTCACAATTGGCACAATTGCCTTCTTTCTGTGGCTGAGTAGCCCTCTACTGTGACACATAGACTGTATGTCCTTTATTCATTCATCTGATCTAGACATTTAGATTGTTTTCATGACTTGGCTTTGGTGAATAACAGTATAGCTGATAGGGTGGTGTTCATGTCTCTGTGACATACTATTTTGAACACATATTCAGGAATAAGATTACCCAATCACATAGTAAACCTACTTTTAATATTTTAGAGATATTCGTAGTGTGGAAGAGCTCTACGAATTTACTTACCCACCAACATTTTCTTGCTTTCCCCTATGCCTTGTTAAGAAGAGGCATGTTGCTGTTTTGCTAATGGCATATTAATTAAATTCCATTGTAATTGTTTGCATTTCACTGATAATTGGTGATTTTGAGTAATCATAATAGCCTGTAGTTCATTTGACATAGTATTTTTAAAAATCTATATTAGGTACTTTAGTCTGTTTATAACCAGTTCATTTGCTATCTCCTATTAATTTGGTTGGGCTCCCCATATATTTTGGATATTAACCTCAATTCAACAGTTAGATGGTGAATACATTTTTCCATATTATAGGCTAAAAATAGCATTCTAATATTGTAATTTTACTCTTCATAGAGAAAAGTTCATTTTGATAACACTGATTACTGCTCAGGCATTACTCTTCCTACGTTTACTACCCTATCGAAACAATTTGCTAATAAAGATCTGGCTTGATATTCTGAAGCACTAAACCCTGAGAGATTTGAATTCACTCTAAAATTTAAAGGTGCTGAGGATTTCTTGAATTACTTTGATGTGCCTGCCAGTTTCTGTTTGATGAGTTAGAACTTAAGTCACCAACACAATATTCCCTCAGCAGCTCCCTTAACACTAACTCCTAAACTGACAAAATGGGTGTGCTCTATACATGGCTCCATTTGAAAGTTCAGCTATAAGTTATAAGTTTAGAATAATATTTGAGCAAGTGGCCACATATTATCAGAATTGAAGAGGGCCATTTTTCACAAAACCAGCTCACTGAATGTCCATGCAAACACACTAAGTCTCCAGTCTATAGGAAGCTAGAGTTTAAGTATACTCAGTCGACTATGGAGCTCATCATTGCACTAAATTTTATTTGGGACTGTGCCTAATGCACAGGTTCTACATATGCTGAAATTTCTATGTGTGAAATTACGTCAATTTGTTTTCATTTGGGAAAAAAAAATGTTTACTACCTTTCATTTCTTAAAATGACAAAACCACCGTAGATTAAACAGTTCAAAGTCTATTGCTAGAACATCTCAGCACAACAAAGATTTAGTTGACTAATTCAAATTACCACCAGGGTAATTATCATTTTTATCTTCATTATGTGAGCTGACTGCAGCACTTCTTAATTCCATCATTCCTTTAGGTGTTCAGGCAAAGCAGCCAGCCTGCAGGTGCTCTGCCTCTCACTCCTGGAATTCTGCCTGATCTCATCTTTGCAAGTTGACATTGCAGGCAGGAAGTAGTTTAGATTATGCTGATGTTGACCTGTGGAGACAAGGTGCAGTTTGGTAAGCCTGGAACAATACGAAAGGCCTCCCACAGCATAGAAACTGAGGGTTTGGCATAAGTTTTGGTCATCGCATTATGAAATGCTGGCCACATAAAGAAATTGGTCCAGTAAAGGAGAATGTGGGGGAAAAAATGAACAAAAAGTGGTGCAAATTGACCATAACATACAGAAGAAAAAAGACTGGTCAACATGGACAAAGGGTGGGTGCTTGCCCTGTTGATAGCCTCCCTTGAATGAATGCTGAAAAGGGCTAAAGGGATTTCTAAGGTCGAGTTACCATGTTTTTATACCACCAGCAGTTCCAGAAAAGTTTGGAAATGCAAAGGGAAGAAGATTCAACAGGGGATTTCTATGGAGACATATGGAAATACCGCATGCAAAAAGAAAAGCCATTCTGTTCTGACTTCTGTTGTCTTTTCCCCATGGATAACAGATCATCAATTATAGGGGGGAGGCAGAAACAGGTTATATACTGGCTAGCTCAAAATATGAGTTCATTAGTTAGCATGTGGTAAACACAAACCTGAGCTGGTTACAAGGCTTCTCATCATACTCTGGGGAAACCAGGATTCAGAGAAAATGCTTTGATATTATCTGTGGTTCACAGATGGATGATGGAAGTGCCAGGCAGCTCAGGTGGATCTGAACTTACTGATCAGATTTTAAGTTCATTGATTTGGGTGAAAATAGTCAAGACAGTGATGAGATGACTACCAAAAAGCTTAAAATTTGCTTTTCACTTACCTCATCACTTTTAAAAAATCTTTTTGATTGCTTTTATTTTTTTACAGTTTAGTTGTTACCCCCTCCTGTTCTACCCTCCCACTTTTAAAGCAGTCACTTTGGGAAAAAATGTATTTCAAATATTATAATGTGCAGAATTCCATGATCCTCCATCACATGGTACACACATCCTCAGTTACACTTTGCTGTTGAGTATGGGCAGGACTTGGAAATGTGACAGGGTATTATTTTCATGATTAAGTCACTAATGAGTTATGATCTAATTAATCCTAAGAGAAATTACTGCAGGTAAGGCTGACCTAATCAGGCAAACTCTTGAATAAAAGTGAAGTGCAACTTCCTACAGGCCTTGGAGACATAGACTACATGAATGCAACAGCTGCAAGGAAATGAATTCTGCCAACAACAATGTGAGTTTCTGAAAGGCTCCTGGCTCCAGAAGTCCAGATGTCTCTTAGCACTGGCTGACAACCTGAGCACTTGAGTGCAAGACCCAACCAATCTAGCACAAATGCCTGACATTTATAAATGGAAACTAAGAGGGTTGAGCTAGCTCAAGCCCCTAAAACTGTTGCAATTTGTTATAAATAGGTAAAAATAGTTAATAGAGGGGATTTGAAAAATTAAACTTTTAAAGATTGTTGTTCATATGTGTGTCCATTTGGATAAATCTATGTTTATCTCAAGGCCTTGTGCATAGGAAGAAACATTCTAGAATGAAATATATTCCATGTCTGTATCTTCAAACTTAGTATTTCTGCATATGGGATGTTTTCCCTTATGCCAATATTATTATTCAGAACCATATTACTAAATACCTAATTAGACTAAATTTTCTTTTTAATTCAACTCTGATCAATACTTTATAATCCACGTATTACTATTGAGTATCACAGTAGTATAAGTAAAGTCAATATCTCTTTAGAAATGGAAACCCACAGGTCATTCTTTCTTTCTTGACATTGGACACTCTCTAAGATACATGTAGGCAATCATGTTAGTAAAAGGGAAAAAATCTTTAGGCGGTTTTGACATTCTTCAGAAGCTTAAGCAAAAGACTGATATATAACTTACACAGTGGATGGACTTTCTCTTATAATGCCATACATGACCTTTGTCATTACACTCTGTCAAACTTCGAATGTGCTACAAATGAAGGAGATAACAAAGAGGCATGTCTATCCCTGTGGGGTAGAAAACAATCTTTCAGAATATTTTCAGGATGTATTTTATGTGATACCAGACAACTTGAAATATGCCTTGTGACAGTAGAGGATTATAACCCAGGGCAAACCTCCACAGTGGGAAAAAGCATGAGTTATACCTGTGAAAAGCAATAGCTCAAAAAAGATTTATAAATGTTCAACTAAAAGAACCATGTTTTCCAAGATAGCCTGTTTCTCTAGAGTTGCTTCCTAGCTAGATAGCCTGGTCAAGCTTTCTCTTGCCTTTCTCACTTTGCTCAGTGAAGTATCTGAGAATAAGGTACATATAGCCAGCTGTCGTGAACACTCAGATCTACTACAAAGAACTTCCAAAAAGCAACAGAGAAAATTTCTGCCCTTGCCACCTCTTCATAAGAGATGTGGGAATGGTTTAGAATTCATACTATGGGGATTTTCATGGCCTCTCTATGGATCCACATCAGTAAAACATTAATAAGATCATTGCCAATTAGACTATCATCAAACTTACTTTGTTCTGATCTGGAAAAAATGGAAGCAAAAAATAGCCAATTACCTTATTTTTAAATGTTCTAGAATAAGAACTATGGCATGTCTCTATAGCTGTTTACAACTATCATAGATTGTTCTATCACTATATTAATACAAAAGATAAAACATTAAAAACATAACACACCTCTGGGTGATATTAATAAAAATGTATTCACTATTTTATTTCCACAGGAAGATACAAGGAAATTGGTCAGTGAATAACCCAATTCTACTTAAGCAGCTATCAAGGGAAATAATAGAAAAAGTCCAGCTAAATATACCCAGAATATTGATTGTTCTGAATTTCAAGTGCCACTGGCCTACCCTAAGAGCAAAACTGTCACAATGAATAAACACAAAAAATGTATTACTAGTGAAAGATCAACAATAGGAAAAAGTACAAATATATCATCAGCAAATCCTTAGACTCCGTCTAAGTATTACTGGGATATAGTTTGTAGAGATGTCCTCTAAGAATGTTCATTTGTAAAGAACTGATTGGATTCTCCTATTATACACATTTATAAGTCAAAGTAAATGGACTAGTTTCTCAGATCCTGTGTTTTGCTTGAGTTAACCATAGCACATCTGCTCCTTCTTCATTGTATTCTACATCAGATGAGTTGGTACTGTCCTGGGACAAGGATACAGGATGCATGCACGAATTTAGGGTAACACTGAATGAACACTAGCTTAACATATCGACATGAAATTAAAGAATTCTCTCACTGTTAGCAAGTGCACTCTACAGTAAATTTCCAGTGGGTAACTTTTAGCCCACATGAGAGGCAGATTTTTAATGAACCGAACCTTTACTAACATTCCTGAAAATGGTCTTTGATTAAAGATTATGAAATAGGAACAGACTGATAGTTGTACATGATGAAAGAAGGATAAAGATAAAGGAAAAAAAGATAGGTTAGAAAAATCATTATGAGAATGTGAGCTAGGAGGACCTTCAGGTGGAGCTTGTCAAAAGTGGGTTGACATAAAAACATTAGCAGGTAAGGAGGCCATGAGGGAAGAGTGACCTACAGAGTGCCTAAGTTGAGTAAAAAGAAATTCTTCCTGGGCAGAGAAAGTAAACTTTACATGGACTATAGGAACTGGGTAGAATTACAAGATATAATTGCTACAGCATTGCACCAGCAGTTCATGTCCCAGACTAGATTTTGAAATACACATATAGGAGGATACTTGTACAAGGAATTATGGTATAGTTATGGTAGCTCAAAGTAGATAATTACTCAGTGTTAGTGTGAGTTTGGTCAGATATTTGCATAATGGTCAAATATCTACAGAGTCATACATCCAACAACTTAAAATGCATATTATTTTCAGAAGTTCATAGAAAATTATTCTAAATGAGGTCATATTTTTGGCCATGAAAATGTCTAAACACACAAATTTTAAATGTTTTTTTTTTGCTTATTCTATTACACTAGACTGAAACTAGAAGTAAACATAAATAAATGAATAAAAATAGTACAGAACTAATAAACCATACTGAAGACTACACTTTAGAAAAAGTAGTATGTAATTGAAGAAATAGGGAAGAAGCTAAAACATTCCTATGAAAATGGAAACATATTGTGCTGTAATCAATGCAGGATGGTAAATGTAATGAAGGATTATAGCTCTATGACTATAGAGTATAAAGCAGAGCTCAAGCAAATAACTAATTCAACTCTTGGTCATAATAAAGAAGAAACAAACCAAATTCCAAATCAAAGTATAGAAATAATAAGTATAATAACAGTAATAAATTAGGTTGTAGTAAAAAATTCAACAAATAGATCAAAGAAACAAGAACCCAGTTATGTGGAAATATAAATATGTCAATAAATCCTTTGCCAAATTAACCCAAGAATCAGGAAAAAACAAGTATAAGACTGGAAATCCAAACAAGCAGATTTTTACAACAGAACTAAATTCAGAAACCTAAGTTATAACCAAACACAACTGGCAAAAAAATAAAATAAATCAATGAAAAATAAAGATTCCTACTGATATTCTGCTATACTCATAGGTCAGTGCCTTGTCTAGTTGTTATCAGAGAGGTTTCCTCTGGCAGCAAATATAAGTGTATGCAAAGAGACCCACAGCCAGATATTATGCAGAGATAGTCTAAATGGGAGGTCTCCATTGGATCCTTACCCTAGGAGGTCAGGAACCCTGCACAAGATGGGGGATGTAGTAGTTAGAGGAGAAATCCGGAGAACAAGGCCCACTGAATCAACTAAGGAGTGTACATATGCATTCACAGAGATTGAATCAGCAAGCAGGAGCCTGCATGGCTCTGTACCAGGTCCTCTGAATATATGTTATGGCTGTCAGCTTGGTATTTTTGTGAGATTCCTAACAGTGGAAGTAAATGCATCTCTGACTCCTTTGCCTGCTCTTGGGACTCTTCTCCTATTGGATTGCCTTGTCTGGTCTCAATATGAGGGCTATTGTCTTGTCTTATTATATCTTGTTTTGTATTGTTTGTCTGTTGTCTCTAGGAGGCCTGCTTCTTCCCGACAAGGAAATGGAGGGGAAATAGATCAAAGAAAGAGGGGAAGGGCTAGGAAGATCTAGGGGGATTGGGAAGAATGGAGAAAAGGGGAATTGATTAGGTTGTATTATATAAAATAATCTAATTCAATTTTTTAAAAATGAAAAAGACAAAAGGGGACTTAACAAATCCTAATGTAGATTAAAAAATAAAAAAAAAAACCCTCACTGTAATAAAGGCTAATAATGACAAACTTGTAGCCAATAACATTCTAAAAAGACAGAGTGCAATGTATTTCCTTTAATTAAGAAGTCTTATTCAGTACAGTACATGAAATCTGTGTGAAGGATTCTGCATCAGGAAGAGATAAAAGGGATATAGATTGTAAAGCAGAAATTGATTTCACCCTGTTTGTAAGTGACATGATTTTATGTATAGAATAAATTACAGAGTCCATAAAGTGGAGAACTAAAAGTTTAGTAAATTAGCCAGATATTAAATCAGAACAATCATTTCTTTTTTTATGTTAGTAAAATGTTCACTGACAAAGAAATTATGAAAAAAAAATCTCATTCATGATAAACCACTAAGACTGACTATAATCTGCATCAAAATTCCAATGGTACTCTTTTTAAAGAATTTTCTTCTTTTATAATTAAGATTATAATATAATTACATAATTTCACCCTTTCCTCCCCAAAAACCTTTGTATTGATCTCTTTAAAATTCATGGTCTCCTTCTTTTCATTATATTTGTTATATGCATATATGTATATATTTATACATATATACTCTTAAATATATCCTGCTCAGTATATATAATGTTACTCACACTTATGTACTCAAGTCTGACTATGTTGTATCGAAACATTCATATGGAAATGCAAAAGGCCCAGGTAACAAAAATTATAAGCTAGAAGAACTATGCTAAAGGACTTTAAGTCATACCACGGAATCATAATATCAGAACCACAAAACACTGTCACAAAAACATATGTGCATGTAAATAAATCAGAGCAGAACATCCAGAGGAGGAAACCTGTGTGTGTGTGTGTGTGTGTGTGTGTGTGTGTGTGTGTGTGTTTATGAGTATGCAAGCGTTCAAACAAGAGAGGCAAAGTGAAGGTGGAAGTGAAAGACGGAGAGGGGAAGAAAGGAGGAAAGGAGGGAGGGAGAAAGGGAGAGATACCCATGAAAGCACAGGGAGACTAGGATGAGGGAAGAGATTGGTTCGAGGGGAGATGATATACTGGAAACAACATGGAGGCAATGATGAATATGACTGAAGTAATGATGTTTTGGAAAGAAATGGCCTCTTTGAAATTCAAAAGTACATGCAAAGAATAGATGCTAATAGAACAAACAAGACTATGGTTTTTTGACTATATGAATATGACTGTTCAATACGGTAACATATTATCTAATATGTGAACTGGTGTCTTTCCCTTGTTATTCTGCTTTTTATTTTATATGCCTAATTTTATAGTTGTAAGTTTTTATATACAATACAATATTTTATAAATATAGTAAGAAGTATATATATTTAACAGTGTTGTGTTGTAACTGGAAAATAGCATCAGATAGAATTTGGCCAATTACTCATCGACATAGGACTGTATTAATGGATGACACGAGAAATAAAGTGGTAATATTTCCAAGGTAAAAGCCTCAATACTGAACCCTAGGAATCTCAGATGACTCAGTGATAGAGTTCAACAGCAAAGCAAGAGGCAATTCAGAAAAACCACCAGAGTAGAAAATCTTTCAGCTCCCCAGTGTCTTAGATAGAGCATGTCCTATTGGCACGAAAGATGTAAGTAACTGTGCAAATAACTAAAATAACTGACCATGTTTTGAAAAGTGGGGAGTACTCTATGTTTAACATTATAATTTTGAGAAGCTGAGAATGCATTTAAATACTCACTATATATCCCTCAAAGTTTGAGGCAAATACAATAATATAAGAAATTTTCCATTGCTTAAGGTGAGGTGACTTTGAACATTTTTGAACATTTTTTCCAAAATATTAATGTACTGTATCATCTTTATTTCTCAAAACGATTGTCTTCCCTTTAAAATAAATATGCATTGGTCACTAAAGTGGCTTAGCTGATACAAAAGCATTTGGAGCTCAAGCCTGATGATCAAGTCTAACTCTGGGGTGCAGTGTAGAAGGAGTGAATTACCCTAGTAGTGTCCTCTGACCTTCACATGTGTACAGCATATGTGCATGGGCAGGCAATTCATACACACACACATACACACACACACACACACATACATACACACACACATACAAAGAGAAAGAGAGAGAGAGAGAGACAGAGACAGAGAGACAGAAACAGAGACTAGAAACAGAGAATGATAAAATTATAGGACATGATAAAATTATTTTCCATGTTAATAAGTTAAATAAATTTGACATCGCTGAAAATTTATAAGACTCATTTTTATAATAATTGTCAAATTTCTTATTTATGTATAGATTGAATGAGTCATGTTCCAATATGTCTTTAGCAATAATTAATTGTTTTACATCACATTTGCTTCAGGTAGGATATGGTAGTATAGATGGGCAAAAGGAAGGTCAGTCATCACACTGTGTACACAGGCTACAAGAATTGTGGTTCTTGCTGCTTTCTCAGGAGCTTTGAAAATTATATAGTACTAATGAACTTTTCAACATAAAGATGTGAGAAGTCTAATGACAGCTAAATCAACTAAACTGCTCCTTTTGAACATAACTACCCTCTCTTTTGGAAAGATTGGTCATATGCCCATGATTTTTTAGAGGTATTAATAAATCCAGGTTAATATATTTCAAAATATTGCCAAAAACTATTACAAAGTTTAGCAAAGGGAACTGGGACTGAGTCCACATAAGAAAGGGAGAATGTGTACTGTAATTCTAAAGCATGCATTTCTTCCAAATAAATCATAGCCTCATGGGTGCATGCCACTTAGTGATTTGCCATTCTAACTAGCAATGGAAAGCAAACGCGTAAAAACTAGTTCATGTTCTTGTTTATGTTTAAAACCATTGCTGACTGGAAGGGTAGAGCGTCTTCAAAATTATTCATTCTTGATATAAGCAGTGGATATTTGTTAAGCCTAGGGAGTACTGGAAACTAAATGTTAATGTAGGAATAAAATTAGCTATTTCTACTTTTGAGGAAAATTTAAATGAGCATAATAAAGAAACTTGTTCTGATGTAGTTTTGTGTGTATTTATCACTGTGAAGTTCCTTTGAAATACTTAGTAGTTGAGCCAAGATCACCATAAGGTGGAGGGAAAATGTTATTACATATTTTGATTGCTGAGAAATAAATAATTGTGTAATATGCACTGTCTTCCTGAGATACTCTGGGATTTTTTTAAATGTTCATAAACCCTGTGAAGTGATAAATGGAAATCAACCTACTTAAAAGACAATTTCTATCATTGTCTATACCAAAGCCATTCTAAAGGTGATAAATCCTGTTTTCTTTATTTAAATATAGTAGGCTACCCAGCAGGAATTGTAGGGTTGCTGCAAAAGGCTCCAGAAGCCTTTTGATTTCTAAATTAAAAATCAAAATGTTTTATTATTGCTCAGTTACTTCAAATGATATCAAAACATTTTTTCTTACATTTAGAATTGTGGTCCTTAACCTGAACTGCACATTGAAATTACTTGCATATTTAAAAATATATGAAGAGTTTACTAGGGCCCCAAACTGTTTTATTTAATGTTCTACATGCTTTCATTATCTTCACTAAACCTTCCAATTAAACAATCATAATTTTAATTTATATATATTATTGATTATTTTTAGTATACTTATCTCTCAGCCACTTGTTCATGCTTCATGGATAACAGGATATCTTATGTTTGAGGATATGTATTTCTTGGACTATTCTTCCCTCTCTGTCATTATTTCCTTTAGGTTCCTGTTCATGTCTTTTTTTATTTATTTATTTTTTTCCTGAGACATGGTTTCTCTGTGTGGCCCTGGCTGTCCTGGAACTCACTCTGTAGACCAGGCTGGACTCAAACTCAGAAATCTACCTGTCTCTGCCTCCCAAATGGGATTAAAGGCATGTGCTGCCACTGCCCGGCTTCATGTCTTTAGTTGGAATGTACGGTTTTATATCGATGATTTTCCTCAAGCATCTAGTAATTGTTACTCTAATCTTTACAGGGTTAAAACTGTATGGCATGTAGAAATATCTTGATGCCATGCACAATTTTCTTAAGCATATAGGAATACCTTAAGTATGTGTGTGTGTGTTTGTGTGTGTGTGTGTGTGTGTGTGTGTGTGTGTATCTCAATAAGATGGACCCACGAAAGTGTCACAAGAAAAGAAACATTCCTTTATAAATATGCAATAATGTTCAGGCTCTGTTCTGTACAATATCTGGTGACTGTAAATAGTTATAAATGTGAATAACACAAAATCCTCAACTTAAAATATTATGGGTTTTTTAGTTTGTTTGTTTTGTATTAAAATTTGATTGTGTGAATCTTTTATGTGGACTTGTAAAATGACAGTGTTGTATTCCTTGGTTGTAGCCCTCATCCTGTTGACCAGTTAATCTCCTTTAAAAAATAGCTTTCATTCCTACTAAGGAATGAATTTTCCTACTTAGGAAAAACAGTATTATATGCTGCAAAGTAAGTGTAGCATGAGACGAAGACAGAGGTTGGATTTCTAGCACCTACACTCTGTCATAGTCTTTCCATTAATTTCAGTTTTCAGCTTCTCGTTCCACCCCCATCTGAACCCAAATCTGGAGTGTCTCTGGGTGCAGTAAGTAGAGATCACATGTCTCCATTCTCTGTGTGACCCTCTTGGTATTCTGACCTGGAACTCCCTTGTCTCTACTTTATTTGTTAAAATATTCCCATTAGTATGTTCCTCTAACAAAATTTGTTGAAATATGTCATCTACTAATAACCTTTCTGCATAATACTATCTCTATTGGTATGGATTTATACTTTTCAAAGTTTTTTTCAAGGATTATTATATTAATTAGATCTTAGATGAAGGGAGACCAATCAGTACAGTCATCGTGCCATCTGGAGTCAGAGATGTTGAGGATTCATGTTTGTTTCACCTTATAATTTTGAAGAAAGTCTCCAAATCTCCGGCTTTTACTATCACAAATGACAGATGAATTACAAATGAATCATTTCAAGTTCTAACCCATATGGTTTGTGTCCAATTAATTGCATAAAAACTAGATATTTTTTCTTATATTGAGGAACAAATTAGACCTATTTATATTAAATAGGCAAGTGTCATCCTATGAACTAATGTTTGTAGGAGGTGTGAAAAAATATGCCTCTGAAAACTGTAAGCTAGATTTTAGCCATAGACAGGGTTACCTGAACCTCTCTCCAATATCAGCTTCCCTTAATACTGACAAATACCAATTATGAAAATTAGAAATACAAGGAGAGAAAATAGCAATGCTGAAGTCTGTGTCACAAATAATTGGTTGGTTTTGAGTAGTATTGAAAAGCTAAGCATTTTTATCATAAATATCAAGATTCCTCCCTAAAAGTGGCAAATGGAAAAAAAAATATTTGAAGATAGAATAAGGAAATGACTAATAAAAACTAAAACAGAAATAATATGGTATTGATTGTGCAGTTAGGTCTCACTAGGTGCTTAGAGAGTTTGTACTACCAGCATATGTACACTGATGCTGGCCACTAGGCAACTGTGTTTCATGTTCTGTACTAGCAGATTCACAATAGTTGCTAACTGGGACTTATATAGTTCTAAACTTAGCCCTTTTGCTATCTTAACTCAGAAATGTATAGTGTTCAATGTTAACACCTTTGCCTTTCAGTATAGGATTCAAAACATGGTATAAACTCTAGAAAAAGGGAAGTGAACTTCAACTAGCAGGTAGTACCATTTTGACACTAGGCTATTATATAACAAAATGTGAGGAATTCATTTCTAAGCAAGAACAATCCTATTTGAAAAATGTCATCCCTACTATCCTCTGCTTTTTCCAATGGATCAGTTACCCCAATACATCCAACATGTGACAAAGTCTTCAGAGCAGTAACCTAAGCATTTACAATTTTTATAGACATAGAGGTACCTTAGCCATGATCCCTGATAATTTTTCTTTTCAGTTTGTTGACTCTTTACCTCAATAGAACTGAAACAAGCAGGAAAACTAGTGAGATCCAACCCATTTTGTGTTCACTGTGTTCCTTTGTGGAGATGCTTCTCTTTAGTTAGTAGAGAGGGGAATAATATAATGGGAGAAGGGAAGGGACTACTTTCTATATTGTAGACTTTATGTGTAAAAATTCTATCTTGGGAGTCTATTGCTCAATCCTTATGTTTTCTTTATGATATAACTTGGTTTGAATAGTTCCTTTTCAGATACTTAACTGAGCATAAAAGCTAAAGTTGAAATTAACCTTAAACATTTGAGAATCTTTATTTTATTGATAACAAAGACTGAGATAGAATACTACTATGACACACATTTTATTGATGATTAGAGAAGAAGATTTTTGGTTGGCCATCTTGTGAAAGAAAGAGAAAATAGCTCAAACTTAAAGTTTTTCCCTGTATATATATACTCTTGCCAGTTTAATCACCAGCACTTAAACAAACAAACAAACTGTCCTCTTAACTGTTAAGTAAGACTTGATTTCATCAGTGGAAGCATCTTCATTTAGGGCAAGCTCTTATTATTTAGAAATTTTCCTAAACTTACAACACACATAGCTTATATTTCACTTTCAATAGTTTTCTTTTTTCTCTCAAAGGTAATACGTAAAAAAAGATATTCTATCTGGATCCATAGCTATCTGACCTATTACCTCAAAGCTTGGTAGCTTAAAGACAATATCCATTATGTCATAGTTCAATCAAAACTAGAACAAACTTAGTTAGGTGCTTTGGCTCTCATCTTTTCTCTCATAAGGTTCAATCAAGTTTTGTGATAGAGATGTCATCTCATATCCACATAGATATTGGTCATCTGGAGATTATCAATATTCAGTCCTTTGTAAATGGATAGACTGAAGACCTTGCTTTCTCACCAGATACTAGCCAAAGGCTCCTCCCTTCATTCCTTGCCATTGTGATCTCCCAGAGCAGTTAAAAACGTGATAACTGGTTTTACCATGTATATTAACAAGATGGAAGACATTTCTTTTCCACGCTAATCTCAGAAGCAACAAGATATGTCTACCTTTTTAATCGATGTTTTAAGCAAGTTTCCATATCCAGCTTATATTTCAGATGAGATTACACAGGTCAGAACATCAGAAGGTAGCCATCATTAGGTATTATGCCAGATGTCAGACTTAAGACAATGTCCTGAAGAATCAAGCTGGCAAAGGGGATTAAAGATGGAATTTAAAGAGAACAAATCACGGACTTACTCGATATGGTGACAGAAGCTGCCAAATGTGGTCAAAGGCTTCTCTCTTCTGTGTCATGGCAGTTACCTCAGACTTACCTTTTATATCCAATGCATCACTCCAGCCTCCTTTTCACTTCCTCCCTGTCAGAGGCATAGTTCCTCACAGCAAAAATGAAAGTGATCAAATGAGAGTTCCCAAATTGCATAGACCCTACTGAAAAAGAGGAGACTGTTTGCATTCACTTGTCCCTTTGTAGTCTGATCTCAGAGAAGCTATTCCTGTCTGGGAGAAATATCTTTGCCACTAAGCTGCTGTCTTCTCAAGAAATTCACCATTCATTTTTCCTGTATTGTGTGCCTTCAACACAGGACCTCTGATGGTTTCTGTCATGACATGTCAATTGCCTCTTTCTCTCCCATTTGCCCTTTGTCCCCTTCAGAAGTTCTTCCATTGTTCTCCAAATGGATTTTCTCCATAATATACTTGGATGTGGTGAGTGTCTCCAAAAGGCTGCAAACACTTGGCAATGTATCATTATTACGTAAAAATACATTTAGGTCTTTGTGTAATATGATAAAGACAGTGTTTAGAAGGAATTTCAAATCTATGGTTGTAAAGAATAAAATTCTAAAGTTGGTAATCTAGGTATATTTAGAAAAATTAGATTTTAATACTCATGCAGCAAAAAAAAATAAGAAATATAGCAGATGTTAGTTTACTTGTAAAGAGAAAGCTGAAAAATAAAATTGATGACATTTAAAGAAATGATTCCTTAAAGATCAACACACGCAGGGACAAGAAAGTTGGTTCAGTGATTAAGAATTTGTTGCACATAAGAAAAACAAAAACAAAAGCATAGAGACCCACAGCCAGACATTACACAGAGAGAAAGAGAGACTTTGGAATATATAGGCCTAAATGGGATATCTACATCAAATTCCTCCCTTTGGAGTTCAGGAAACCATAGAAGAGAGGGTGAAAAAGTATAAGAGGAGAGTGGATGAAGGACACCAAGAAAACAGCTCATTTATAGGTAAACTGTATTCAAATATGTCCAATGAAATACTAGAGTTTGAGGAAGTTTCAAATGTAATTTGCAATAGTATGCAAAAGCATGGGTACTCTTGTATAAACTGGAATCTCTATGCATATATATGATAAAAACTATTACAAAAAAATAAGGTATACAGTTTGAGGCAGGACACTGGGGCCTCCTTCCTGTCTCTGAAGCTTGCAGGGTGGCTGCTGAAGGAGCAAAGGGAGAGACCAGCAACTCAGTCCCCAGAGCTAGTGTGATGTCTCAACCTATGAGCATGTGGTTCCATTTTAAAGATAGACAAAGGGGAGACAGAAAAGGGAAGAGACAGACAGAGAGAGGGAAATGAGAGACAGAGGCAGACAGAGAGAAATAAAAAAGAGAGAGAATAAGTTATATTCATCAGAAATGCAATTTACACAGAAATCAGAGTCTGAAAATCATATTCACACACAAGACTGATATGACACCAGTAGCATGAGGAAGGCTCAGTCACTCTTATCTATTCGCATAGCTGCTTGATACTGCTCTTCAGTAAACATGTTTGTTTGCTTAGTGTTTCTATTCAATGTAATATATATATTTAGTTTCTATTAAATTGAAAAATCAACTGATAATGTCAATTGATACCTGTGGTGGTTGAAATATGTATGACCCCCATAGACTGATGTGTGGGAATGTTTGGCCCTTAGAAGGTGGCACTAGTAGGAGTTGTGGCCTTGTTGAAGTAGGTGTGGCCATGTTGGAGGAAGTGTATCACCCTCTGGTGGACTTTGAGGTCTCCTATGTTCAAGCTATGGCTAGTGACATAATCTCCAGCTGCCTTATGGTTCTTAGGTCCATCTCTAGCAACAATCCAGTCTGGATGCTGCCATGCTTCCCTCTATGGCGATAATGGACTAAACCTCTGAAATTGTAAGCCAGCCCCCAATTAAATGTTTGACTTTATAAGAGTTGTCTCTTTGCAGCAATGAAAACCCTAACTAAGACACTAGCTATAAATAAGCCAACAAGTATGATTCATATGTGTGTATACAACACTACTTGACCAATGTAGTATATTTGATTATAGGCTTCCTTTTCTGTACTGATTTTTCTACTGCATAAATTATATTGTATATTTTAATAAAATTGTACATTTTAATTAAATATATTTGTTGTAAAATCTATGTGTACAGTAGTTGTAAATGTTACAGAAAAATAGCATTCCCCTCATTCAATAGAATGTAATCATAATTAGTGCATTTCAAATCTACATGAGAGAAACATTCTACTTTTTTCATAACCATAAAAAGTGGTCTTTTTCTCCTCTTCAGAGAATGATGTCATCCTATTTTCAAATATTAAGATGACAATAATATTGAAAATACTACGAAAAAATTGACTCACTATATAACAAACAAGAATTACTTTCACTTTTTATTATAAAAACCATATCTCATTCACTACAAAGACAAAGAAAGTGGAATAAAGCACAAGAAATTTGCTTATAATACTAGGCAAACTAATATTTGAGATGTTATTCTTCTTTCGGTAAGTAAGCAATGTAGGGAAGATAACATAAGCTCAATACAATCAAAAGAGCCCTGAAACATTTAGGACCAGTAAAAGTAAAGGGGTACACATAAGTGACTAAATGAAAACTGATCAGTTTTAAATACTGATAAAAACATTTTAAGTTTGTGCAAATATATTTTTTTTAATTCATGAAGCATCCATTTTCATGGAGTCTTTGAAATGCTCATGGGCTGGGTGTCTTCATTAGTTATGGGCTCTCACATAGGACAAAACATTAGAAGAGAACATGTTTGAACTGGAGAATGAAAAGTATTTTCATTGTAATAAATGTCCCAACAGCATATATAACCTGACAGCCTTTTGAAATGGAGACACACAGAGCATCTGTCCACTCAGAAGGGGTGACTGGTAAATTGCACAAAGTGCTTGACTAGCTTCATGTCATTCTTTGAACAGCAACAATTAATGTAGTCTTTTCTCCACAGAGAGAGGCCATGTGTATTCAAGCACCAGTTAATTTCCTAATCATTGTGTCATTTTCCACATTGCTTTCTGTTAAATAAAGTAAGTAGAAGGCTGGGACAAGGGGGATGTTTTCCACTGTCCAATATGGCAAGACAGTGTATTTTAGTGATGTAGTCTACATTTCCTTAAGATATTATCAAGTTTGGGATAATAGTAGCATTTACTTCTTGACACTAAAACAGACATCCAAGGGTTTTTTTGATGTCTAAAGCATTCTACTCAATTGAGTGCTGCTGATAATAGTCACAGTCAGCAATGTACATTTTCATATCCCCATAGAAACTAAGAATAATCATTTTTATATGTAAATACATTTAGTTTAACTACCTGAGAGACTGCAGTAGCTGCTGTAGTCATTAATGAAGCTGCACTTAATTTGATGCTCAGCCAAATTAAATGCTAGAAAAAAAATCAAATAGCTGAACATGGTCTGAGTCCAAAGACTATACTTTCCATGTTTGATAAACAGCCATATTGTGTAAAATTGCTTAGGTATTAAACTGGAGTTTACTTTTCATAGTGAGATATATATATATATAGTATATATATCTATATAGGTACATATAAAGATATATATATATATGTAGTTTATACCTACAGTTAAGTTACTGAAACAAATTATTCCAAATTTATTTGATTCTTTATCTCAGAACAAAATACTCAATGCTATTGAAACTTCTAGGATTTTTCATATATGTTGCCTTTGCTGTCAGATTAAGTAAAAATTTAAGAGCTTGATTATATGTAAAGAAAAATTAACAGCTTCCCTAAAATGAAACAAATGAAAAAAACAAAACAAAGAAACAAACAAAAAAGCTTCATCATAGGATTGGGGCTTACCTTTTCTCAACCTTCTCTCATCTATCAAAATATTGAACATTTTGTTTCATTAGGAATTTGGACCAAAAAAAAAAAATCTAAAAAGAATGAAACTTCTCTACTGATAATATGAAATATACTTTCAACTTTGAAGAATTCTTAATTGTATGAGTTGCGTGATGAGCTGGGAGAGAGGATTGTGCATATCTGGGATAATTGTTCCTTCCATGGATATTTAATCCAGTAGAATGCTTTGGAATTTGCATGAATTTCAAATAAAAACAGAAGTAGTTGCTTCTCACAGAATGGGATCATCATCTCTTCTCTTATCAGTACCTATATCCCTGTGAGGCTGCATAGTAAACTCATCATGAAACCTTATTTGCCTTTACATTTTGACATGAAATCTAACCCATCAAGAATGTTGAAATTTTCTTAGAGATCCATGGGAATATTTTAATATATATCTTTATTAATTGGAGCTGTGACACAATAATGGATTTCATTTTAATTATATAGATTTTTCTTTTATTATTTCTCCTCCCCCTCCCCCATTCTGTCCTCCTCCCCCTTCTTCTTCCTATCTGAGATAGAGTCTTACTATTATGTATCCATGATTGGCCTGAAACTCATAGAGATCTGCCTGCCTCAGTGTCAGGCCTCTATAAAATCAGTTTGCACAGTACTTAGTCATCTCTTTCTGCCTTCTGCATTTGTTACGAAATTAAAAGCTTATGCTTGTATGATAAAGTATAATTAAACTCTATTCCTGCAGTTATATGCTAAAATGTACTCTCAGGTTCACTACAATATTTCATATTAGCAAAGGAAACTTCAGTTCCAAAAGCCTATCCTTTCTATACAACTTGATTTTATTTTTAATTTTGTTCATAAAATATATTTTGGCCATATTCTTCTGCTTCCATTAATTCCTCCCATATTCTCCTTTCTTCTACCCATTCAACATTCCAACATTTTGTTCAAAACCTAACCAAATCTATCTGCCCTCATTCTCTCTCTCTCTCTCTCTCTCTCTCTCTCTCTCTCTCTCTCTCTCTCCTTCTCTCTCTCTCTCTCATACATACACACACACACACACACACACACACACACACACACACACACACTGTGTGTCTGTTATGTGCTGGTTAACTACTTCAGAGTTTAGGCCTGCCATGGAGTATGGTTGAAATACCTAGTGATATTCCATTGAAGAAAACTGGCCAGAAACTGAAAACATCCCAGATGTCTCTTAACTGAAGAATAGATAGAGAAAATATGGTATATCTACACAGTGGAATACTACTCAGCTATTAAAAACAAGGAAATCATGAAATTTGAAAGAAAATGGATAGGACTAGGAAACAACCTGAGTGAGATAACCCAACCCCAAAGGACATGCATGGTATATATTCACTTATAAGTGGATATTAACCATAAAGCCCAGGATATCCACACTATAATCCACAAACCCAAAGAAGCTAAGTAACAAAGAAGGTCCAAGGAGGCCTTGTATTTCACTTTACAAGGAAAATAAAATAGTCGTTGAAGTTCGATGAAGGGAACTGGGTGGGAGAGAGAATGGGGAGGGGTCAAGAGAGTGGCATGCCTAGGACATGTCAGAGAGCTGGGATGAGGGAGGCTCCAGGGAATCTATGAGAATGCCTCTAGCTGAAACTCCAAGAAACTGGGGATATGGAGCCTGAAGTGGCCACTTTCTGTAGCCAAACAGGACTCCCAGTGGCAGGAGAAGTACACCAACCCACCCACAAAACCTTCAACCCAGAATTTGTCCTACCTATCCAAAATGCTGGGACAAAGAAGAAGCAGAGTCTGAGGGGATGGCCAACCAATAACTGGCTCAACTTAGGATCAATCCTATGCACAAGAAATAATTCCTGACACTATTAATGAAACTCTGTTATGCTTACACAGAGGCCTAGCTTAACTGTCTTCTGATAGGTTCCACCCTCCAGCCACCCAGCAACTGACCAAAACTGATGCAAAGAATCACATCCAGACATTAGACAGAACTTGGAGAATCTTGTAAAAGAGATGGTATATTGAGGGACCCCACAAGAAGACCAACCAAGTCAACTGACCTGGACACTTGGGGCCTCCCAAAGACTAAACCAGCAACCATAAAACATACATGGGTGGGACAGAGGCCCCCACAAATATGTAGCATATATTCTGCTTGATCTTCATGTGGGTCTCCCAACAAACGAAGGAGGGCTGTCTCTGATTATGTTGCTTGCTATAGATTCTGCTCCCCTAACTAAGCTGCCTTGTCAGGCATCCTTGAGAGAGGATGAGCCTAGACCAATAGTGGCTTGATATGCCAGGGGTTTAAGCCCTTCTCAGAGGAATAGGGAAGGGTGATAGGGAGCAGGTGGGTCTGTGTGAGGGGGGACTGAGAGGAGAGGAGGGCTGCAATCAAGATGTAAAATGGATAGAAAAAAAATTTTAAGAAAGAATGTGATATATTTTGTGGGACAGCTAACAGTGGGAACAGGTGGGTCTCTGACTCTAGCCTGCCCTTTGGACTCTTCCTCTTATTCTTTCCTTGTTCAGCCTTGATATGAGAGCTTTTGTCTTGTTTCATTGAATCTTGTTTTGTCCTGTTTGGTTGTTGTCTCATGGAGGCCTGCTCGTTTCTGAAGAAGAAGTGGATCTTGGGGAAAGATAAAGTGGTTGGGGCAGTCTAGGTGGAGCTGAGGGAGAGAAAATGGGTTGGGATGTATTGTATAAGAGAAAAATATATTTTCAATTAGAAAAAGAGAAATACTTTTTGTCACTTGACAAATATGAGTGTCTCTATTACATGTAATTGAACTGGATAATCAAATGGTATTACCAATGATTTCTAATGAAAACCAGAGATTTTGAAAACTCAACAGAGCCTCTGTCACACATGTCTGGTAGTGTTGCTGAGATCTACGATTTAGTGATTACTTTTTTGTTCTTTATCAAAACATACGCCTCAGTACATTAAACATGATTTAGAGTTATGCAGCTTTTACAATTTTACATCATTTGATCACTATCTGTAATGAAATGTACTGTAATTTAAAGTAGGAGACACCATTAATCTCTAAAACAATGACTACTGACATCTAATAAAAATGTGTCACATGAAAACCATGGCTTAATTGTACTTCCAGTATTTTCTGTCACATCTATTCTTCTATTTTTTTGTATGCACCCCTTTGTAAAATCAACAAGCCAATTACTCTTCTTTAGATGGCCCATGAGACTGGTGGTGCAATTCCTATTTTTGTTTTTTAAAGTGTTTTTTTTTTTTTTTACATTTTTAAGTCCTTTTTTTGACTTCCTTTATATCAGATTTTTATATTTGCTTTTTCTTTCTAGTTCTCTTCATGTGTTATTTTTTAATACTTGTGTATATCAATATATACATGTACATATATCTACATATGTGTATGTGGAAAGATTATGTATAATATATATCATAATATACACATTCTAACTTGTATTTTGAAATATGTTGATCTTTAAATCATTCATTTGGTCATTTCCAATTGTTATTTCTCTAGTCTTTGTTTTGTTAACGCTTGTCTCAACCTAAAGTCCTCATACCCTGAAGGCTTAGATTTTTTTTAAAACCCACTTTTAATATGGGTTTTTGAATGCTATGACTCCCTTTCTAGCCCACTGTCCAAAGGTAGGGGAAAAAAGATGGTAAATAGGAAAAGGGACCTGTTTAGGAGTAGTTCCTTGGAGTTGATACCAATCTCTTTGTCAGGGTACCAGCAATCAAGTTCAGTAGTGTCAGGATAGCAAACCAAATCAGCAGCAGTGGCACAATCTAGCAGAAACCACCAGGCTTCCACCAAATTGGCAGGAGTGAGGGCGATCAGCCAGGACCAGCTGGCACGCCAGGAGAAGTTCTCTGCCACGCCTTTCTCAGCAAAGTGAATATCCACAAAAACAAAGATGCAAGAGCAAGAAGCATGGCAAAGCTTGCTATGCAAGCACACAGTCACTGTCCATTGATTCTTATTTGTACTCTCTTCAAACATCATGTGTCCTCCAATGGGTCTTGTCTTAGCAAAACACCACAGGAGTCTGTATCACCTGATAGATCCAGAAACTTCCACTGCAATATCCTGCACATTTATCTTCTCAATAAAACTTACATTAGCTTTCTTCTGTTTCAAGACCTTATAATGGCCATCAATAAATGTCAGCTAGACCCCCAAGAAGGCAAGGTTCTAGGCACACTTGTGAGGAATTGAGAATAGTCTAAGAGAATGTCTGTGAGGAATTCTCTTGGTTATGCTAAGCAATGTAGAAGGAGATCACTTAATTGTGGGCAAGACCATTGCCTGGTTGAGAGACCATGGCCTATGAGAAATGGGAAGTGGAAGGGAACACAAGCATGCCTTCACCATGTCCTTGACTCTGGATGTAACATAACTTATTGCTTTAATACCTGCTGCCCTGACTTCTCTACAGAGATCGACTGAAACCTCTTATTGTAAGCCAAAAGAACCCTTTCTTTAATAAGATGCTCCTAATGGGGTATTTTATCACATCAATAGCAGATGGAACTATGATGCTACCATATCCATATTGCTTAAAAACAAATCTTACATTTATTGATTGTATGGGCTGGTTTTGTGTCAACTTGACAGAAGCTAGAATTATCAGAAGCTAGAATTATCAGAGAGGAAGGAGTCTTAGTTGAGGAAACGCCTTCATGGGATCCAGCAAAGAAAGGCATTTTCTCAATAGGTGTTAAGTGGAGGAGGGCCTAGACTATTGGTGTTCTGGTGGTCCTGGGTTCTACAAGAGTAAGCAATACATCCATGGCCTCTGTATCAGCTCCAGTTTTCAGGATTCTGTCCTGTTTAAGTTCCTGGCCTGACTTCCTTCAGTGGTGAACAGTGCTGTGGAAGTGGAAGTGGAATAAACCCTTTTCCCCTCAACTTGTTTCTTGGCCATCTTTTGTCTCAGCAAAACTCTAAGACACTCGTATAATACTCAAAGCTCTATGTAATCTGACCCAGAATGTTTGGGATGTGACTAACAATGGTATCAGTTTTCTTCTTTTCTGCCTGTATCCTCTGCAATTCTGTTTTCTGCCCTTCTTTTAAAAGCTACTTAGTCTTGGCATAAATCTGCTTTCCTATCTCCTAGCAGTCTCTCCTTTTAACTTTCAAGCATCATGTTTGTCTTCCATATGCAAGGCTGCAACCTTCCCCAATCTTTCATCTTGGAAAAAGCCATTCACACTATACAGCATTGCAAATTTATAATAGTTTGAAGATATAGATAGATAGATAGATAGATAGATAGATATGTAATAATAACCTGAATAAAGTTAAACCTTATCCTACTGCTATGTTTTCACAACTATTTATGGTGACACATACATCTACTTGTTTATATGTTGCCTGTGGTTATTTATGTGCTACAATAATAGTGTTGACAATTGCAGTACTGTATGGTCTACAGGTCTTAATTCATCTACTGTCTAGTTCTACAGGGAAAAGATTGCTGACGTGAGAGGATATATGGAAGAAAAGCGTGGAAAAAATAAACTTTGTTTGGATGGCTGGAAAGACTCCAAAACACACTCCAATCTAGTACTCTGTTCCCATTCTGATCCTGCCCTCATGTTACTGCTAGCACAAGCCCTAGGTCTGCAGGGAAAAGGATATTTGACTAAGTCATTAGAATCAAGGATGTTGTGAAGTGTCTCTCAGAATCATGCCTATTTAAAGGCATGTATACTCAGATCCCATAGGTAACATTTTGTGGTAGACAGTTAGGACATCTGATCCTCTGAAAGAGCCAATGAGAAGATGCAGCTGCCATCAATCATAGCAAATGGATTTCTATAGTAATTTAGAGATTGAAGTCCATCCTAACAGTAATATGGACTCTTAGATGTATCAATAGGAAAACAGCCTCTCTATATGACAAAAGAGTATGTCTAGTTGACTCATTTTATTAAATTCAAGTGAATATAGGTAATTTAAAGACTTAAAAAAATCTTTTCCATGTAAAGAAAGTACTGTTAACATGAGAATTAGAATAATTATATTTTTATTACTCTATTCATAATTCCTTGAGTATCTTCATATACGTTTTTATGTAGCTATCTAGTTAAGTTTTCTAAATTTCAAATCTAAAATTTCTGAAGCTTACATATATTTAAATTTAAATTCTGGGTGAGAATGGAATAGATTATTTTGAGTTATTCTAGTCACATATAATTTTATATTCATGAATTAAACATCAAAGTTTACTTAGCAGCCAAAATATACTAAGCATGATAAAAATAGCATATAGTAAAGATATCCATGATAGAAGGATGTAGTGTAAAGAGCCTTAGATTTCTAGCAGTCAAAATCAGATTTGAATTTGCCTTCCCAGTCTGACTAAACTTATTTGATGTCTTTGGAGTATATTTTTGTCTTTAAAAAGCAAAGCATTGCTATGCATTCATTGATGAAGTCCATACCATTATATTTTTATTACTCTATTCATAATTCCTTGAATATCTTCATATACATATTTATGTAGCTATCTAGTTAAGTATTCTACTTCTGGGTAGAGGAAATAAGATTAGTCATTTGGTGTCCCTTCCCTCATCATGTAGCTGCTTTGGTACCTTCTGTTGCTCCTACGTTGTACCTTCTGTGGCTACGTTTCTTAATTCTTATTTATTTCTAGCATTTGGAACAGCATCTGATATGTACTATATAATATGTATACTCATGTGCAACAGCTCAGCTTGTTGCCAAGGCCTGAGATCCTGAGTTCAGTCTGGCATGGTAGAAGGAGAGAACCTATTCCCAGAGCTGTCTTCTGACTTCCATATGAGTGCTCTGGCATTAGCATGCTCATAATAAATAAATAAATAATAAGTAATAAGTAAATAAATAAGTAAATAAGAAAATAAGTAGATGCTAGATAGACAGACAGACAGATAGATAGATAGATAGATAGATGATATATTTGCTGAGTGAAAAATATCTGATTAGCTACCTATAATACCAAAACCAATGTCATGAATATAATCCCAGATTCCTAAAGACTATTGATGGAAATATAAATATAAGCATATAAGAAAGGGATACTTGAAGTGTTGCTATTGCAAATGTATAAGAGACTACCTGCCCACAAATATAAAGGATAAAAATGTCAATGCTATCCTTTTTTGCTTTATGCTTTAAAAGTAAATATTGTTATAACCACCTCATTATCAAAGGTTGCAAAGTTCTGGTAATAAAACCGCAGGGATTCTTGGCTTCTCCACTGAAGTACACAAAAGTACTGGGACACCACCACCACCAGATTAAAAGAATGTAGCTTTGTCCACAGCCCCTTATGCCAATAAATTACTTGAGATTTTGCTGTACTGATGGTCTCTCTCACTTCCTTATCCACCTTCATCTCTTAGATGTTTGTTTTGTAGAGTTGATTTTATAAAGCCCACTCATTAATAACTTTCAAGTCAGAGTAAGACTGCTTTTGGCCTCATGCCTAAAAACATTACTCTATATCTTGGTCTCCCTAGAGCCTAGTGTGCATATCTAGTCATGCCTCTCCTAGGTTCAGCATAATTCTGGATATATTACCTAATTAATCACACAAAATATTGCTCTTTCTATTTTTGATTGAAGAAATATACACATATAGGAAAAATACTTATCATTTTTCTCTTTCATTTGTTTTCTTTAAATTCTGGGGAATCATGAAAACTGCTTGTTCAGGTAGACCTTCATACATATTTGCATCATCTCTACCCAAAACACAAAGCCATTATGCAGAGAAAGTCTCTTTTAAAGGTGTGCTTGCTGACAGGAGCCTGGTATAGCTGTCCTCTAAGAGGATCTGCCAGCATCTGACCAATACAGATGCAAATACTTACAGCCAACCATCAGATTGAGCCTGGGGACCCCAATGGAAGAGTTAGGGGAAGGACTGAAGGAGCTGAAGGGGTTGCAACCACAAAGAATGAACAACAAAATCAACTAACTGGACCCCCCATAGCTCCCAGGGAATAAACCACCAACCAAAGAGTATAGATGGATGGGTCCATGGCTCCAGCTATGTGTGTAACAGAGGATTGACTTATCTGGCATCAATGGGAGGGGAGACTCTTAATCCTGTTGAGGCTTGATGCCCCAGCATAGAGGGATGCTAGAGCAGTGAGACAGGAATGGGGGGTGGGTGGGGAAGAATACTCTTAGAGGCAAAGGGAAGTAAGGATAGGATGGGGGATTGTGGAGGGGAGACCAGGAAGGGGGACAATATTTGGAATGTAAATAAAGAAAAAATTTAATTACTTTAAAAATCACTTTTAAATAATTATATTCAAAAAATTAAATAAAATGACATAGCCATTTGTATCACAATGATGCTATAAGGATGTTGCTAGTAAAATACACATGGAGTAGCTAGGGATGGAGTGCTATAGTAAAGCAATTACCTAGCATATGAGAGGCAAAGGAGGCAAAAAAAGGGGGGGGGGATGAGCAAAGAAGAAGAATAAAGCCAGAGAAGTTCAGTCATTGTACCATTAGTTAGTTGTACATTTATTTACATTTAGAAGAAAATATACTCCATGTTACATGTTTCCTGAGGGAAAATATTGTTTTATGAAGTTATAATAACTACCAGTTTAAGGTCAGTGTAGCAAGTATATTCTTGATACCTAAAGATTGCAAGATAAATACAGACATATTTTATTCAATTACAGGAAAGCATCATTAGTCTAAACTTTCCCAAATAGAAGGGAAGGTGGCTTGAATCCATCACAGTGAGAGTCCTATGAACAGAAAGCATTTTATAGAGACCCAGAGATAATCTATATGGTTTTGTTCATTCCTGGTTTGACATAGTTGAATGCTAGCAGGTGCCATCCTGTTTTAATACTTTCCACAAATGCTTCTTTTGCTGGAGACTCAACTGACAACCACTGTCAGTCCATTTATTTTCATGTCAGGTAGTGATGAGCAATTACTGATACATTAATCTGGTATCACTCCCTCTCAGCCCAGGCCTTTCACTGAGTTTCAATAGCATGAGGTGAGCAAGATACATGACAGCTGCGATAAAGAAACTGAAGAACTAGAATTCACTGAAGGAGACTTTGGCCATTTTGTTTCATAATTTACTAGCAACATAAGAAATATTAGCATTAGCAGATTTTATGCCTATTTTAAAAGAAATATATTTGTGACAAAGCAGGTTTGTTTGTTCCTTTTTTCTTAGAGATCGACCTTTTTCTATTAAGAAACACTGTCAATTGACTTGCTTATAAACATAGATAATCTACCTACAAAATCATGCTTTTTCCATTTTGTTGGCTACAGAAATTTCTTTTAAAATAGAAACAAATGTCATCCCCAACTATATAGAGATTTGTCACAAACCGTGTGACAAATAATATTCCCAATGATTTTTATTTTTCATTAGTTTGCTATAAAAGTGAAATTAAAATATTTAACTCACAAAGTTACGAATTATGTCTGAAATTGCCTGAAGCTTAAAATGGTATCACTCATATCATCATAATGGCCCATTTACACATTCTATCATAGTTAGCAGTTTATAAGATCAGATTTGTCCTAAATATTTTTAAATTCTTTTACAACATAAAATAAGTCAACAAAGAACTAAATGTGTTATATTCTTAATACAGAATACCTTTCATATTAATGTTGTCCTTTAAAATATAAATGATTTGACTTGTTAATGATAAAAATTACGACTATTGTTCAATCCTCACTTGTAATACATAAAAACATATGAAGAGGCATACTTCATTAAATATACATGCTATTACATGTCATTTTGTTCTTGTTTCAGAAATGGCAGTGAAGAAATGAAAGGATGGAATTGCTCTGTCCCTAACACAAGATTGTAACAATCTTAAAATCATGCAAATTTGGCACATTTTCCTAAAACTTGCAAAACAAGTTTGAAAACAAAAATACTAATCTGCAAAAATTATACTAAATTTTTCTAGTTTTCTAGATGATGATCACAGCAATATATATTTTGAGAGCATTTCCTTAAGAGCAACAAGCTGTGAAATCTATGAACCATGAAACTGAATATTTGGTAATTTCTGGCATAACAGAAAGTGTTTTATTAATGTTGGTATCAGGAGCTGGCTTGGCAGATAACCCCTGAACCCGGTGATGTCACCCACAGGTGACAGGGACTCGAGCATGTATTGCCATGGCAATCGCCATACATTCCCAGAATCTGCTTGGCTCACTTCCCACCTTTACCTGTGAGCACTTATGTCACAACCCAAATAAAAGGAAGACCCTCCTGATCTCTACCCTCTTTTTCCCCTTCGTCTTCATTGCCACCTTTTGCCTTCACCCCCACAATAAACATCCCACGTGGAACTGTACTGGCCTGGTGTAGTCTGTCCGGACATGAGCTGTGATTCTAACACAACAACAATTAACAACTGTCCATATATTTCACTTAAGGCTTCTAAGCATTTTCAATAGTCAATATGAAATTTGACTACAAATTACAATCATGACAATAGAAAATAATGAGAAATGTCTTGCTTCAGTCATGTACATGTCTTAAGATTCACTGTGTGTTTATTCCTTACTCCCCACATTTTTAAATAAATATCTGTTTAAAGCACTTCCTTTGGCCAGTCAAAGCTGAAAATTTGCTTGACTAACATATCCACAGACTTATGATGGTTGCTAAACTTTGAGTTTCACTTACACAACTGCAGGAGGAAGGGCAGATACATTTTTAAAAATATTTGCTTTGCAAATACTACTTGCCACATGTGTTTGACTCAAGAGGTTAGAAGTTCCCTTCTCTACTTCTACATTTGTAATATGAATTTTTCTTGTCTCTGGAAACAGTCTTTGTGCCTTAGTTTAGTCCAACTTTAATGCATTAAAGGGTGAGCATTCTAAAATATATGTCTGCTCACAATGAGTTTTTTTTTTTTTTTTCACTTATGCATTTTAAAGTAAACTTTAATTTAATCTGGTTTCAGGACGACTTTTTCATAGCTGACACTCTTAAAGCTTCAGAACCAGAATTGAGGTTGCACCTAATAATTTTTCTATGGACACATGGGAGGTAGTACTACACTGTTCTCCAGTGAGATGTGCTGAAGGTCACTAGAAAGAAACTGAAGCGAAAGTATCAACCCCATTACAAAACTTCAGTCTTCTGTATTTTCTATGTCAAGAAATTTCTATTTGCTTAGGTGGATCTTGAGCAGAAGCCCAAACCATTAGAGTATAGCCCCCAGATCACATACAAGAATGTGATCACATACCACTGAGGAAAAACTGATCTTCAGAGATCATGACTGCATATACATACAGTGGATTACCCACAAATCACCTCTTTAGGATACACTTGGAAAAAGCAGCATCTCACCCACAAATGTGGCAAATCTTGAGCATTATTAGGTTCAGGCAAAATAATTAAGGAAACTTATGACTTTTCTGTCAATGGATCATCTTAATTTCTCTTCCTCCAGCTACTGACTCAAGTATGAATAGCTATTATAATCTCAGCATATAGGGAATAAAATATAAAGTATCAAGCACTCTAATATGTTAAAGAAGTCAGAAGCAAAGAAAGGAAGGAGTTAAGCAAATAGTGTTATAACTGTCTATAAGCTACCTGGTGTTATTAGATTTAAAGAGAAATATGGAAAACATCTATAAGTGTTTTATGCACAACATAATGAATGAGAATGACTCTCCTAGTTCTAGGAATCATGAGGAACACCAAGCCCAAATGATGGTTTCTGATAAATTCATTTATCATGCCCTTTCAGTAAAGAAAAATTTAGAACAATTCCATGGCTCCCAAGTGAGATATCTAGTAACTAAACACACCAACTCCCATTTATCTCTTCTAATTCAGTCTTAAAGTCTTTCTCCTTGCCCTTTTCACTGTTCTCTGATCAAAATCTGAAGACCTTTGATACATATGATACACCTAGACTAGGAACAGGGTCAGTCAGGTATACCAGTATTTAACTTCTTATTTTTTAGGTGAGGAGAAAAGAATGTGATAATTGAAACAATCCCCTTTCATTTCAGATGAATTATGATTTCAATGCAATTTGGCAAGGCCCTTTAATATCTCTCTATTCCAAGAAATGAAAAATGATTTTCCTAAATTTAATAAAAGAAATATGTTCACATTCAATCATTTGAGCAATTGGCACTGATATTGAAACTAGTTGTCTACTGATATATTAACAAATTGACTCTTAAGCTTAATGGGTTACTTGGCTTACTCAGTATCTCAGGACTAGATGCATCAGTTGCATGAAAGTGCTTGCTTCCCAAAGAATCTCCTAAATAAAGTCTTCAGCTGATACTGAACTCTGGCCAATATCTTGATGGTGGTCTTATGATGGTGCTTACAACCATTATTGTAAGCATGATCTCATTCCCATCTGGGACTCTCCATGGGACAGCAGTTTGCTTTTCTCATAGTGAACAATCCAAGAAAAATAATAAAAGAATGCATAAAGTGAGAGCAGTATATTTTATATTCTTGAATGTATTCTCAAATATGTGACCTTATTATAACATCAGATCAAAGTTCAAACATATATAAATGAAATTTATGTATAAAAGAGGCCCCTAGGATAAAGATCCTTAAGTATATTCTTAGTCATAGAATTAGATAACTAAAGAAGAGACCAGATGTCTACACATACATACGTAATAAACACTCGAGGTATAAATATAGGGTAAGTGCTATAAATATAAATGTTCCAGATGAGAGAAAGAGGGCACAGGGTTTATGAGTTTCACCACTCAATAGGAATTTGTAAGCACAGTGAGGCAGTGATAGGAAGTTCTTAGTTTAAAGTTCAAACCTAGAAAAAATTCCATATAGCACATGGGTCTGCCCTCTGTGAAATAGCTTATTCCTTCTAGAATATCTCTAATTAATCATGTCAAGTATCTGGCAAATGATCCAATTTCTGAGCATGCTTACTGCCAGAAGAAGAAATTTAGATCCAAAATTATATCCTCAAGTATTACATGTTTTCTCCTCCTCATTCTAAACTTTTTATATTTCTTCAGTATATCTAAAACAATAGTATGAGACTATGAATTTTCTTAGGATTCTTTCATTTTTAAAAGTCACACCTACCATCACCACCAACAACAACAACGACAACAACAACAACAAAATAATCAAGAACCTTTGAATATTGTTCTCTTTCAATATCTATGTTCTCAGTCCCCCAATAAAAGTAACAGACTAACAGAATGGATATTAAAACAGGACCCATCCTTCTGCTGTATCCAAGAAACACACCTTAACATCAAGGATAAACATTACCATACAGTGAGAGGATGACAAAAGATGTTTCAAGCAAGTGAACAAAAGAACAAAGCTGGTGTCACCATTTTGATATCCAACAAAATAGGCTTCACACCAAAACTAATAAAAAATGATAGGGAAGCATAGTACAAACTCACCAAAAAAACTCAGCAAGATATCATTTCATTTTTTAACATTTATGCCCAAAACAGAAGGGCATCCAAGTTTGTAAAAGAAACACTCTTAAAGCAGAAATCACATATTCATCCCTAAACATTGGTCGTGAGAGACTTCAATATCCCACACTCACCAATAGGTAAGTCATTCAGAAAAAAAAATCTAAACAGGGAAATACTGGAGCTAATAGATGTTACAAGCAAAATACACCTGACAAATATTTACAAGAACATTTCACCCAAACACAAAAGAATATACCTTCTTCTCAGTACCTCTTGAAACTTTTTCTAAAATTGACCACATATTCAGACATAAATTAAGTCTCCAGAGATAAATTGAAATAACTCATTGCATCCAATCAGATCACTGTAGATTAAAGTTAGATATCAACAAAATCAGAAATAATAGAAAGGTCACAAAATCATGGAAGTGTACAACTCTCTATTCAATGAAAATGAATCAATACAGAAATAAATTAAGAAATGAAAGACTTTCTAGAATTCAATGAAAATAAACACACTGTATATACAAACTTACATGCTAAGTAGAAAGAAATTTAATAGAGCTAAGTGTCTACATTAAAAAAAAAAAAATTGGAGAGATTTTATGACAGCAAATAAACAGCATACCTGAAAGCTCTAGAAGAAAAAGTAGTAATCAAACCCAAGAGGAATAGATAGCAAGATATTTTCAAACTGAGTGCTGAAAAAATAAGATAGAAACCAAAAAGATCAATGAAACAAAGAGTTAGTTCTTTGAGAAAATTAACAAATAAGCAATCCCTTATCCAAACTAATTAAAAAACAAAGATGGAATATCCAAATTAACAAAATCAGAACTGAAAAGGAGGACATAACAGATACAGAGAAAAATCTAGAGAACAGTAAGAAACTAGATATCACAAAACACATATACATACACACACACACACACACACACACAGAGAGAGAGAGAGAGACACAGACACACACAGAGACAAAAAAACAAAACAAAACAAAAATCAAAAACAAAAACAACCAAAGAAATAATCCAATTTGAAAATGAGATATATATCTAAACAGAATTCTCAATAGAGGAAACTCAAACAGCTGAGAAACACCTAAGAAAAGTGTTCAACATCCTTAGTCATCAGGGGAATGAAAATCAAAACTCTTAGAGATTCCATCTTACACCTGTCAAAAAGGCTAAGATCAGTAACACAAGTGACAACTCATGCTGGCAAAGATGTAGAATAAGGAGAACACTTAGTTATTTCTGGTAAGATGGCAAAATTGTACAACCACTATGGAAATCAATGTCAGTTTCACTGAAAGCTGAGAATTGATCTACCTTAAGACCCAGCTATATCTTTCTTAGGCATAGACCCAAAGGATGCTCTATGTTACCGTAAAGATATTTGCCCAACCATGTTCACTGAGGCTTTAATCATAATAGCTAGAAACTAGAAATTGATGTCCTTCAATTGAAGAATAAAGAAAATAGGGTATATTTACAAAATGGGTTATTACTCAGCTGTTAAAAAATGACATCGTGAAATTTGCAACTAAGTGGATGTTATTAGAAAAGTCATCCTGAGGGTTAAACCAGACCCCAAAAGATGAGTATGATATGTACTCCCTTAAATGGATAAATGGATATTAGCTGTTAAGTAAATGATACCTAACTTACAGTCCATATACCTGGGGAGGCTAGGTAAAGGGGTTAGGTCTAGGAGTTATCCTTGGAAAAGAATAGATTTTATCAGGCCTGAGAGTGGGTGTGGTGCAGGAGTCAGGGTATTAGGTTTTGGGGGAAGGGAGACAGTGCAGGCAGATGGTTAGAACTGGTCAGCTTTTGGGGTTGTACAAGAAACCTAGTGCAGAGGAGTCTGCCTGGAATCTATAAAAGTGGTCTGAATAAGGACTCTAGTAATGGAGGACACAGAGGCTCAACTGGCCATGCATTTCTTGTTGCCTGGCTGTGCCTCTAGTGGTGCAACTCTAATGCATCCAAGTGAGTTTTTGGCCAAGGAGTTCCCATGGAAATAGCCAAACAACACAAGCTGTTGGCAAAATAATGAATTGCTATCTGCAAACTGACATCAGGTCCCTTTGTGAAGGACAACATTCACACATCATTGAACATGGAGAAGTCAAGCTGGTACCTACATATTGCCTTCACCCATAAGTTCCTGGTACTCTGCAGGCTACCAAAGAGAAACATGAACATCATCCCTGCTACAAACCTTTTGACTTTCAATGTGTCCTGCCTTCAAAATATTCTAGAGCAGTAGTGGCAAAGTACTTATGGCAGTAGCCAATCATTGTCTGGTTCTACTTAAAGCCCATTTCATGGGAAGGGACCCATAACACCTGACACTGTAGAGTAGGATAGAACTAGGGACTAGATAACCCAGACATCTAGTGTAAAACTATACACCACAAGTTTAAAAAATATCAATAAAATGACTCCTAACAATATTCTACTATATGCATACACCAATACCATATCCATTCACCAATCAGAGAGGCTTTATTTGCCAGCACATGGGAACAGATGGAGTGACTGACCACCAGACATTAACTGGAGAGTGAGTCTAAATGGGAGTTCTCTCCCCTCAGAGCTCAGGATATTTCATGGAGGAGAAGGTGGAAAGACTGTCAAAATCAGAAGGGATGGAGGACAGCAAGAGAACAAGGCCCTCTGAATCAACTAATAAAGGTACATTTGAGTTCACAGAGACTGAAGCAGCAAACATTGGGCCTACATGGGTCTGCACCATGTCCTCTCCCTATATTTTAGAGCTATTGGCTTAGTAATGAAATAGGAGTCCTGAGTGTATGAAAGAGTGGGTCTCTGACTCTTGAACATGATCCTAGAGTTCTTTGTCTCCTGCTATGTTGTCAACTCCAACTTCAATATTATAATTTTTTCTTCATCTTATTATATCCTATTTGTCATGTTTCATTGTTATCTATTAGAAGCTAGTTTTTTATTTTTGTTTTTGTTTTTCCTAATAGAAGCAGAAGTGGAGTGAATCCAGAGGGAAAAGTGATAGTGTGATATGGGGAAGAGTACAGGGAGGATAAACTATAATAAGGATATATTATAGCAGAAAGGAATCTGTTTCCAATAATGGAAAAACAAATAAAAACAATAAATTACCAAATTAATAAATAAACAATAAATGAAATCCTTTGAGAAAGGTCTTTCTTGAAGATTCCACTTTATAACTTAGAAAATATTTGAGGACCACCATTTTTAACTCAGATCTTTTATCTGATTATGAAACTTGCCCATTCATCACCACATAGATTTCTAAGATTTTTAAAGCAGAGATTTTGCAGGAGTCCCCATAAGTTCATTTTGCTTTATATAATGTCTTAGGCTGGCATTCTTAACTAGGGTGATTTGGCATATACACAGAAGATGAGATTTTCAGAGTGAACAACGACTGACTCTGATGTTTAGCAGCCATTTATTCAGTTTACTTTCCCCTTTTTTTCATTTTACCAGAAACATCAAGAGGTACCCAAAGTTTCCATCACTTTGGGAAAAACATTCTTTTTGCTAAAACAGTCATAGCATTAGGGAATCACTCAATTTCCATGTCACCTCTGATTACTGAGTGGTTAAATTTCCATCACTAAATAATAGATTGTCTTTCTCTAATAATATTAACCTCATTTTTCTGAAATCCCCCACTAGTAGGTTATGTAAAACCATAAGTATGTTCTTAGTAATTGTTCCACCCAGATCTTCTGGAACACTCTACAAAGTGACTGCTTATTCACCAAACTACAAATTTTCATGGTTTACTTTTAGTAGTGTTGTGATGCCACTTACAAAACTACTACTTTGTTAATTTTTGAAATGTAGGTTAATCACAAATTCTAAGAGTTTAAAATAGTAGCTATTTATGACCTTGAATATCTGAGTGTCAGGAAATTAGATGCAGTGTAGCTGAATATCTCTCTGTTGGAATCAGTCATGAGGTTGTATTGAGCTTGTTGGCTCTAATCTTTTTAGATATATGAACCCTGGACTCTTCTTGGACACATGATTGTTAGTTGACCCTTTAATGGTTCCTGTAGTAGCTGCTTTTCTCTCAAATCAGGAACCAATGAGAGAGTAAAGAAAATATAAGACATAACTTTTTGTACTCTGATCTTGAAAACAAAATCTTGCCACTTTGCATGATACTGTATTCATTAAGTGACTCTATCCCATAGGAAAAGAAAGATTGGGAGTGAAAAAAAAAAGAGAAGTGAAGAAAGTTGGGATTCATCTAAAAATGTTCTAATGAGGAAGACTCAAAGAACTTCAAGTTTTTCTTGAAAGGGTAAATTTGTTTAAAATTTTTTTAAAAGTCAGCACTTAAAAGCTAAAACAATTTAGTAATAGGAAAAATGTCAAGACAGAAAAATCACATTGCAATTGAAGTATAATAAATGTAGAGGCTGGAGAGATGGCTCAGCCATTTAAGTCTAAGCTCAATACCAAATAGACAAAATAGCACATAAACACAAGACAAAAAATTCAAATAAGAAATAAATTATGTATTCTTTTAAATACCATGTTTAAGGAAAGGCCAGTCATTTGTTCTTGACATTGAAATATTCTCTGTTGTGGTTTATTCTCTGTTGAACCCTATAGGCATATATATTTGAATGTTTTATTCTTAATTGGTGGAACTCTTTTGTAAGGACTAGAAGGTATAGCCTTGTTGGGAAAAGTGTGTCAATGTGGTAAAGTTTTGAGGTTACAAAAGCCTAGACCACTCCCAGTTTGTTCTCTGCCTTATTCTTGTAGATTAAATGTAAGTCCTCAGCTATTGCTCCATACTACACTTTCCTGTCTGTTATGAGTCCTGCCATGGTCTTTATAGACTGTAATATACATGAACCACACCCCCAAATTAAATGTGTTTTTATAAAAGTTGTTTTGTTCATGGTGTTTAATTATGCCAATAGAAAAGTAACTAAGCTATTCTTTACTATTATTATTATTGGATTTTTTTTATTTACATTTCAAATGTTTTCCCCTTTCCAGGTCTCCGCTTCAGAAACCCCTTAACCTATCCCCCTCCCCCTGCCTCTATGAGGGTGCTCCCTCATCCACCTGCCCAGAGTCTTCCCACCCTGTCATTACCCTACACTGGAGAATTGAACACCTTCTGACAGGAGCCTGATATAGCTGTCTCCTGAGAGGTTCTTCCATAGCCTGACAAATACAGAGGAGGATGTTTGCAGTCAAACATTGTACTGAGTGCAGGGTCACAGATGGAGGAGTTGGAGAAGGGACTGAAGGAGTTGAGGGGGTTTGCAGCCCCATGGAGGGAGCAACAGTGTCAATGGCCAGAACCCCCGGAGCTCCAGGAGCCTGGACCACCAACCAAAGAGTACACATGGAGAGACCTATGGCTCTGGCTGCATACATAGCAGAGGATGGCCTTGTTGAACTAAGCTATTCTGACTCATTTAACAAGTTCAAATATTGAATTTTCCACTAAATGGTTAATCATACTACTTGTATCTAAGGAGTAATATCAGCAATAACTGTTTTCTGGTAAAGTAAGTTTATATACTTCCTTCCACAAATTGCAGACTTGAAAGAGAGAGAGAGAGAGAGAGAGAGAGAGAGAGAGAGAGAGAGGAGGGAGAGAGGAGGAAGAAGAGGGAAGAGGGGTGGATTGAAAATTTCTTCATAGTTAAAGACATGTTACACATTGTAAACTTTAGAATCTAGGAGATATTACAATGAATTATAAACTAAAAAATGATAAAATATGATAATTTTCTTCATTTTAATGATAGCCAGTAAAGAAATACTCTTTTTTTAATTAGACATATAATAACATTGAATGCATTTTAAAATTTGAAGGAAAGCAATAAAATAGACAAAGTAAAAGTATAATAGAATTTGTGTGGAAATGAAATGAAAAGACATATAAAGTTTATAATTTATTTACTTTTGAAGATCACAGCTTGATGATAGTATCTAAAGTGATAAATCAAAAAGACTCATAAGTACATTATTTTTTATGATCATGATGAAGACTGAAACCTGAATACTCCATTAAGAGATGGAATGAGAAGAAACTCAAAACCATTCTAATTTGTTCTTACAATATTTTAGCATCTTATGCATCTTATGTAGAACTTTTAAGATTATGAGCTAAAAGCAGGTTTCTATCACAATAAAAAGTGTTACCAGATGTAATGTGATTATCCTGTACTTTATGGCCAGCATCCACTTATAAGTGAGTACATACCATGCATGTCCTTTTAGGCCAGGGATGATACTATCTAGTTCAATCCATGTGCCTGCAAATTCATGGTGTCCTTGTTTTTGATAGCTGAGTAGAATACAATTGTGTAAATGAACAGCCTTTCCCCTGCCCCCATTCTTCAGTTGAGTGATATGAGTTATTTTAACAGTGTTAGCACCTTGCAATTGAACACTTCAGCACAATTCCAAGGGTATGACGTACTTAAAGGTATTCAAAACTGAATAATTTCTAGCTATCTCCAAGAAATATTCCCCAAATTCCTCCTGGTTAGAAGTACATTCCTTGATATATTTAATCATGATTTCTTTAAAGATTTGTTGAGCATCGACTGTGTATCTGACACATATTTTAAAAAATGAAACTGGAGATACAGCCATGTTATTTTGTAAAGAGTGAGAAGATTCCTAAAAGTTATACTCAAATTAATAATTACAACACAACACCATGAAATCTCGAATGGTGTATACAACACAATTTAGGTGACTGGAAAATTACTGAAGCAATAAAGTATTGGTATTCATAGTTTGTAGTCTATTGTGGTATAAATCTGATATTATGATATACAAGTATACTTTGAAATGTTGACTATAGTCAAGTGATTTATCATATTCATCTCACATAGTTACCATTTCACATTAAAATGCATTTTAAAGTTATTTGGACAAAATCTCAGTATTTCTTCTGGATGAAGAGACCTATTTGGCCTTTTTCATCTTTGAGCCATGCTTTCTGGCATTCTCCTCCAGCATGGAATGCTTTCAGATGTATTTATCTGCATCCTCACTCATGATATTTGACATTTTTTTATCTATCACATTAGCCTCTACAGAAACTTTCTGCTTATATATTATTTTCACTTCATGTCATCCTACATAGTATTGTAAGCCATAATTCTGAAAGAAACAAATTACGTCATTTTCCCAATTTAAAACATTTTCAGCAGTTATATATTGTGGTGTGTTCTTGTAATCTCAGTCCTTCAGAAGCTAAGGTAGGGGGATCGCAAATTTGTGGTCAGCATGTGTGATAAAGGGATAACCTATCACTAGATCAAGTAGTAATAATAATAATAATAATAATAATAATAATAATAATGGCAAAAACAGCTGAAAACCTTTGTAGTACCAACTAGCCAAGGACAATGACAAAAATAGAAATTTTATCCAGTGTATCTTTATAACTAAAGATAGTTAATATTCATCTGTCTTCTTATCTTTCTATTTGTCTATTGCAAAAGCGTGAATGTAAGTGTTTTGGCTCCCTGTTAGATACTAACAATTTAAATATAATATCAACAATCTATCTTGCAGGTGTTCTTCAGTTGCTAAATTTAAACTACTTTTTTATCTTCATTTCTTATAACAGCCTTTGTCAATGGTTACTGGTAGAATTCAAGCACAAATAATCCATTCAGTGCCATGCCAATTTACTTTCCTAATTTCTCTTATACTATTTTATGATTCTTTAGATATTCATCTCTTGTTTAAGTTCTTGAGTTATCTGTATTCCTTCTCACTCCTTATGAAATAACTTTCACAGATGGATTATTTGTGAGCTATAAAATTAAAATTCAAATTCAACATTCTTTAGGTCAGTCTCACAAATTAGATATTGGGGTTGGGGCAATTTTACAGACTGATTAATGGAGATCTAGAAGTTCCAGGTTGAATAGCTAATCAGCCAGAACTCCAGAATTTAAGCTCTCCAAGATAGACTTTCAGCTCATGCTTGCATGATAAATACAAGTGAACGTTCTGCATTTGCTTTCGAATACAACCCAAAAGAACCAGAGAGATGGGTCTGATACTTTTCATAGAAAACTCTAAATTCTCTTTGTGTGCATAAACTTCAAGATAAAAATTTCAATTTTGAGATTTTTAAAGTCAGATTTTAGTCTGACTTTATTATTCTATATTCTGCTAGCTGGTGGAGGTTTTAATTTGGTTATTCAATTTACCTGGTTAAAACAGCAATACAGTAAATAAATAAATAAATAAATAAATAAATAAAGACAGCAATACAAATTTGCATGTATAAAAATGTTATTCTGAAGAAAAAGAGGCTTTAGAAAGCTATGATTTGATTTTATACACCAGCACTGACTGCTTGAGGGAAATTCATCAAACTGTACTCTAACCTTTCTAAGAGGTTTTGCTTTGAAGGCAATTAATTTCATCTAAAAAATTCTTCAATTTTAATACTTAAAATTTCTATTCATAGTGGAAGCTGTCTATGGTACTGTTGCTTTTGATAGAGTTTTCCATAGTGATAGACATGTTCTATGTCTGTACTATTTAATGTTTCGTTACAAAGTACACCTGGCTATTGGCATATAAGATGTGACTAATATGACAGATAAACTGAATATCAGTGCTGATTGGTTTAATCACATTATTCTGTAGTTTTACTCTTGTAAAATACCTGAGGTGGACTACTTGAAAACAAAGTTGATATGAAGCAAGTAAATAGTCCAAAATTTTAATCCAGCATTAGAAGGCAGAGGCAAGTGGTTCCTGTGAATTTGGAGGACAGCCTGGTCTCCATAGCAGCTTCTAAACCAGCCATGTCCAGATCTTGTAGAAATGTATCTTAACATACAAAAGGCTGAATATGACAAACCCACACAGCCAACTTTAATATTTTTCTTAACAGATGAATAGTATTTCATGTGTGTCTGTACCACATTTTTGTTCTTCACTCATCCACTGAAGGACACTGTGGTTTTTCACATTTCCTAGTTATTATTCTAGATGGAGGAAAAAACCCAGAAGCAATCCCATTATAATCAGGAACCAGACAGACCTGTACAATACCCCCACTCTTTTTCAATATTGTCTTGAAAAGACTCTCCAATAAGGCAATGCAACAAAATTAAAGACAAAAAATCAAATTCTTTACATTTATTGATGTTGTGACATCTATTTGTAGTTATTATACATTATACATAGGAGATGCCAGACATTCTACCTGAAAACTTCTAGAAAAGATCACCAATTTTGGCAAAGTGGTAGGATACAAAATAAAGTACAAAAGTCTATAACCTTTCTAAACACCACTAACAAAGAAGGACAGATGGAAGGAAGGGAGGAAGGAAGGGAGGAAGGAAGGAAGGAAGGAAGGAAGGAAGGAAGGAAAGAAACAACTAAGAACAATGCTGGTAAGGAGAAAGAAAAAAATCTAATTCACTATAGGTGTGGTTGCAAACTGATCCAGCCACTCTGGAAATCAGCATGGAGAATTCTCAAAAACTAAAAATAAATCTACCATATGACCCAGTTATACCACTCCTTGATATATGTCCAAAGGACCAGACACCTCATAACACAGATATTTACTCAGCAATGTCCATTATTACTATATTCACAATAGCTAAGAAATGGAAGCAACTTCAAGATTCTTCAATAGATGACTGGATAATGAAAATGTGATACTGAAATACAATGGGATACTCTTGTAAATAAAAATGAAACCATAAAGTCTCAGGCAAGTGGATGGAGTTAGAAAATACTAGAATGAGTGAGGTAATTCAGATCTAAAAAGACAATTGCCATATGTTCTCTGTTATTTGGAGTTCCTTTCTGCAAATGGTCAGATGTTAGTTACCTGGAGCAACTGCAGAAATCAAGAAAGTAAAAAGGGACTATTAATGTTGAGAATAGTTTTTGCTATCCTGGGTTTTTTGTTAATCCAGATGAATTTGAGAATTGCTCTTTCTAAGTCTATGAAGAATTGAGTTGGAATTTTGATGGGGATTGCATTGAATCTGTAGATTGCTCATGGGAGGATGGCCATTTTTACTATATTAATCTTGCCAATCCATGAGCATGGAAGATCTTTTCCAGCTTGAAGAAATTGAAGAAATTGAAATTGTTTTCTTCAATTTCTTTCTTCAGAAACTTGAAGTTATTGTCATACAGATCCTTCACTTGTTTGGTTAGAGTTACACCAAGATAATTAATATTGTTGCAACTATTGTGAAGGGTGTCAGTTCCCTAATTTCTTTCTCAGCCTGTTTATCCTTTGAGTATAGGAAGGCTACTGATTTGTTTGAGTTAATTTTATATCCAGTCACTTTGCTGAAGTTGTTTATCACTTGTAGGAGTTCTCTGGTAGAGGTTTTTGGGTCACTTAAGTATAAGATCATATCATCTGCAAATAGTGATATTTTGATTTCTCCCTTTCCAAATTGTATCCCTTTGACCTCCTTTTTTTGACTAATTGTTTTAGCTAGAACCTCAAGTACTATATTGAATAGATAGGGAGAGAGAAGGCAGCCTTGTCTAGTCCCTGATTTTAGTGGGATTGCTTCAAGTTTCTCTCCATTTAGTTTGATGTTGGCTACTAGTTTGCTGCATATTGCTTTTACTATGTTTAGGTATGGGCCTTGAATTCCTGAACTTTCCAAGACTTTTATCATGAAGGGATATTGAATTTTGTCAAATGCTTTTCAGCATCTAATGAAATGCCCTTTTTTTTTTTTCTTTGAGTTTGTTTATGTAGTGTAATACATTGATGGATGTCCGGGTATTGAACCATCCTTGCATCCCGGGATGAAGCCTACTTGATCAGGGTGAGTGATTGTTGTGATATGTTCTTGGATTAAGTTTGCAAGAATTTTGTTGAGTATTTTTGAATCGATATTCAGAAGGGAAATTGGTCTGAAGTTTTCTTTCTTTGTTGGGTCATTGTGAGGTTTTGGTATCAGTGTAACTGTGGCTTCATAGAATGAATTGCATAATGTACCTTATGTTTCTTTTGTGAAATAGTTTGAAGAGTATTGGAATTAGGTCTTCTTTGAAGGTCATAAAATTGTGCACTAAACTCATCTGGTCCTGGGTTGTTTTGGTTTGGAGACTTTTAATGACTGCTTCTAACTTCTAGGGGAATCAGCATCCCTGACCTCAAGCTGTACTACATAACAGCAGTGATAAAAACTGCTTGGTATTGGTACAGTGACAGGCAGGTAGATCAATGGAATAGAATTTAAGACCCAGAAATGAACCCACACCCTTATGGTCATTTGATTTTTGACAAAGGATCCAGTAGAAAAAAGACAGCATCTTCAACAAATGGTGCTGGTTCAACTGGCAGTCAACATGTAGAAGAATGAAAATTGATTCATTCCTATATCCCTGTATAAAGCTCAAGTCCAAGTAGAGCAAGGGCCTCCACATAAAAACAGATACACTGAATCTAATAGAAGAGAAAGTAGGGAAAAGTCTCGAACACATGGGCACAGGGGGAAAGTTCCTGAACAGAAAATCAATGGCTTATGAGCTAAGATCAACAATCGACAAATGGGATCTCATAAAATTGCAAAGCTTCTGTAAGACAAAGGACATTGTCAAGAGGATAAAACAGCAACCAACAGATTGAAAAAAGATCTTTACCAATCCTAAGTCCAATAGTGGGCTAATATCCAATATATACAAAGAAATCAAGAAGGTTGGCTCCAGATATCCAAATAACACTATCAAAAAATGGGGAACAGGGCTAAACAGAGAATTCTCAACCAAGGAAACTCGAATGACTGAGAAACACCTAAAGAAATGCTCACCATCCTTAGTCATTATGGAAATGCAAATCAAAACAATGCTGAGATTCCACCTCATACCAGTCAGAATGACTTAGATCAAAAACTCATGTGACAGCAGATGCTGGCAAGGATGTGGAAAAAGAGGAACACTGCTCCATTGCTGGTGAGATTGCAAGCTGGTACAACCACTCTGGAAATCAGTTTGGTGGACCCTCAGAAAATTGGACATAGTACTACCTGAGGACCCAGCTATACCTCTCCTGTGCATATACCCAGAAGATGCGCCAACATGTAATAAGGACACAAGCTCCATGTTCATAGCAGCCATATTTATAATAGCCAGAAACTGGAAACAACCCAGATGTCTCTCAATAGAGGAATGGATTACAGAAAATGTGGTACATTTACACAATGGAATACTACTCAGCTATTAAAAACAATGACTTCATGAAATTCTTAGGCAAATGGATGGAACTTGAAAATATCATCATGAGTCCTCACTCTGTAACTCAGTCAAAAAAGAACAAACATGGTATGCACTCACTGATAAGTAAATATTAGCCCAAAGTTCAGAAGACCCAAGATTCCAGTCACAGCAACCGTTGGACTGAGCGTGTAGTTCTGGATGGATGAGTTGGAGAAGGGACTGAAGGAACTGAGGGAGTTTGCAGCCCCATGGATGGAGCAACAGTGTCATTTGGCCAGACCCGTCAGTGCTCCCAGAGACTGGGCCACTAACCAAAGAATATACATGGAGGGACCCATGGTGCTGGCCACATATGTGGCAGAGGAAGGTCTTGTTGGCCATCAGTGGGAGGAGAGGCCCTTGGGCCTGAGTATGTTAAATGCCCCAGTACAGGGAGGGAAGATGGTAGTGAGTGGGTGGTTGGGGGAATACCCTCATAGAGCCTGGGAGAGGGGGATGGGATAGGGGGTTTCAAAAGAGGAGACCTGGAAAGGGGAAAACATTTGAAATGTAAATAAAATATCAAAAAATGTTTACCACGTGACAAGGGGAAACAAACAGACTATCATGGTACAGCAGGAACTCTAGAGTGAGGGAGTGTCAGGATACAGATTATAACAACCGAAAAATGAGAAAAATGATGGAGAGACTTTAACTGAGAAGAGAGAAAGATAATACAGGAAAAAAAATGTGGGAAGAAGGACAGATAGCCCTTAAGAAGTTATATTGTTTTGTTTTTACATATATAATTTTATATGAGGTTATACCAATTAGGATGGCAATGATCCTCAAAACTCCTAGACTAAGAAAATCCCCAGTACAAGGCATGAGAAACTCCGTTCCAAGTTGTTGGACAATGAGATTTGGGCACTTCCATACATTTATACAGGATATTGCTGTTACCCTTGATTGCTGCCTAGAACTTGAAGGTAAACCTGAGTGCTGAAAGAAAAACACATTTTAAACATTTTAAACAAAGAACTCAGAGGATTCAATCTGTATCTGAATCCATAACCTCATCCCTGTGGCTTAGAGCTCAAAGTACCAGAAAGTGCTATGCAAGCATCCAATGAAAGAAACGTGTCAGTCAATAGTCCTATGTAGCTGTAATGTGTATGACCCGCAATGATGTACATGGCCAGATATTCATAAAGGTACAATAATATCATGCACCTACCTTCAGTTGGTACATCTAATTGAAATTCCTACACCTAATGCTCAGGAAACATTGAAGATGAGGGGACATAGGACTGTGAGAACTGGAGGATCAGGAATTCAGCTGCAAGATTGATGCTCCTAGATATAACAGGGAAGCTAAACTCATGAAATCTCAACAATCTGTCTGTCTAAGGAAGTCATAAATAATGTCAATAACTGTTGATAGGACATGTCAATATGGGTAGGGAATCCTCACATGACTAACACTTATATAAAGAACTGCTAATTATTAAAGAGTGCTGAGAGAAAGAATCAACCTTCTCTAGGATGAGGCTCCTAAATCCAGTAACACATACCATAGAATGATTAAGTTTCTAGCCTCATAGGGGTGAGTAAATATTATCATATGGAAGTGTTTAGACATAATATACAAAACATGACAGTTCATGTTTTCTCAAAATCTCTCAGGCCTAGGTAGATGTCACCTTTGGATATTAGTTTCCAACCAGAGAAACCAGAATCCTTACAAATGACAATGTACACTTATTATATATTTCTCTTGAGCTCCCCCATGTATTTCATTTCTATGCCTGTTAGGTAAAAGAATGAATTGAGATAAGTATACTTAATAAATAATTTATATTGAAATATAGAAAACATAAAACAGACAAAATTAATGTGTCTCTAATTTTCTCATAAATTCAGAAGACACTCTGTTATATTATTATTTATCTTCTATAAATGCTTCCCATCAACCCACAGCACACTTCAATGTAAGAACATTTCAGTTTTCCCATCTTGCCTGTTCCTCTCTTCTCCAAGCACTGTAGTTATTTCCCATCAAGCTTATAACTAGTGCAGGAGATTCTGCAGCAATGATCTTACACTGAATTAAATGATCTTTCTAATGTAAGTGTTCTCAGTGAAAGACTTCCAATAATTCCTCAGGAGACAGATAATGTTGGGTTTAATGGCTTATCTCATCAAGGGAGATGTTATATCACAGAGAACTAAGGAGAACTCAGTGGTATTGGGGAGGACTGATTTAGTGAAATCTAGTTGGGTTGCATTTTTTTGTAAAGTGTTGAAAGGATAAAGTTTTGCAATAGTTTGAGGACTTAATATTTATCTGTAAGATATATAGAGATAAAGAGAAACAGAATAGAACTAATATTTTATGAAAAATAGCTGTCATAGGAGATAAAGACAGAGTAGGTTGGCCATTTTTTAAAAATTGATTTTATGTTTGTCCTGTAATATTATTAATTGAACCCAGATCCTCTTAAATGCTAGGCAAGCACTCTACCTCTGAGCTACATTTCCAGACTGGTGTTCTTATATTTTGACTCTGCTTAGGTGCTGTCATCCAGTTGAGACATATTGGTTTAGAAACCTAAGATTCAACTTGCATGGGCTATGCACTTAACAATGCATACAGCAAAAGGATTCAAAATCTGGAACCTCTCACCTTTCTCAGAATGTTCGATAGGGAAGACCTGGTTCAACACAGGGAAGTAAGTCCTCTCAACCACCCATTGGGAAGAATCTGTTTCTAATCAAACAATTTGAAGAAACACCCTGTAACCTTGAGAGATGAGCTGATTTGGTCTAGGTTGCTTTGGATTGTATGCTCTGTAATGTAACTCATGTCCCCAGCATGAACTTTTAGAGATAATCCCCTACTCAGCATCATAATGGGAAAATACATAATTCGGAATATATGCAATTAAAATCAGATGCTTTATGGAAAAAAAGGTGTAGAAAGCAAAGACTTTACATTGTAGGACTTTCTCAAAGCAGAGTTCCATGATGCTATCTATGCCTCTTTTTTTCTTTTTCATATTTTATTTACATTTCATATGTTTCCCCTCTCCTTTGGAACCTCCCGATTCCCTCCGCCCTCCCCTGCCACTATACCTCTTAGCAACAACTCTCCTACTCTCAAACTTCATAAAAGGAAGCTTATTATTCAATTACACTTCTTCAGTGTTTTTATATAATTTGAATATTTGTATGTTTATGTGCATAAAACACATTAGTATTAATATTCATTTAAAAATCTATAGTACGGTTGTCCTATATTTTACCATTGTGTTAAGTGGTGGAAATATAAAGTGAAGAAAAGGAAAAGTTAATGAATAATATTTTGACATCTAGTGGCTTTGTTTGCTTTTTAATGGGGAACAAAACACTAAACGAACTTTTGGGGAAGGTAAGCATTTATTCTAGCTCACATGTTATAATAAGTCTATTAGGGTTCTCTAGAGTAACAGAACTTACATAATGAAATATATATATATATATATATATATATATATATATATATATACACACACACATATGTAATGTATTATATAGATATAGAGAATTTTCATTTATTATACATGCTAATATACTAATATACTATATAATATATTGTTTATTGTATATGTATATATATAATATACATATATATATGTATATGATTTATTGACATGACTTACAAGCTGCAGTCCAGCTAATCTGTTAATGGGAAATTCGACAATACAGTAATTGCTCAGTCCACAAGGCTGGATGTCTCAGCTTGTCTTCAGTATATGCTGGAACCCAAAAAAAGTATGCTTCAGTGCCATAAAGGAATGGATGTACTAGCAAGGCAAAGATAAGCAGGCAAAAAGCAATAACCTCCTTCTTCTTTATCCTTGTATAGACCTTCAACAGAAGGTATGGCCCAGATTAAAGATATGTCTTCCCATCTCAAGATTTGGATCAAAAATTTGTGCCTTCTTACCTCAAACATATGGACAAAAAGTGGATTGGCCCACTTTGAATCAAGGAAAAAAATCTCTCACATGTGTGCCCTCATTTCTAGATTGTAGTTCATTCCATATGTAGTAAAGTTGACATCCAAGAATCTCCATCACCAGTGACTGAGGGAAATGAAGTCAGGAACTTGAGGAAGCAACTTGAAGCAGAAACCACAGAAGAACACTGCTTACTAGCTTGCTGAACTACCATTCTTATATAAGACAGGCCCAAAAGCACTGGATGATACTCCCTACAGTAGGTAGAGTCCTCCCACCTCTACCATTTATCAACAAAATCACCTACATATGCCCACCAACCAATCTGATGGAGGAGATCCCTCAATTGAGGTTCTTTCTTCCCAGGTGATTCTAGTTGGTGTCAAGTTGGCAAAAACCAATCACCTTATCTAATGAAATAGAAAATTAATACAAATTAAAATTATAGCCATGACATTTGTCATGACTCACATGACAAACTACAATGGGGAATTTGACCTGGTCAGATGAAACATAAACCATGAGACAGATTTATATAAGGCAAAGAAAACACATGAAAATGGGAAAGAATATTTGAGAATATTATGGGGTGGGCAGGACCATGATCACTACAGTGGAAACAAAGAATGTAGTGCCTCTCAATTCTAGAGACTGAAGAGATTTGAAAATCTTTTTAAAGAGACATCAACAAGAGTTCTAGAAAGCAACCAAAGCTCTGTCTAGTAGCACATGACTGTGACCCCAGAACATAGGAGGATGAGTCAAGAAAATGTCATCAAGATATATTCCTAGAACCATGATAGCTAGAACTATCACAGAGTGTTCATATCTCAAACAAACAAATATTGTAGAAAAAAATAAAGGTAGAGCACTTAAAGGCTCTTATTTTAATCACTAAAAAGTCACTTTGGGATTCATGGATTGGAAGTGGGTATCAGAGCTTGTATTCTAGTTTGGAGAATATTCAAGATAAAAGAAGAAATGTATGCCTTCCTTGAGCTAGACTTCTGGTGAGGGATTAAAAAATAAAATGATACATCTTTTGTATTTCATTCACATAAAGTAATATAAATAATGAGCTAAGTGCTGGAGATCCACAGTGAAATGTCTAAGAGAGGAGGAGACTAAACATAGCAGCTTCACACTCAGAAGGGTTTAACCTAGTGCCAACAAGTTGCAAATCAGCTGAGTTAAACCTTTTATATCCATTTCCATTCTGTGATGTCTTATGATGTGTATGTGTGTTTACACAATAAAATATTATTCAGCCTAAAGAGAAATGCGACCATGTTATCTGCAGGATGATAAGTAGAACTTGGGGTCATCATGTTAAATGAAATAAGCCATAACCAGAAGACACGTATCTCATGTTTTCTCTCACATAACAATCTAGATTTTAAAAAATATACTTGGAAGGAGAAGGGGACTATTTAAGGAAAGGATGGACACCAGCAGAAAAGATGAGAAACAAGAGAGAAAAAAAGGTCTGGAAGTGATCAAAATGCCTTATAGACATGTAAAAAAAATACAATGAAACCGTTTTGAAAAATTAACATATGACAATTAAAATCTTAAGGTAGATATATTCAGAGGCATAACAAAACTGAGTAACTTTAAATCTTAAGATTAAATATTAAATTGTGGAGCTCAGAAACACCCAAAATACTCACCCTAACTAAACTATTAATGGCCACTCCCCAGTGTTTGAGTACCTGGTTGAGTTTTACCCTCCTAAAGTTTGCTCAAGCTGGTGATTTATGTGAGAAACATTTTGTAAAATTTCGGTCAGGTCTTGAAACATGGTAACCACATTTATCTCTTTTTTATCAACATAATATTAATAATGTTCCCAATCATATGAGACAGATTTTCTATTGTTGTTTGTTTTCAAATCTTCATAGGAAGAATAGTTCCTCTTTTATATTTGACTCTTAACTTGTTTTTAAATTACATCAGTAATAATGTTCTCCAGCTGTGGCTTAAAGTAGAATCCTATATATGAATTTTCCAGCTGTGATGGAAATGAGACACTCTCTCACATATCTGATGTTCTGTAGTGCTTCTCTTTGGGACAAACACAATAGATGTTCTTTTGTTATAAAGCCTGCAAACTTCTATCTTAATTTGATTTTTCCTGTTGAATGTCTTGTGCCAGTACTGTTTCACTTTAAAAGACAGTTAATAATACTGAGAAGTGCACAATACACTATAAATCCTTCTTGAAATGTAACCTGTGTTCTCATTAAAGTAAACAAAAGAAATGTGTTATCCCCTTTACAGCCAGTTCCTTTCTGGCCCTCATAGCATCATTTGATGATGCTTTGTAAATACAATGCTAAAAATGATCCATGAGCTATTTATAAGTTTTATGTAATTTCAAAAATCTTTACAGAATCAATTCTTTTTAAAATTAATGTCACCTATGGTCTCAAGAGACCCTTCAGCAAAACAATATAAGCTTCAAATTATCAGATCCTGAAAATATCAGATGGTTTTGGAAAAGTGATGGTCTATCTAGAATTTTATAAGTAAAGGAGACTTTTCATCCACACTGGTATGTATGACAAATAATTTACATTAAAACCCCACAGAGAGTTTGTTTCTTACAGAAAAATGTTGATAGAAATGTTCCTTCCAAACCTGCAAGCAAATGTCCTCACTAACAATACACTTCGGAAAACAAGCACACATTATTTCAGCACTTTTGTTAAGATTTTAGAACTGTTCTTTAAATATGCTTTAAATAAGTTCTTCGTACTAGGACAGTGAATTGACTTGAAATAGATTCACAGAGAGCTGAGGTACAGGAGCAGGATTGGCTGTGCACACTTGCTGGAAGTCAGCAAGGCAGTGTGTTACTGTGATGTTCTGCTTTGCTGAAGGAAATGCTCCCTAAAGCTGTTAATGTGCCTCATTATCAGTGATAAGCAGAGGCCACTGTTTTTATGTTATATTACTAATATGAAAAGTAGTTTTCTGAAAAGAGAAGAAAACTCTGATTTCAATATTTTCCTATCTCAAGTACAGGCAAAGGAACACACGCTCCTCTAACCCTCTGCTCCACAGTGACAGACAAATGCAATCCATTTTACATCCATGAAGTTTTAACATGCTACCATTTGATGTAATCAGCCCATTCACCGATTCTCACTCTCCTGGAAGTACTGTTATCACACTTATCCACGTGACCACAGGTCCTGCTGTACACCAATTAACTGACATTGAGTGAACTTGCAGAATCTGTGGAAGTTTTTATGCTCAGAGAAAATATATTGAGACTGAAAATCCATTGATTCTTTGTTCCTGAATCTCATACTCCTTATCAGTATAACGACTTGAGGGAACGTATTCCTACAATAGTTTTTATCTGAGCTGTAAACATATGTTAATAGTAATATGCCAGATGATTGCGGTCAGTATAAACACAAAATGTTCACATTTTGTAACCAAATGATATTTTCTTTATTATATCATAATTATGGTGTGATGTATGTATGTATATGTATGTATATATGGTATGGCTATGTGTGTTTTCAATGTGTGTGTGTATGTATGTATATGTATATATATGAATATAAACATACTTATATTAAAATTCATAGCTTTATTAAAGTGATTTTTAGTTAAATAGTAGATCTGCTCATAATTATAACAAATATTAGTAGCAGATGGAAGTACATAACTAAGGTTGTAAACCATTATTAATCATTTCATACTATGTTTAGTCTTCTTATAGTGTGAATCTAAAAAGCAATATCACTATCAATTTATTTCCTGGCCCCTTGAGCTTCTTTCCTATCCCTCTTCCATTACCTGATTCTGCCCGCCTTTTCCCCTACTGCCCCCCCATATCTCAGTCCCTTCTTCTGCCTCCCATAATTAATTTGCTCCCCCTTTTAAATGAAATTGAAGGGAACACCCAGGATATTTTTTAGTTCCACCAATTCTTTTCTGCAAAATTCATGATGTCCTCTTTTTGAATAGCTGATAGTATTCCATAGTGTAAATAAACCACATTTTCTGTATCAGTTTCTTCAGTTGAGAAACATCTGGGTTGTTTCCAGCTCCTGGCTGTTATGAATAAGGCTGCTCAGATCATGGTGGAGCACATGTCATTTTATATGGTAGAGCATCTTTTGGGTATATGTGCAGGAGCAGTAAAGCTGGGTCTTCAGGTAGAACTATTTCCAATTTTCTGAGGAACTGCAAGATTGATTTCCAGAGTGGTTGTACCAGTTTGAAATCCCACCAGCAGTGAAGGAGTGTTCCTCTTTCTCCACATACTCACCAGCATTTACTGTCTTTTGAGTTTTTAATCTTAGCCATTCTGACTGGTGTAAGGTGGAATCTCAGGGTCATTTTGATTTGCACCCAGAAAATGAATGGAAATATGTAGCTGTAGGGGTCGAAGTGGAGGAGGAACCTCTAGAAAGTCCCAGAGACCTTGAATGTGAGAAGCTCCTAGGACTCAATGGGGATGACTTTAGCCGAAATGCCCAACAGTAGGGAGATGGAACCTGAAAAGACATCCTCCAGTAGCTAGATAGGGCCCCCAGTCAGACGGATGGTGTTATCAACCTACCTTTAAAATTTTTGACCCAAAATTGCTCCTGTCTAAAAGAAATGCAGGGATAAAAGTGGAGCAGAGAATGAAGGAAAGGCCATTCAGTGACAGGCCCAACTTGGGATCTATCCCACGGAAGGTCACCAAACCCTGACACTAAATGATACTATGTTGTGCTTGCAGACAGGAGCCTAACATGGCTGTCCTCTAAGAGGCTCTACCAGCAGCTCACTGAGACAGATGCAGATACTCACAGCCAAACATTGGACTGAGGTCACCCTATGAAATAATTAGGGGAAGGATTAAAGAGCTGAAGGGGATTGCAACCTCATAGGATGATAAATAGTATCAAGGAACCTGGACCCCTTGGAGCTCCCAGAAACTAAGCCCCCAACCAAACAGCATACATATGCTAGTCTCTGGCCCCTGGCATATATGTAGCAGAGGACTACCTTGTCTGGCCTCAGTTGGAGAGGATGCTTCTAATCAGATAGAGATTTGATGTCCCAGGGAAGAGGGATGCCAGGTCTGGGGGGATGAAGGGTGAGGGATGAGATCATCCACTCAGAGGCAAAGGATAGGGGAATAGGTTGATGAATTCTAGTAGCGGAACCAGGAAGGGGGCAACATTTTGAAGGTAAATAAATAAATATTTATTTTACTTATGCTGCCTCAATGGTGGCTCAATCTCTGGGAGCTCCCTGGGGAACAGGTTAGTTGAGACTGCTAGATAAAATCTGAGAAAGAAGTTAGGGAAACAACAGCCTTTACAATAGCCACAAATAGTATAAGAGTTCTAGTGTAACTCTTACCAAGCAAGTGATCTTACCAATCTACAGATTCAATGCAATCTCCTCAAAATTCCAACGCAATTCTTCAAAGACATGGAAATAGCAATTCTCAACTTCATATGGAAAAACAAAAAATCCAAGATAGCCAAAACAATCCTCAAAAATAAAAGAAACTAATGGGGGAATCACCATCCCTGACCTCAAACTGTACTACAAAACAATATTGATAAAGACTGCATGGTATTGGTACAGGGAGGCAGATTGATCAATGGAATAGAATCAAAGACCCAGAAATAAATCCTCACACCTACAGACAATTGATCTTTGACAAAAAAGCCAAAAGCATACATTGGAAAAGAGAAAACATCTTCAATAAATGGTGCTAGTCTAACTGGCAGTCTGTATGTAGGAAAATGAAAATAGATCCACATTTATCCTGCTGCACAAAGCTCAAGCCCAAGTGGATCAAGGACATCAGTATAATAATTTTTTAAAATTCCTTAAACATAATATGGTACTTAATGTTTAAAAACACATAAAGCAAAGCAAATGTTTTCTGAAGATGCATAAATATTAGGAATAATTAAATATATTGATCCTTGCTGTAGGAATAACATTAGCTCATTCATCAGATAACTAATTGTACTTTAATATTTTAATCTTGGTCTCCTATATGATGCTTCTTTTTCTGC
>JADRCH010000167.1:7021447-7150229 GCA_019843965.1 Rhynchomys soricoides
AGCCCTGGCTGTCCTGGAACTCACTCTGTAGACCAGGCTGGCCTCAAACTCAGAAATCTGCCTGCCTCTGCCTCCCAAGTGCTGGGATTAAAGGCGTGCACCACCACTGCCCGGACACTGGATGCATTTTCAAGACACCAGTAAACTGATTTCTGAGGTTGTAGAGTTTTACAATCCTACTAACATATTTTTTGAGAGCTACAATCACTTCATCTTAAAAACAAAGGCTTACGCTGCTTATCTAATTTTACCAATTTTAGTGAATATTCAAAGTTTTTACAATATGGTGGCTTTTAAAAATACATGCAGTGATAGCTTATTGGAATTCTGCTGACATTTTTCTTAAAGATGAATGATATTGAATATTTTAAGTATATTTATATTATATATATGTCAAAATACTTTTGAATTTTTACATTATTATTAACTCATTACAATATTTATGTATATCTTCTACATACAGCTTCTTTGTTGGATACACTCTTACCAATATTTTCTGCTAGTCTATATTGGATCTTTTCACTTTCCAAACGATTTTTTGGAAATGATTTTAATTTTGATAGTATCCAAAATAATTTTTTCTTCACTTCTTTGTGTTTTCAAGCTTTACTGTTTCTTATTTTAGCAAAAATATGGGACAATTTACAGTTTGATATAAACAAAGGGTACTTCATGGAATACCTAGAATGATACAACTCTGGAATATCAAGGCACAAGGAGAGGGCTACTGCTTGAACTTTGCAATGACCTAAACTACAGCTCACCACAGGCTCTGCACATTACCAACCATGCCTAGAAATTCTAATAACACAATACAGTCCATCCATGGTCTTGATGACACCCTCAATCCTAATAATGGCATCAGGTTCGGGTTAAATATCCAGAAATAAAGTCATCATTTTATGATAATTTATCTTTTTTATTAATTTACTTACTGTATTATTATTTTGATGCAGAATCTTCTCAAGGTAGCCAAAGTTGTCTTAATCTCATGCCATAGCCAGGTAGGCCTTGCTTTATGATCATGCCTGAGCTTCTCCTGTAGCTAAAATCACAAACACTCACCAATGATTACTATTATCTTTCTACAGAACAGTAAGCCATATGAATTCAGGATGATAGAATCTCAAACAGAGCTCACCAAGTGTATGCCAGATGACACATCTATGGTTGCCCATTCAGAGTTCTTGCCAGTATTTGTTGGTCTTTTAACCAGGAGATTCCATCAGCGTGCTATTGGTGGCCAGCATCCACTTGAAAGAATGTGCCTGTTTATTCATCGTTAGAGCTCAGCCATTTTCTCTCAGTACACTGGGTTTAGAGTCTACCTCTCTTTACTTATGTGCTGAGCACTGTGGTCTAGCATGTCTGTGTCAAGCTCAATGACACAGATATATAGTAACCACCATCCTTGTCTCTGGGGGACTGCCAAATTGGAGAAGCCAAAAGACAAAGAAACATAGACACTAATTTGAGAACATCATCTGCTAATATGCAATGTTTGCACAGACAGTATAATTTTTCAAGATAAATTTAAAAAATATATACAACTGATCATGTTAATTTAGTGCCTAGACAGCTGACCTGTTGTGAAACATGATCAAGTTTTAGTTTTTATTATTATTTTTAATATAATATTTTTATTTCTAATTTTATTCATATGTATAGGTATGACTGCCATGTATGTGGGGTAACCATAAAGGCCAGAGGGTCTGATCCTTTGGTGTAGGTTCTGGGAACTAAACTCAGATCTTTAGAAAGAACAGCAAGGCCTCTTAAGTTCTGATCTGTCTCTCCAGTCCTATTACTGTTTTGTTTGTTTGTTTGTTTGTTTGTTTTATCTTTAATCTTTTTTTACAGCCCAGTCATTATTCCCTACAGGTTCACCTTCAGACAGTTCCTCATCCCATTTCTTCTTCCCCCTGTTCCCAAGAAGATGTTCCCAAACCCCAACCTCCTCTGAGCCATCAGGTCTCTCTACTCCCAGGGGTCTCAAGTCTCTCTAGGTTGAGGTGAATCTTCTCATACTGAGGCCAGACCAGGCAGTCCTCTGCTGTATATGTGTTGGGGGCCTTGGACCAGCTAGTGTATGCTGCCTGGTTGGTGGCTCAGTGTCGTAGAGATCTCAGAGGTCCAGGTGAGATGAGACTGCTGGTCTTCCTATGGGGTGGTCCTCCTCCTTAGCTTCTTCCAGCTTTTCTCTAATTCAACCAGAGGGATCCCAGATATTTATGAAATTTTGCCATAAGTTTTTCTTTAACATATTGCAAAAATAAGCTAATTTTAGTCCTGACTTTAAAATTGAGATATATTGATTTATTTTAAATTTTCATGGTTTAATAGAGACTGTGGGATAGCCAGAAAGCAAGAAGAAGACGAAGTAAAAAAGAAAAGATCAAAATAAAGAAAAGAGCCTTTTAATTCTTAAGAGACCTGAGGCCCCAGGGAAGAAGGAGGTCTGGTGAGCACCCTCTCAGAGGCAAGGAGGAGGAAGGCAATGAGGAAGGGGGGGAGGTAGAACCTGGAGGGGGGAATGACTGGAATATAAACAAATAAAACAATTTTTAAAAATTAAAACTACAAAACAAAAGGAGAAGAAGAAAAGAGTCTTCAAGATAAATCCACTTTTTTCCTAATGCTTGCCTTTTTCTTCTGGTTAGACAAGCACACAGTATTTCTAGCAAGCACCTCACAACCTGTCAACGTTCTAATACTTCATAATTTATAAAACAGCTTTTCTCTCCACAAAGCTCAATATACTTCACAGACACATCACTGATGCTCACACTATTCCTCCAGGGAACATAGGCGACAGGAATTATTATGTGTTTTACTAGGGGAAGGAAAGTAGGAAACAACAAGAATCCATTACCACCAGTGAGCTGGAGTCCAGTGTCAGGCCCTTCTGCCTGAGCAGGCTTTGAAGACAGATGGAAATGACTGCACTTACCCAGGAGGCCGGAACTCCACAGTCAAGGGAAGTTTTTACATAGCACATAAATGGCTCCTGACTCCTCCACTTGGATGCCCACTTAGGATCTGACTTTACCTGAACATGATAGCTAAAGAAAATGCTTTCACTTGCTTTAAAACCTTTCCATGACTATTCTCATCTCAGTAATAAGAATGAGATCTATCTCATCAATAAAACCTCAGTGGAAACCTAGAGCAATGGAAACTCCCAGGAGTCTATGAGGCTGACCCTAGCTAAAGACTCCTATCAATGGGGGATATGGAGCCTAAACCAGCCATCTCTTATAATCAGGCAAGATTTCCAGTGGTGAGGTAGGGAACACCAACCCAGCCAAACATTCAAACTACATATTGTTCTGCCTACAAGATGTGTGGGGACAGGAGTCTAGCATAATTGTCATCAGAGGTTTCACCCAGCAACTGATGGAAAGAGATGTAGAGACCCACAGCCAAACAGGCGGAGTTTGGGGAATCCTAGCGAGGAAGACGAAGAACGATTATAGGAGCCAGATTTGGTCAAAGACTGACAAGAAAGCCTACAATTGTGCAGCTTGGTCTCCATTTGAGACTCTTCACATCAGGAGCAGGGGCTGTCTCTGACTTTGTTGCCTGCCGTAGGTATCCTTTCCCCCTACAGGGATGCCTTGCCTGACCCAACAAGAGAAGAAGCACCTAGTCTTACTGCGTCTAGATATGCCATAGTTAATAGATACCTATGCGAGGCCTCCCGCTTCTGAAGAGAAAGAGAGAAGTGCATGGGAGTAGAGGGTTGAAGGTCTGGGAACAGACAAGAGAGGGAAGCTCTGATAGGAATGAAAAACACAACAAACAAACAAACAAAAACAAAATGCAAAAGTAGCTGCCATTCATTATCTTTCTTCCCCCATTTTCCTTACATGAAAGTTGTGTCGCCTCACCCTCCATGATTGATTCCAAATACATAAACATCCGTCCTGTCATCAATACCACTGAAGACCATGTTGCCATTATGCAATCTAACAGTCTGGTAACCAGAAGGATGAACAGCCCAACCCCTCCCCAACATCCACTACCCTGGTGCTCTACTTTTTGTGTTTTTTGTTTTTTGTTTATTTGTTTTCTTTTAGTTGTTGTTTTTGTGTTTGTTTTTCTTTTCTTTTCTTTTCTTTTCTTTTTTTTTTTTTGAAAAATGACCTCATCATTCCCCGGTGATTGCAAAGCTTTCCTTTTTTTTTTTCCTTTCTTCCTTCTTAGAATCACAATCCATCCTAAACAAAAAGCAAAACAGGAAGAATAATTTGAAGATAATACTTGCATATTAGAAGTAGTAGTAGTAGTAGTAGTAGTATACCTTGTATATATGTAATAGCTAAAAACAAAGTAAGTTACCTAATTTCACTTTGAAATAAGCTCAATGGTTAAGAAACACATATAGGATAATTATTTTTATTTAATAGATTATATTGCTCTGATGTGTGTGTTTAGGGAACATGCTACATTTAATCAGCATACTGTTGCTGAGTTCTTTCTCATTCCAAGGCTTTATTCACTGACTGCTACTCAGAAAAGATGAAGATTTGCCTCTTTCCCAGCTCTATAAACCACATTCTTATTTTCTATGACTCCAGCCTTCCAACATTCTTTATCATCATATTGTTTATGTGAGTATGTGGTATGTGTATTTTTATGTCTGTCCACATGCTGCTTATAGCTGAGACATGCATATGCAATTACTCTAGATACTTCCAATAAATTTAGCTTCTACTCTGCTTTCCATAACACATGGTATTGTCCCTTCAAATATCCAGTTACATAGTTTCTAAGATTCACCTCCTTAAGGAACTTTCTACACGAGCCTCCTAACCTATTGTGTTTGGACATTTGAAAATCTCATATACAGCTTTCATTCTGTCTTCTGTTCATCATTCTGTACCTCACTCTGAAGATTCTGCTGCTTGTATTTGAAGTTTGTACCCTGTGTAGCATCTAGCATCTCCTCTCTCTCTGTCTCTCATTCTTTTTTAGTGACTATGGTCATACTCACTTTACAACCCAATCACAGCTACTACTCCCCAGTCCTTATCTCTCCCCTCTTCTCCCCCTCTACATCCTTCCTCCTTCCCTTGTGCCTAGGAAAGGGGAGGACTCCCTTGGATATCAACCAGCCCCAGCATATCAAGGAACAGCAAGACTAGGTGCATCTTTTTCCACCAAGGATAGACAAGGCAGCCCAGTCGAGGACATAATGCATGCAGCATAGAGACAGTCCTTGCTTCTGCATAGGAAGAAACAGCTGCACAACTGCTACATATGTGCAGCATGCCTACGTTCTTCCCTTTCATGCTCTCTGGTTGGCAGTCCAGTCTCTATGAGACCCCAGGCGCCCAGGTTAATTGATTATTTTCCAATAGCCTACTAAGAAAGGGAATGTAAGGGAAATCTGGGTGTACAGTGTGTATCTGAAAACGTTCATCTGCATTTGCTCTTAGTTACTAATTTAAGCATGCATAATATTCTGTATTCTGGACTGAAAAATATTTATGTAGAACATTTAAAACATACTTCATCATTCTCTGCTTCTGATACTGCTGCTAAGTAATATAAATCTGTTGTGATTCTATCAATCTACAAAAAATAAATTATAAATCTTGAGACAATTTTCTAAACTGAAAAAGATCTATTTTACAATAGAAAGTCAGGACTTAGGAGTTGCCTATTTACTATGCTGGTTACTGAGGACTCCTGATATTTGTAAATTAAAGAGTCCAATTATTGAGATTACCTTTCTGATAACCCCAGCATTTCCCCTTCCTGTTCTCTTCTTATAGCCTATAGCTGAGAGGGAAACCTAATAAAATGAACCTACTTTTTCTCTTCCTATTTTAAAAATGATGTCCTCTATAAGATTTTTTACCTTGATAATATAGTATTTTAGTTGGTATTCTATTCTAGTACCATACTTTAGTATCATAAGATCTGTGTTGCATGGGTACAGTACATTTTATATTCTAAGTGGAGCTATTAATTTTATGTTTTCTTTCATTGCATAATCAATTCTATCAGTCCACCATTTTTAACTCTCAAGTGCTGCCATATACAACGTGTCTTTTTGTGCCAAATCCTTAAAGTAGCATATCATCTTGCTGCACTTATACAAAAGCATAGATACCATGTAATGGGCTAAAGGATTAAAAATCAGTTTTCCGTGGATTAATTTCTATAGTCTACCAGGCTTCTATTTTTTAAACATATGTACATGGTGCTGCACCAAGATGGTTCAAATGGTAAGAGCTCTTGCTACCCTTGCAGAGGACCTGGGTTCAGTTTCAACATCTACACAACAGACTGTAATGGTCCTTACCTGTAATTTGAGAGGACCCAGATCCATTTTCTGATCTCATCACCAGGCATATACACAGTGCCCTTACATACAGGCAAAAAAACTCATATACAGAATATAAAAATAAATAAATATTTTTAAAACTACACCAAGTGGCATTTGAAGGAGAAAATTTATTCATTAGCATACTGGCAAGCCCAAGGATCCTGCAAAATATTACATATCTAGTAAGGGCCCACTTCTCAAGAGGGAAACTTTGTAAGACTCCTTTTAAAAGACTCCATAAAAGCTCTATCAAAGTTTTATCATTATGATCAAAAGATCCCTGATTCAAATCACCCACACTGAAGAGTATGTTTCAAAGAACACAAATATACTATAGTTTTGCCCAAATTCATTTACAGCTAGTGAACATTCAACTATTAAAGATCATAGGCTTGATCCAAATACAAATTTATGTAGTCTTGACCATGATTTTTCTATTCTCAGCATTATTTCTGTGTATTGTACTTTCAGGCTATTTCTACCTCCAAATCACATCATATAAGGTTCATGAAAGGTTAGTATTAATGTGGCCCAATCATATACTCTGACTCTAAAATCATTTACACAAATTGAAGAATGAAGGTATCCATCTGATAACTAAACCTCTTTTAAATATGACCAAAACATGTCTTACCCATCTTTCATGCAAAATTGGCTCCTGGTAAAAACAATATGAGTTAAATAGCCTCATTAAAAATTCAGTACATAACCTAAAACCATTTAATTAACTTAGCTTTGGAAATACTACAGGACACATTTTGGTATTTTGTTTGTTTTGTTTTGTTTTGTTTTGTTTTTTTGAAAAAGCCATGTTTTTAAAGTGCTGGGAGTAGACTGTGCATCCCTTTAAAATATTTAGTATATAAGGATATATGCTTAAAATATATTAAGAAGCTCTTAGAATAGCAAAAGATAAGGCTATGAAGTGTGAAGGGAAGTGACACTATGTGGAGGTCTAAAGTTGATTTTATAAATGAGAGCACAGGATGGGCATTAGAGCAGCAAGGTTAGAAAGTTGTACATGTAACTGATAAATGAATCGGACAGGTAGTAGCTAAGTTAAAGTCTTTATGTTATGACAGGGGGAAATTGGAGAGAAAGGAGGAGGGAAGGACAGAAGGATGCAAGAAAAGGAAGGAAGGGGGAAGCAAAGAAGGAGGGAAGGAAGCAAGCAAGGAGGGAAGAATAAAAGGTAAAAGGAAATGAAAGAGACATGGGTATGATTTACCTACCATTCTACCAGCTAGTACTAGACAGTCTCAATTGTTTTAAGCAAAATCTCCTTTCCCTGGGCCTCCCCTTCATTCAGACTTCACTGTCTCCTGGAGCATGCAAATAGCCTCTGAATTAATATCTACACACAAAACCTTGTCTAGTTCTAATCCGTTCTCTACACACCACTCAAAGGGATCTTAAATTTTAAGTGTGACCATGTCACCTTCCTGCCTAAATCCTTTAAATGTCTCTAGTTGCTCTGTAGATAAACCCTGAGTTATTAACATGTTCTGGGAGGCCCTGGGTCTCCCAGCCTGAACTAAGCCTGCAGTAGTTGATATATTACTTTTTCCCCTTGTGTTTTCCCATCTGCTAGTCCCAGTTCACTTTTCAAAAAGAAACAGGCTTAAATGTCACTTCCACAAAGAAACTTTCCCAGAATTAAAGACTATCTGAATTCCCCCAGCATATTTTCTAAGGACCTCTCATGATTCTTGGCAGCATATTTTACTTCTACAATGCTTAATTTAGTATTTTTCATCATTTAAGATACACTTCTATACTTTAAAGATACATTACCACCCCTTAAGTAAGACACTTAGACTCATATCTAACATATACTCTACATTAATATTCATAATTGTTGTCATCACAGCAGTTGTTAGTTCTTAGAATATTATTATATATTGCTGTTTTATCATATTTTAATATTTATTTTAAATTTGAGGAAACTGAGGAACAGACTGGTTTCACAGGCTTAGAGGTCAAGGCAAGAGGCAGGTAGAATATCTATTCTAAAATTGTATTACCATTCTTAAGCCTTGACTCACACATGCTGTGTAACCATCAGTAGAGAACAAGTGAGGAGGTTTGTCAAGAAGGTTTAATTTGTTCATACCTTTGAATTCAGAATAACAAACAGCAACATGTACTATAAAATTATGCATCTAATAGAACCATATTTTAATAACTACTATATGATGGCTCCCTGACATTTATTAATCTTAGCATTTATAGAAACGAGAGTGAAAAAAGGTATGTTATTATCACTAAGAAGTATTCTAAGCATGTGGTCCAAACTTTCAGTAAACTATCTTTAGTCTCCTAAAGATAGTTTGAAACTTTGTGCATGTTCTTTCCCAGTAGTTTGGCTCATAATTACTAGGAATGTGATACAAGCACTAATTCAGGGATACATGTTGCAGCTAATAGTGTTAAGGAATATGCTATCTTACAGAGTCAAATGATGGGCCATTTTGCAAGAAATCTAAGCTCTTGTATGGACTGAATATCTAAAGTCAATACCCTAACCAAGGTAATATTCTCCAGCACTAAAGTGAGAGTGATATCATTTAGCATTTTGCATCACATGGTTCTAAAGTGGTTCTTTATTACAGACTCTTCATTTTTCAATACCGAGCATCTTATTATAAAACTATTCAGAAGCACTCATCCTCCCAAAATTCTTAATACTGTTTCTTAAAAGCTTTTTTGTTGTTGTTGCAGAAAGCCATTATACATAGCTCTGTGTTTTACATTTAATAACACTAGAAATGGAATGTACACATGAACAGAAAACTTTACATGAACCACACCTGTTTCTAGTTTTGGAAATATAAGAGCAGAGTTTGGTGTTTGTTGAGTTCTGTCCAAACTGCATTAGACCTAAAACACTAAAAGTAGAAGGCAAATAGTTGAGCATATAGTTGATAATCTTCTCCAGCAATATCATTCCTATTCAATTAAAGAAATACCTTTCAGAGATCTTGGGAGCTGCCTAAAACTTTCTTTTCCTTCAAGTGTATACAATTTTCCTTTTCTGACCTCCTGAGATTGATAATACTCTAGTATGAAACTTGGTGGCAATAATACATGACAATGGTTAAACTAGAGGTGGTTATAGAATCTGTGGGTCTAGATCAGATTCTGCTTATTGATCAGTGGCTAGAAAACATAAGTGTCAAGATCATTTATTATGTGTTTTTTATTTAATCAGTAAGGCTGTAAGTTAATATGCAATGATGACTTAGAGGCAAATATGGTATAACCTCTTAGAATTATAATTAGTAAAGATATACATGGATCAAGAAGCCCTGGAAGAGTATAATAGTATGTCGTTCTATTTCTACCCACTAACAGTTCTATTTTATTTTCTTTTCCTGAGCTCAATTGCTGCTGGACAAAGGCATACCTTGATTTTATGAACGTCACCTGTGAAAAGGCTTATGGCTCTGGAAATATAACTGAGGTAGGCACTAAAGGCTTGAGATAATCCATGAACTATATGAGATTGTCCTCCATGTGATCTTCCTTAACATATATCTGATAACCAATATGACAATATTGTTGAAAGCCATTTTAACTTACACTGAAATAAAAACATATATTAAGTTATTTTAGGTGTCCATGAAACTAGAATAAATAAACCTACAAATTATTTTGAAAGGCTGCAAGCTTAAATTTAAATGATAAGCTACTTTATTATGTGCATATCTAGAGAAACCATACTGTATGTTTTTAAGAACCAAAGAAAAACAACCAAATAAGTATGCATACTTTTATGTCTTTTTAAAGTGTATATATAGTATATAACATTGGCAAGGTTTTATAATATATATATATATATATATATATATATATTGCACATTTGTCTAACATATATACCATAAACACATGTGTGTTTATAATGTCTATATAGCTTTTATTTTTAATAAACTTTTACTTATTTTGTGTGCATGTGTGCACATATTTGTGTGAATATATTTGTTGCTGTGCATGTCACAGTTCATGTATGGAAGTTAGAGGAAAAAGAAGAAATGATCAAGAGTCCAAAGAACAAGTGATCACTAGGTACCCTGGCACAACAACACATCTACAGTGCAAGCCCTAGACCTAAGATTCACTACAATGAAGAGGGACAGAGGTAAATTGCAAGACTCAGAGGAACAGTGCACTGCTTGTGAGACAGTACCTTCGAGATATGTCAAGGATACCTAGCCCATGAAATTTCAACAATATTTTTCCTAAACAATATCTGCATGATGACTATAACAGTTGGAATGGGAATGAGACTGGGGGAAATTCCATAAGACCCTACCCTGGATGAAGAACTATGTGTAGTCAGTGGCAACTAAAGAAGGAGAATGAGTTTTCTCCACGTCTCCTGATATATCATAAACTGTAAGTGGCAACTCTTAAACCCATGATATACACAATAATAATTACATGAGGAGAGGTCATGAATATGAGAAGTATTTGGGGAAAGAAGGAAAAGGAGGGGTGGGTATGATAAAAACAGTGTTGTCATGTATAAAAGTCTCAAAAGTTTTAAAAGCATAGCTTTTTTTAATACTTCGGAAGGATACATAGGGTGGAGAATGAATAGAATGTCAATCATGTGTGCACCTACAATAAAGGTGCTGCAAGAGACATTCTAACCCATTTCTAATGAAACTTGTTTTGTCTGACTGTCTTTTAACTAGGTGCCATTAAACAAATACATTATATTTTATGTAATTGATACAGTTTTTCCACAAATTTCAAAATACATATGAAAATATTTTAAATAAAAAGGCAAATATTAAAGGATTTTCTTTTGTAACATCTCATTCCATAGCAAGAAATAGCTTATTTGATTTGGAGTATGCACTACAGGTTACAACCCAACTGTGCAATACGAAAATCAAGAGTGAACAGCATTTTTCCTAATTATATTCAGCACTGCCATTCCATAAATTTGGAGGGGGTATTTCTTTTATGAGGTAGGGTCTCACTATGTACCATTGGCTGGTATGGAAATCACTGTGTAGACCAGGCTGTTCTCAAATCTACAGAGATCCACCTGCATCTGCTTCCTGAGTGGTAGATTAAGAGCATGTAGCACCATTCCTTCCTCCATCAATTTTATACAGTTTTCTTCAGCTCAAATTAAGAACCATAGCTGTCTGGTATGGTTGGGCATGTCTCTAATCCGAAGATTCTGGAGCTACAGCAGGAAGATTGTAAGTTTGAAGCTGATCTAGGCTATATAATGAGATTCATGACCATGTTGTCTGACATTGGGTGACTTTGCTTTAAAAGAAACAGAATTAGATCCCAGAGAGAGCTTATTAGAGGCAAAAATATATTATATCTCATGAATATCAATGCATAGAAACAGCCTTTGACTCTCAGTAGTTTGTGAGACTACCTCACAGCTCCAATGGGTCATGAAAATATAAACAAATGTCATTGCCAAGAAAGAAAAACACATGGAAAAGATCTTAGTTTCTTGACATGGTAGTGATGTTGGCATGCCAGCTACATGTTGAGGTCAATATGACAGAAAAGGAGAGTTAAAAGCAAAATGTCACTCAAAAGAAAGGTGAGAAAACATAAAGGACATTCTTATAATCTGTCTAACTTGACTCTGACACTTAAATCTTAATAGCAAGTGAAGTACAAAAAAGGGGAAAAGAAAAATAGCTTTTTGCATTTTTTTAAAAGCTAAAATTCCTGTCTTGCTGGGAGCCCTACTCCTTTTTAAAGTGTAAAATATTGTTCTCCTAACAAAGTATTTGGAGTAAGACTGAAAGTATTTGGAGTAAGACTGGCTTGTTCAAGTTTCCCATCCTTTCTTCTTCCTCCTCCAGAATAGCACCTCTGGTGGTTTTGTGGCATTCCCTGCCATGGGGAAGAATGCTCCATGGCCACTTCACAATTCACTTCATTTCTTTTAACAAACGCAAAACTTTTCCTTTGTATCTTATATTCTTTTTCATTGCAAACTATTCTCCTGTCTCGAATCATCCCGTCTTCCAAAGGCATGGGAGATTCTGCTGTTCGCAGGATCTTTCTTTCTTATCCTCCTGGACCATGATGCTAAAACAAGCAAGCAAACAAATAAACAACAACTACTACTACTACTACTACTACTACTACTACTACTACTACTACTATTGCTTCTACTACTAAAAAAAAAAATCCCAAAATGTGAGAATTTAGCTTTCTAGATCTACAATAATTAGCTTTTCTGAAATCAAGAGTTTCTCATGTGTAATCTCTAGTATAGAGAAAGATTAAATAACAAAGCGGGATGTATTTAAAGGAGAAGAGACACTAATAAGAACTGGCAAGAATGTAGTTCCTTTGTGAGAAAGTCAATTAGTCTAGTCACTGTGGAAATTTGTATAGAGATGCCTTAGATAATAGTATGACTCATGGCTATATTCCCAAATAAATTCAAATCAATATACAAGAGAGATACCAGCTCACTCATGTTGATTATACATTAAGAAACCCACCAAGATACCATTTCATCTCATCCAAGCACTTAGCTTATACAACAGACTGAGATGAGTAACATTTTTGATTCTTATACAGATCACCTTATAAAAAGGTATGCAATACACTTTTCCCTAAAAAACCTCTTCAGTGTTCAATGCTGTACATTAAGTATACTATCCAATATTATCAAATTCAACTAGGTAATGACTGAGCATAATCCTGGGTTTCTATAGCTCTCATTATACATGTTGTGTATAATTTGAAGACCATCTGTGCCTTACAAATATTTATTTTTTTCTGAAATATATTAAGGCAAAAATTAAAATTTAATTCCACATGAAAAGATTCACACATGGTCACTATTCTAGCTTATCTAGGTTTGGTAATATTTTGAAATTTAATAAGCTTACAAAGGCAGAATTCTGCCTTTTTAGTAGATACCCTTTGTGAAATCTACTAAATACAAGTGTTGTATTGAATACAAAGCACTCAAGATATAATCCCTGCCCTCAAAAGTCAGATAGAGAGATGCAAGCACAAAAAGCTATATGCCAAATTAAAGTGTGACTTTCATACAATGGAGCCAATAATAAGGCACTATGAGCAGAAGAGAAAGCATAATTAATGTCTCAGCTGAAGTATTGTTGGAGCCAAATCACAAGGGCCAGGTAGGATCTTAATAAGCAAAACCAAGGGTGGCTAATGTGCTTCAGGACCAAGGAAATATTCTGAGGAAATGCAATAAGAATGCAAAATGAAGGCTAAACTCTGAACCCATCTAGAAGCCCAGCAGGGTCTGCTGGAAATTTATATTTCATTAACCTGTATCATAAAAGAGTTTATATGCTAGTGAAATGCTAGTTACACCAAGCTTGCTATTCTGGAAAGCATCATGTTACTTCTTCTCTGGGATGCCATAGAGATAAATCTACTAAGGATTTCCATTCATGTTTTAATTATGATTCTCCAAATTAATGCTTTTTATCTGGTATTTGAAGCACTGAAATACTATGGTTAATCTTTTTATTTATTTATAATCTTCAAAAAGTAACCAAAACCAATGCAAACAACCATACAGACATAGAGTAGAACTGTTCAAAACCCAACAACATTCTGAAACAATTGGTGTCCTATGTTCTCATTGAAAACTGTCAAGCAGCATGGCCATCAAATGTCATGAGTATATAGTAGCCAGTCTACCTGGCATACCGCAGTTCTAAATAAGAAGTATGGCACACCTTGTTCCTGAGTATTTCCAGAAGTCAGAACACAGAATTCTGAAGTAGCCGGACTGCTGACAAGTTTGCATTCTTCATGTCTCCTTTTATGTGTTCTGCAGAGATCCTGGTGGAATGAGCACTCACTGTCTTATTCAAGGAAATGTGCTCACCAACCAGGGTTGTTAGTCTTGCTTTGTATAAGTAATTGTTCATGTGCAATAAAGCAAAAGCTGGCCGGGCAGTGGGGGCACACACCTTTAATCCCAGCACTTGGAAGGCAAAGGCAGGTGTATTTCTGAGTTCGAGGCCAGCCTGGTCTACAGAGTGAGTTCCAGGACAGCCAGGGCTACACAGAGAAACCCTGTCTGGAAAAACAAAAATAAAAAACAACAACAAAAAAAAATCTGTTCCCTAAAACCATCTCTAGAGTGGTTCATCTCTGTACTCTTTATAGATCTGGGACATTGTGGTCTTGTGGAGGAAGTCATGGAAACAACAGCACCACATAGGGGAGAAAGCATCATGCCAGTGTCTTTAAAATTCTCTGTTGAAATGTATAATGGAAGGTTAGTATGCAAAAATAATATTCTTAGACTCAATCAAGAATCATAAACTTAAAAAAGTACTAATATCTTGATAATTTTCCTATGTAGTAACACAATGCTAAAAGTGGAACTTTACTGTTTAAATGTTAACTGAGATGTCTATAGCCAAGAGCAATAGAACAGATGCCAAGTATATCACAAAGAATACCTAATAGTTTTAAAATAATCATATAGTAAATATTTAGGAATTGCAACTCACATGGCTTCACTCATTTATATCCTCCATTCTTGAGGAAAGCAGAGATAGAAATGCACAAGTAATAGGTCTGGTTGTGTTTTAGCCAAACTTTACAGACAGAGACAGTTGATCCTCATGTCATTTTCATGTGTTTTCTTTTTAAGCAGTGAAAAATGTAAAAATTACCCATAAAACACAAACCATTCAAAACTAAGCAGCAAGACCAAACACTGTCCTATAGAGAGAGATGTTGGACCACCTATGTTGGTCAGGCTAGGAGATTATAAAACTGTTTTAGTCACATTTATCCCTCCCAGCCCAGAATATATATGTTAAAGAGGTTTGCCAAGCCTAAAAATGTGTGCTTGTGCTTTCCTTGTTTGGAAACAAGAGTTAGAGCAATGTGGCATTTCTTTTCTCCCTACCTCAATGAAAAGCAGTTGGCAAATACAGAAACCTCAAAAAGTACTTTGAGAATTTTCAATAATCTATGTGAGTCCATTATACAGCAGTACTGAGGAGTGGGATAGGCTGCTTCCTAGCATGCAGAGACAGTGTGGTTAGACTGGTATTTGGCTTGAGATAGTAGAAAGGAGCTTTGCCAGTCCCGGCAAACACACTCCACCCATTCATCATAGGATATCTGTGTTTTTGCTTGAGTCAAAAGAGTTATCTGGCCTAAATGTGTGTTCTAAAGGAGTCTGACAAAGAAGATAGCTGCATAGGGTTAAGAGAGATCTCTCTAAGATAAATAATAAAAGGTACAATGAAGCCTATATTGGAAGGTAATGTGTTGGGTATGGAAGCTGCAGGGAACCAGATCAGATATAACACCTGTCCCAAGGGAGCCTCAGCCAGAATTCCATCAGAGGAGTAGTATGTAAAAATATAGATGCATCCCATGAGGTCCAGTAAGTGTCCTTCAATTTAAAAAGAAAAACAAATAATAGATTATTCCTATGAGTCCTGCTTAATCCTGTCTCTTTCCTAAAGAAGTTCAGGGGAAAAAATGGCAAGGGAGAAAGAAACAGATAAAACAGAATTGGCTCCTATCCTTCCCAGGTATCTTAAGTTGAAGCTCAATGGAATTATGGGATCACTTCATATATAATGTGAGGTATAATAATCCCAAGGAGTCTAAAAGGAACCACAAAATTTTTAATTAGGAGCCATAAGAAAACATTCAGGCTATAAGTATTTTTGCATAGTGACAAGGGAAGAGTTATCCATCCTTGTAAATTTACTTAATTGGGGTCACGTGTTAAGACAAAGCAATGAAAGCATGACTTCCTGCCATCATCTTCACATTCCCATCGTGTTCAACAGCAAGGTCCCAGCAGTGGCAGGAAAAGGCACTGTAATAAAATCACGTTTAATTTACTTCCTAAAGTCCTCAAAATTGCCATGGTAGTGACCAATTTTCTTAAAAGCAAAGAAAAGTTATTAAATTATATACATAGTCCTAAACCTTAATTGCCTTTTGGCTTCACATTGATATAACACATCCCCTTAACTTTTGGTAACCCACACTGATGATTTCAGCTGTAATTTCAATATTCTCTAAGTAAAATTGATAAAAGAATATAATGAATATCTCAAAACCAGCCTACATTTCAAAGGCAAATGTAATTTCATCAAATATTTATATTTTTTCTGAGTTTTGCAGGTAAAGATGGTTCATTCTTCATTACTTATGAAAGAAAACTGGAGCATTTTCAAGGTATGCTTTTGACAGTGTTTTCAAAAATCACGTATAAGTGAAATAGAAATTTGCCAATGAACTGCAAAATGGCACAACTGGATTGGACATACAATCATTTCCATATTTTGAGACCCTTCATATACGGAGGCATTTTCATCCGTTCTGAGAGCACAAAGTGTTGTATCAGGAGCTCCCTCTCTTCTTTCCCTTCAAGGAAAATACACTGGATAGACTATTAAAACTCACATGGGGACTTATTTTATTTCAGGATATCCTAGATCAAACATGATGCTCTTTTTCTAGACCTAGGGTGACTATAAAGTCCATCTTTCAAGACATAAAAGGGGGCCAAAATTAATTGTGAACTCAAGTGCAAACTGGGCAGTCTGAAACATACCAAAAGAAAAACAAAGGAAAACAACCAATGCTTGTGCAATCACTATGGCTTCCACTGCCTTGAAGAAGCTCCCAATGTGTCTTAGCAACAGCTCAAAATTTTCAGTCATGTCATAAACACATCTTTAAGTTTAGCAAAGCTAAAATGTATTCCCTCCAAATGCATTTTGAAACAATAAAACTGGGCTCTGCAACAGTTTCTCTTCTCTTCCCATAAGTATATTTTACTTTAAGAAACCTGTTGTTTTGGTTTAGTTCCTTTCCCCAGATTTCAGTTGGAACTGCAGAGGAAGAGGGAGAACCTTACAATGTGAGGCATTGCTGCATTTTCATTTTCATAGCTCTTGTCAGTAAATATCACGGCATGCAGGGAGGTGTCGTTCACTTTAGGGGAAGGTTGGAGAGTGGGAGAGCAGGCACTGCTTTTGCAGTGTTTTCATTTTAGTAGATGGCTTGGGATTTGGGAAATTAAACATTTCAAAGATTAAAAAGACTGGAGAGAATGATTTAATAATCATTACAATAACTTCTGCAACCTATTTCACAGTGAGACGTAGGTCTCATTAAATCCAGCCACAGATGAGTGAGCTCAAAATATGTGGCTGAGTATCCAGAAAAAAAGGGGGTGACTTGCTGAAGTTGGAAGTTGGATGCAAACAGAACAAAACACAGTTTTTATCAGTTCCGAGAGAGAAAAGTTATTGAGATAAATTCTTTGCACGGAAATTGTATCTAATTAGTTAATGGATATGTTAGAAGGGGGTGTTTCCCATTTGTTGATAGAAATGAATTTCCCATCTCCTCCTTTGCTGAAGGGCTTTATTTGTGTACTTTTTAAATTATACTCCAGGATCAAAGAGCTTTTAACCCATCAGGAAATTACCATCTGGGACAGATTCTTAGAACCAATCTGTATCTTTTGGGTGAGAAGTTTGAGCTCCATCAACATAGGTGAGCTAGGTTACTGGCCTTTACAGGTCTATGGCTGAATGTTGCAAGTCACCATTTCTTGCTGCGGTGCGCATCAACAAAGGGTTCATGTCCTTTTAATTTTTAGTCCTTATCAAACCTCTCTAAAGTGCATTTCTAAGAGAAAACTAAGGAGCTCCTTTCCTTTCACTCTTTGCTACAGTCTTTCCCATTTCCCTTAACATCTGTTCCATTGTCTGCTAATCCCTACATGCCTGTCCAATCAGAAAGCTTTTTAATTATGAAATAAATTAGGAAAAAAGATGGGTCCCCGATTTACTCATTTTTCCCCATTTTACCAGCACAGGTTTCTGTCTTCTCTCAGTGAAGCCTTCCTCTCAAGGCACTTTATCCCTCAGAGTCAGGGATTTCACCCTGTGCTTTCATCAGGTGGTATTCTCCAAGACTGGCTCTCTCTGTGATATTTTCCCTCTCTGTAACTTCATACTTTCTTTTTTTAAGATTTATTTCTTTATTTTATGTATGTGAGTACACTTTAGCTGTCTTTAGACACAACTGATCTCATTACAAATGGTTGTGAGCCCCAATATGGTTGCTGGGAATTGAACTTAGAACCTCTGGAAGAATAGTTGGTTCTCTTAACCTCTGAGCCATCTCTCCAGCCACCAACTTCATACTTTCTTGCTATTTTCCTTCTCTCCTATCCCTACAATCCATGAGTGCATGCACATTCCTTATATCTTAAAAGATAACACAAATACATATGAATATTCTCTCTCATAATAAAAGTATACTTAAAAAATTCTTCCTTCAAGTAAAGGAAATTATAATTCTATTGTTATGTATCTTCTAAAATATATCTTATATGTGTAATTACAGCCATTCGTTTATTCATTGATCAATTTGTTGGGTAAAGTACCCTTCACTTGTTAATTTAATTTTTAAAGAATTCCTAGCTACATGTACTTGGTGCTTAAGTGTTAAGAGCATTTGCTGTTCTTACAGAGAACCCAAGTTCAGCTTCCAGCACCTATTTTGGTTGCCCCACAACGTCCATTAACTCCAACTCAAAAGGGTCTAATGTGTCTCAAGAGAATCTGCATATAACACCTGAGGCATATACACATACACAGAGAAAAAACACACATGTACATAATTTTAAAATAATTCTTTAGAAATTGTCAGGTATAAGAATGGCAATTCTGCAATCATGATTTTTCAGTCTCACTGGCTCTGCTTAATTTCCACATAGACCCTTATTCTCTACTTAAGCTTTGATGTTCTCTAGGTTCTTAGGGAGTGAGCTTGGCTTCAGTTTCATATTCTCTTCTGGAAATTCCATACTCCATGTTCAATTAGGCTACTCTTTTAAGGTTTAAATCTCCAAATTACAATGATTCCTTATTGTGTCTACCTGGATGGCATTCCCCAAAGAGTGCAATTCAATACAGTGTAAGTTCACTCATTTCTTCCCTTGCCCACCCATGCCTACCATTTCAGGACTATCTTATTCAACATCCCATCTCTGAAGACACAGACCCTTGAGGCATCCCATACTAACTATATTAATTAATCATCCTTAACATATTTAAGCATATTTTACCTCTTATTTCTCTCCATTATTTCCCAGAAATCCCTCATCTATGGCTGATGCTTGAGTTTAAGGAATAATCATCTTTGGTTTGCACTATTCTATACATTGGATCTATAAATCCCATGTAACTGCAAGTATGTCTGGTGAAGGAAAAGGGGAAGAAAGACAAGCATCTATTTCTGAAATGAGAAGCAGCTGCCCCCCACACACACACACACACTGAGAAGCAGCTGCTCACCCCCTGGCACACACTGTGAGTGTTCAGATGTACTCAGTCATATCTGTCATTGCTTCTTTGGACTAAGAAAGAGAAGAGACACTCATCTTCCCTTTTCACAGATGAAGTGATAACACCAAAGCTTTAGATCTTTCTTGTTAGAATCTAGGGCATCTACCTTCTACTGACCGTCATCATTGAGTCCATGACACATTTATATAAGGCCTACTAGGACAACAACATAAAAGCTTTCCCTTCATTAAGTGTCCTAGAAAATATGACTCCTCTAGAATTGGGATGGTATTGAGAATAAATATCTGCCTCACTTTCTTATGAATTATTGAAATGATAAGTCAGAAAATAGAGAATAAAGGAAGCAAAAATGATCAAAATCATGAGATTTTGTGGGTTTTGTGAAAAATCAGTTTTACTTCAACCAAGATGAAAATAACATATTTTCGAATGCATTGGAGAAAATAGAAATTCTAAGAAGAGACTACAGTGGTGGTCTTAGTAGTTCTACCAACTGACAGAATTACTACTTTCCTGTTAAGGAAATTTTGTTCCCATAGGAAATCCAGCTGCTCTCAACTCTAAGGAGCAGACAAGTGTTACTAAGAGGCAAATAGAATATTAAATGGTCTGATGAAAATTTGAGAACATAACAATGGTAACCATTTAACTGCTCCTGAATTCATATCACCCAGTACACATCAACTCCTTTAACATACAGCTGGAAACCTGGATAAGAAATACCCCTAGACTTCTTCCTGAGGCTTCAAGGTCATAAAGTGTTATCCAACTTACTGAAGCATTGAGGAAGAAATATAAAAGTTAAAAAGCCAAGGACTGCCTATAATACAACACAATGAAAACCTGAGCCTGGCTAAGGTTTGTATTATTAAAGTCAATCCCTTTCAGAAAGAGCTCTTACTGTGTGGCTGCCCCACAAAGCACCATATTTAAAGTTCCCAAATCAAGTTTTACATGTAGTCAACTAGAAACAAAGAAAGCTATCTACTCTCATGTTATTGCAGTAAGATGGTAAGAGTTTTTTAACAGTGGGTAATGAACATTTAGATGGACAACAATATAGGATGCCAACTGATATTCTATTTGGCTGCATTGTCATCACACCTGTGTACAATAAAAGCAAGAGTAAGAGAATAAAAACAAGTGTGGCTTGGCTCATCCAACTCAGACTCAGACCATAGACTACCCTAGATGACAGAAATTATTATGTATCTTGCACCCCCACATACATTATTTCTAAGATGCATGCTTAACTAAGAAGAAATGAAAGAACTATAGTGCCAGCCATTATGCATACTACTTTATGTATGTGAGCATCCTCACTAATGAGCAATTATTGGATTCTAAAGACACAACTTAAATGCTTCAGTCCAAACTCTGTCCATTATTCTTCCCAAATTAAAAAAACATAATGATAAGCTAAAATTTCAACTTTGAGAGATTTTACATAATGCTTCAGAGAATGAGCTACTACTGAAATATTGGTCTAGGAACTCAAGTCTGCATTTCAACAGAAAGCTATCATTTTCATCTAACACTGGCTTTTCATCAATACAGACTAAACTTCATATTAGTATCAGACACTATTCAGTTTACTTGCCTAGGCTCTATGAAGCTGATGCTAGTTACACTCACGTATCATCTTCGGATGCTCTGCCTAAGAAGATCTTCATGGACTATAACTCCATCATTTATTCCTAACTTTACAAAGAATGTCTACAAGTGCAATAACTAGGCAACAGACACAGTAAAATTCCAAGTGAGATATAATAAGATATAATATGAAAATTCTACAAGATTTGACTGATTGCCCAGTACATATACACCACATTATTGATTGATGCAGACAACCAATTCTGCTGAGAGCACTGTCTCAGAATCTAAGCTGACCACACAACACAGGTTTGCTTCACTTGTTGTATTAAGATAGAAAAACACTGAAAACACTAAGCATCTTGAAATTCATCATGTACCACACATAGACACACCAAAGATAATTCCCCAGAGACTTAGTCTTAGGAAAGAGGTGTCAGTTTTCAACTGAAATGTTTTTACACATACAGTGTTGATATACAAATTCTCTTGGCGCAACATGAGACATAACAATAGAGGAAACAATAACATTTGAATGCTTATTTACATGTGTTTTGTTCATTTTTATAAACATAGAACTCCACTTGCAAATTAAATAAGGAAAGTAAAAATAGGCTAACGGAGATTGTGGTCAAAGCTAGAGAAGGGGGTAGAAAGCTATCCGCACTTGCATGAATCCCTAGGATTGATGGATTCCTGACATGAGGAAATAGAAAAATCAAAATAATGAGCTCGTCTGAAATTTAAATAGGGAAGATATTTACCCTGTACTCACAAGAAAGCAGGGTATCCTAAGAAACTGAAGTTACTTTGTGTGACTAAGGCTATTATATAAAACCTGCCGTATCATCTAACATCAAAAATGTTTTGAGTATCAAATGGGAGAGCCATTGATTCACTTGGGAACTGTGCTCTTTTTTTTTTTTTTTTTTTGGTTTAGCATTTGTCATGGTAAAAACAACAGAAGCTTAATGGTCATAGAACAGAAACTATTGCAGAATGCTAAGATTTTAAAGGAATATGAAAATCATTCTAAGAGAAGAATTCAGACGCCAATATTGATGGATAGGGTAGACAGTTTAATCTTTAAAGGTGAAATGCTTTGGAACAAGATTAACTATAGATCTGTCTTACAAATAGAGAAACTTTAAAATTTCATAAAACAGAACTAAAAAGTGGGTCAGTTGTCAGTAAAGTATTAATTTTTCAACACAAGAATTTAACTCTTTTACACTCTTCTTTTGGGTTTCCTTTGAAGTTAATAACAACCAAAATGAAATATGTTTGAATACAGAAGCAGCACATTGCATTTGTTAATATGGGTGATTTTGAGTACAAAGAAAATTAATGAGTCCTTTAAACTAATACAATTTTATGTTTTGCTTTGAACATATGGCTGCACTGGAAGGCAGCATTTGTGCTAAACTGGTTAAAAAAAAAAAGAAAAAGAAAAAGAAAAAGAAAAAAACAAGAAAGACACAGCCAGTCCTGGGGTTTCTATAGTTCAAAGAAATTCCACAGGGAGCCTGCTTCAAACCACAAAATCCCTACCCCTCATTACCCATGTCTAGCAGGAAGGTCCATTATTTGACCAGGGGGAGGACAGGAGTACACAGATGCAGACTAAGAAAAAAAAATAACTCTTTACCTTTAAAGTGATATTTGAAAAAGGGAAATAAAGAAAATGTACAAAATATGAAAGATTTTTCACAATTGTGATGGAACAAAATACATGCTATAAAATAATGAACTATTTTAAGCATCATAAAAATCACATTAGGCATTTTCATTTCCAGCCTGAACTGCCTCTCTATCCACACTATAAACTGATAATTAAGTAGTTCTATATTACCATACTAATAGATATAAAATATGCCAGTTAGGGGCTGTCAGTATTAAACATATATCTGTCTTCAAAAAATCTCTGTTTTGAGTTAGCCTGAAGACTCTGTTATATTACAACCTCTCTGCAAAACTTTGGGGAACAAGATAAGGAGTAGCTTCAATAACTCTTAAAATGTTTTCACCCACTTCAAGATCCCTTCCCACCACAAACAAATGAGTGACTGAGTTATTTAGCATGCAGTTTGTGCATTTCAGATGAAATTACACCAGAGTGTAAAGCATCTTCTCTTCACCCTACTTATAAACAGGTTGATTTCTGCTCAAAAAAGCAAAAACTTGGAGCACGTTAAAGATGCTGTCAGTTATCAAAAACTGGTCAGTTCATTTCTTGTCACTGAAGACTTTACAGATCTTGGTAAAGTTCAAGGCCAGCAGCATCACCCCCAAGATTCTTTCCTAATTATAATTGTCCTAGGAAAAATAAAAAGCTGGATGGTCATTTTCCTTGTTTCGTATCTTTATTTATATTTAATGATCTTACGTTGATCTGATTTAATTTTCCTTCTTATTAATGTCATGATCAATCAAGCAACTTTTCTTGTTATATAAATAAAAACTTAGCTTCTCATTTGCAACATTCAACAACCCAGAACAATTGACATGCCCAAGGAACACTGTACTAACATCAGAATTCCAGCCACAGGGATTCTGATTAAGGGTTAAAAGTGAGCATCAAGAATCAACTGATTTTCTAAGCATCAGGTTAAAATCAGATAGAGCTTGTGTTCATAGTCTCTGCAACAGAAGGACACTGGCTTGCTTCTAGTCCAGATACGTGATAATGATGCTTTTGATGGCAAAAGAAATTGAAATTAGAAAGCAACTACATAAGCCAGAGGTGAATACCTGATTGCCTTCATAAAACTGAGTTCTTGCATCAATGCATCCTATGAAGTGGCCCCAAAGGCTGCTGAATATACACTGCCCACACAGAGGAGAGAGCCTGTCAAAGCTGGTTTGACCTACTGAGGACCAGGTGCATAACCAGCAAGTCTGATATGGCAAAATCCAAATACTACCTAAAAGAGTGTGAGCTATGCTCTTCCTGGACTTCAAACATGGTTTATTCTTAGTCACAGCAATATTTCTTTTCTTCCTAGTGGTATTTTGCTTAATGTTAACTTTTCTCCCAAAGCAAAGCCAAGCACAAGCAGAGGTGCGAAGATATTTTTAGATTGCTTTTAGTGCTTTTTTTGTAAAGGGCAAAATGCCCATGTTCTTAGGCTCTAGGGATGTGTCAATTTCACACAAAGCTCAAGTGTTTAGTATGGCAGAGGAAATGATTCAGAATATTTCAGTGTTAGCATATTTTACTGATGCAATTGTCCCAGGAAAGAGTGAGTCAATAAAAACAACTACTCTAAAGACACATATGTTGTCACAATGAGAAAGTATACAAATCTGTAGTCCACATGACCAATCCTTTGTGGGTTTTAATTTTCTTTTATTTTTTGAGATGAATATAATTACACCATTCTTCCTTTCCTTTTGCCACACCTACAGCACAACCATACATCTCTACTTTCTCTCTTTCTATTTCTTGGCCACTTTTTTCAAGAATTTAGTTACATGCCTATGTATATATCCCTAGATGCATAAATACAACCTGCTCTGTCTGTATGATGTTACTTGTATGCATGTTTTCAGTGCAGACCATTTGGTACTATATAAACAGTGTGCCAAGATAGTTTCCTAAGAAGGAAAGCAAGCAACAATGTTACCCAGCTATGACACCCATGAACCACAACAATAAACAGCACTAAATGGTAACCCTAACAGTGAAATAATGGCAAATACACCTTGACAGTAACCACAAGCTCTCAAATTGAACTTAAGATCCAGTCAGCAAGAGGAAAATCATGCCTGCTACTAGAATCTTAGCCAATTGCCCATGACTAGTAAAATCATGGATCTTGAAGAAGAACCTACAGCCACTATATGACTCTTAGCAAAGCTCTTATCTTCTCTGTAATGTGTCCAGAGGTAAGAAATTAACTCATTAGTTTCTGTAGTAAAATGTCTCATCTTAAAGAACCCTCAGTTGTCATTTGAGGATAATTAGACCCACTGGTACACCAACATCCCCTCAGAGCCACACAGAATATATTTTACTTTAAATATTACTTGATAGCATCATATTTAATTACTAATTTTTCATTTCATAATCATTAATAACTTATTTCCTATAGCTCAGTTACAGGCTTCAGGCATTGGCTACTCTAGATCACTGTCTCTGAACAAGGCTTCATTAACAACCCCAGTGCCTTGTGAAGAATAAAACCAAAATAGAGTGTGGTGTGATGAGGTCTCTCATGTCTAAAGGAATCTCAGGCTAGGGAGAAAGTGCAGAGCGGGCAACGTCCTTGGCTTATCATTATGAGGAAGTGACTTCTATCCTCCAGAACTCATACAAAGATACATTTGATGATATGTTTCTAATTCAAGGTTGAGGGATCCTGGTATAGGAAGGACCCCAGGACTCACTGGCCTAGCATGGAGAACTCAGAGCTAGAGAGAGATCCTGGCTCAAGTAAACAAGATGAGTATCTTTTCACACAGAGCTTCCATGATAGTACATATTCTTCATCCTTGGGTCACCCCCCCCCCTCCATTTCTAGCTCGCTTCTCTCCCAGTCTCCTTCTCTCTTTTCTGTTGTTGGAAGTTATGCTCTAGTAAGCCTTTATAAAAGATGTACAATCCAGATATTTTATATATAAGCCAAGTGCCTAGATTGGACAGATCTAGGGATAGTCTAACTTATTCCTCAGCTATAAAGTCCCCTCTTACTTGCTGTTTCTCCTGGCCATGAGGCTCTGGTCCATGGTGACTTCCTCTTCTCTGTCCATCCTTATCACCCTCTCTACCTGCAACCTCCTCTTGAACCTCCAGTCCCACCTTACTCCCTCCACTGCCCAATCACAGTCTCTAACTTTTTATTGGACAGTTAAATTGGAAAGAAGGTTCACATGACATCCCTTGATTATGTGAGCATCTGCTCCTCAGGGACAACCAAATCTTGAGGAACCAGTTTTAGCATTAGGGTACAAGCAGCATCAGACTGACCCAGTATATATTTTCTTTACATTCAAATTCAGAAAGCTCCAAAATGAACTTTGCTTTAATTTTTTCTACAAGTATTGCTTATGATTTTTCCTACCATAGATATTTTTCCAGCCATGTATTAGTCCAGTTTTGTTTCTCATCTTGGCAAAAACTTAAAGAAATCTAAGAATCTTTCCTTCACAGTGGTAATTAAAATTAATCCAAACTACCTAAAAAGAAGAAAAATATAGTTTCTTTGAGGTGAATGTAGTTTGTTGTTGAAGTTTAGCTAACTCTTATTATAGAAATATTTCTGCAATCTGAGGCTACTGCCTTTAATTCAGCACATACAGATCATAACGTTTTATTATTCATTAAAATATTGCTAGTAAAGATCAAAATGTTTAAATGAAAATCCTATTTCATTGTTTCTAAATTTTTAAATAAATTGTTGGATTTAGAACCACATATGTCTCAATAAGGAAAAGATACTTTTTCACACTTTGATTGAAAAGTCTCATCAAAAATGAAATGGTTATTTCTCTCTGAGAAAGACACTTTAGAATTATCCCAGACTGATTCATCTTCCCTGATGCTTAGAATGTAAGGCACTAAATGCATTGGTGTATTAGAATGAGATGAATTATGCAGTGCTTTTGACAGACAGCATGTGTAATTTCTTCAAAAACTCTTCAAATCATTCTGTTCTCCCTTTGATTACATGCTTGTTGTGCTGAAAATAAGAGACTCTTCAAATGTTTTTAAACATACATGCATATGGATTGCATAAAATTAATATCTTTACCTTTAAAAGAATCACCCCAGGAGCATATTTGCCTGTAAAATATATTTAAGATACTATCGGCACTCCACTAAAACTCTATTTTCAGAGGTTCATAATATGGTCATAAAAATTCATTCCAAGAGAAAATTCAGCACCAAGAAAAATGTGCTTCACACTTGGTAAGTAGCCATTTCTTCTTCCCCTTCTCATGGCTGACAAAAAGTTTCCACTGAGTGTGTTGCAAAAGTTGAGACCAGGACCATACTAGATAAATCAGAATAATAACTCATGTTTTAGCTGTATTTCTTCTTCTTTAAACTTTATTTATATTTCAAATGTTTTCCCCTTTCCAGGTCTCCCCTTTGGAAACCACCTACCTCATCCCCCTCCCCTGTATCTATGGGGGTATTCCCCCAGCCACAGACTCCTGTCTTCCCTCCCTGGCATTCCCCTATACTGGGGCATCTAACACCCTCAGGCCCAAGGGCCTCTCCTCCCCCTAATGGCTAACATGACCCTCCTCTGCCACATATGTGGCCAGCACCATGGGTCCCTCCATGTTTATTCTTTGGTTGGTGGTTCAGTCTCCGGGAGCATCGGGAGGTCAGGCCAGTTGACACTGTTGCTCCCTCCATGGGGCTGCAAACTTCCTTAGCTCCTTCAGTCCCTTCTCTAACTCCTCCGTCTGGAACCTCACATACCGTGTTCATTCTTTTGTGACTGAGTTACCTCGATCAGGATAATATTTTCAAGTTCCATCCATTTGCCTGTGAATTTGATAAAGTCATTGTTTTTAATAGCTGAGTAGTATTCCAATGTGTAAATGTACCACATTTTCTGTATTCATTCCTCTGTTGAGGGACATCTGGGTTGTTTCCAGTTTCTGGCTATTATAAATATGGCTGCTATGAACATAGTAGAGCATGTGTCTTTATTCCATGTTGGAGCAACTTCTGGGTATGTGTCCAGGAGTGGAATACCTTGGTCCTCAGGTAGGATTATGTTCATTTTTCTGAGGGTCCGCCAAACTGATTTCCAGAGAGGTTGTATCAGCTTAGTTTTATTTCTAATTTATTGACAACCTAGGTTGCTTCATGCCTTCCACCTACTATTCCCTATCACCCCTTGCTTCTAAAATACATGATATTGGAGAATTTCTTACATGAGTGTGTGAGTATAGAGTCTAGATCAAGGATGCTAAAACTTTAGGAAATCTACATAGGTCCTGCCTCATCTCACATAGTAAAGGTTCAGGCAGTTTCTTAAACCTTCATCATATTAACCTAGAGCTAGTGACATAAATGTGCCAAGGAAGCATATGTAGGCTGACATGTATGAAAGTGTAACTGCTTCTCATTCAAAAGAAAAGTTAAGCCATCTTCTCAGGCTTGGCTCCTCCCAAGAGGAAGCATGGTTTGAACCTTGAAGCCTATGAAATAAAAAATGGTGTCAGCTGCCTAAGCATAGATAATTTCTAGAATGGAAAATTTTCTCATCCCTCAAGCCAGATCTCAATCAGGACTCCTACAACTCATCTGTATATTTACTGTTTACTGTCAATCACTTCTTGCCTATAATCTCTGGAGAACACTCTTTGTGTCTTTGAGAAATACTGTGATGGTCATTTTCTTTTATCATAATTCTATAATTTTTAAAAAAATATATTCCAATAATAGTACAGCTTCTTCTATTGTAACCATACAAAATTTAACTAGGTTGAACATTGAATCAGAGAAACTAAGCTTTATGGGAAAGGGGAAGAATTGCAAAGCTGGTTTCTTAACTCTGAGGTTGGAGGGCTTTGAGGGACAAGTCACTTTCCTTCATTCCAGTAGAGAAATGTGATGCAGCATCTTGCTTCCTGCAGAGGATGCATCTACACTGGTAGCAGCATGCTCCTATACTTCTACTGCCTTCTTCAGAAGAAATCTGTGATAACAAAGGGCCTGAAAAACAGACCTAGAAACAAATCAGAGAAAGAAAAACAAGATCACAGCTCAGTGTTGTTTTGAAATATCCGGTTGAGACAGAAACTGATAGAACATTTAATCAGAATCTATACAAAACGACATTGGTTTTGAAGAGTTATAGCTTTTAAAAACCAATATCATATGGTGTTTGCACTGTCAACTATCCTGGGTCCATATATGAAACTGTCTAATTTTGTATTTCTTCTCAACTAAATTTCTGTGAAGGTATGGACAGAACCCAGACCTTGTACTAAACATCACTTATTTAAATGTATCTAGATGAGATTAACTAAAAATCAGTTTGTAAAAGACCATATGAACATGTACCTGAGGCTTCTATTCTGTTTTAAACCTCAGTGAAATTTCCTTCTTGTTAATGCTTCTATACATCAAACATCACTAGTTTAAAATCTTATCTGGGGAGGAAAACATACTTACAACCCCACTCTGAAATTGGTCTGGAGAACACACTTAAAGAGAAAAATAAATAACAGATGCAGCTCTGCTTTTCCTACTGCTTAATGTTTTCCTCCTCCTTAAAAATGCTGATGTTTATGTAACAACTTTGCTTTCAAGTTACCTTTATGCTAGACAAAGACTACATTAATTTTCAGAAGTCTTTCTGTTTTCCTTAGGCTGCTAACTCCTGGGTATCACTTTAACTATATACTAAAAGAGAATATTAATTTAAGTACTGACAGAAAATTGGTCTGTGCATCTTCTTTACAGTGTGGACAAAAGTAATGTCCACTGTGTACAGGTTTAGGGGAGTACCACTGTTCCTTGTGTTGTTTCCCCAATTTCTTTACTATCCTGTGTGCAATGCCTGGGTCATACTCGGTATACACACAGGGCATAATATATGCAGAGCCAATCTTTTTCTTTTCAGCCCAAGAGTAATATGCTGTGTGTTTAGATAAATGTGTCTTAGCAATGAAAAATTCATTCTCACATTGCTATATTTCATTGAAGAATGCACTCCTTAATTATATTCAGTGTCTGTCTGCCAAGAATTCTCATACTGATCAGTGATGGTATCTTAGCTTAGAGGCTAATTTCTCAATAGCCATCTCTCTTCAGGCTGATAACTGCTCCTCATGATTCCTTTCACATTCTAAACATTTTCTTCAAATTATCGAACAGATGCACAATAAATAATTGCTGCCTGTCATGTATACTTAACTGGATAATTTTAAGTCAACTTGACATAGACTAGGGTCATTTCAGGAAAAGGACACTCAATTGAGAAAATGCCACCCACTGACCAGATTAGCCTAAGGACAAGCCTTGGGGTGGGGCTTTTCTTGATTGATTAATTAAATGGGATAGCCCAGCTTTCTTTAGGCCTTTCTGATCCTGGGCTTTGTGGTTCCTGGGTGCTAGAAGAAAAAGAGCAAGCCATAGAAAGCAAAGACATATACAGCAAACCTTGGCTTGAGTTCCTACTTCCACGAGCCCCTGCCCTGACTTCCTTGAACAATGGACTATGATATGGAAGTGTAAGCTAAAATAAACTTTTTGCTCCTGTATTACTTTTTTTGCTGCTGTGGTTAAACATCATGAGCAAGGCAATTTATGAAAGGAAACATGTAATAAGGCATACTTTTCCTGAGCTTAGAGTATATGATGGCAGAGTGAAAATCTAGCACCAGGAATGGCTGAGAGCTCACACTTTGAGCCTCAAGTAGGAAGCAGATAGCACATTGGTAATAGCAAAAAAAAAAAAAAAAAAAGGCCAGCCCCAAGTGACACATTTCTTCCAACCAAGCAACACTCCTAATCCTTCTCAAACAGTTCCACTAACTGTGTGGCAAATCATGCAAACATATGAGCCTGTAATGGTCATTTTCACTCAAATCACCACACCTTCCCAAGTTGCTTTTGGTCACAATAGAAACCCCAACTAAACACACACACACACACACACACACACACACACACACACGGTTTTATGTATCTATATAAAATTGGGAAAGCAGAAATGAACGAAAACCTACACTGTTTTTTTTGAGACTTGGTTCATTAAGATAGGATTCTCCAGCTGCATATATGTGATATTGTACCCTGATGTAGTCTCTTCACCTTTGTGTACTCTTTCTCATGGAAAACTTCCCTGTTCTACTTATCAAGAAGGTTGCTATTCTTCTTTCCACAGTCTGAGTCAGTGGCACAACACTTCCTGTGTTTTTTCCCTACTGTTTTAGAAATAAAGTAGGATTTCTGAATCTTCTCTTGTCTCTCAAGAGACTGTACCTTCTCCTGAGATAGTCGTGTGATTGCCTGAAGGTCTTTCCCTCATAGCTACTACCCAGCAGTCACTTCTCATACACAACTGAGGAAGATGATATGTAGAGTCTCCATCCACTCCACTGATTTGATTGATTTAACACTTGTTCCTAGAGAATTACTGTGAATTCAATTCTTACAATGAGAAAAATGCCTTCCTGGAATTTTGTTTTGTCTGTTCTATGATCCAAAAAAAAAATACAGCTCTCATGGATTAGCATAAAATGTGAAGCCTCAGTACTGAGAGAATTGTTCTGAGTCATATCTTTAACCTTTGGACTTAATGTTCAACATAAGTTAAATGGAAAACTAGTGGTAAATAAGCTTTGAAATGGTGCTACTTTGCAGTACTCAGTCCCAATCTAAACTAAAGAAACTTCCAGTGTGAAGGTCACAGCACCATTGTTTGTTGGTCAGTATTAATTGAGTGCCCACAGTGGACCAAACAAGCAGAAGCTAGAGAATTGGATGAGGCATTGGTGGTACCTGTTTTTACTTGCAACCACTTGCTAAGTAAATTCAAGGATTGTAATTTCCAGAAGAGAGCCAGTCTTGGTGCTTGGTAAGTTACAGAAGTGCCATAGAAAGGCAGATCTCCTGAACCTGAAATTCTGTGACCTGGCTAAGACTTTTGTTGAAAAAAAAATACAAGGAAGTCATGCTGCTGTGTGCTATAAAAATGGATGAATTAAGGGAATGCAATAAAATTCTAGGATTTTTTTTTTTTACTATAAATTCATTTGTTTATACTGAGTTTTATTCCTGCTGGTATTTTAGTAATATAAAAATGCTTTTGCTTGGCTATAGAATAAACATATGAATGAATGAATGAATGAATGAATGGAAGGAAGCAGAGTGCGGTAAAGGAAGAAAGAAAGAAAAGGTGAGAACAATCCAGTTTTCCAATAACTTTCTTTTTCTAAATTTATAATCTGTTTCTAAATTAGGACTAGATGTTCCAACACAATTGAGGAACACACATGTTGAAAGAAAGGAGGCACATATTTTTTTAAATCGCTATATGTTAAATATCATATACTGTATACTATATACTATATATATTATATGTATATATATAGTATAGATATACTATATGTTATATATTACTACATATATGCTATATACTATATAGTATATATAGTATATACTATATGTTTATATAGTAATATGGATATATATATATATATATATATATATATATATATATGGAGAGAGAAAGAAAGACAGAGACAGAGACAGAGTCTAAAATAGCCTTTCAAACTTTCCATTTGTGTTTTTGCATATAAATACAGTTCATGTATTTAAAATGCTGGTATTCTCAGGGAATGTGCTCTAGATAACAGAGTAATATATTAATAACATTCAGAGTGGTTTTATGTGTGTGTATATGTAAGTGCAGTTCACATATTTAAAGTGCTGGTATTCTCGGGGAATGTACTCTAGATAACAGAGAAATATATTAATAACACTTGGGAAAAATATGTTCTACCCTCATGTATTGTCAAAAGCAGACCACAGAGAGAAATTGGAAAAGAACTGTGCAATTCAACCTGCAAGAAGATAAATGGCCAGGAAGGATTTTTGGTTTTGTTTTATAAAGGAATTCATACGCTGACAATAACAACAAAATGCAATCAGGTCTTGGAAAGCTTTTGCATTGCCAAGTAGATCCCAATCCATCACTGTAACTCCAAGGAGAGAGCAAGCGGAAGATACAGTGTCACAACTATCCATCAGCCAACATACAAACATTGCCTAAGTAGCTACACTGTCCACAACATTGAATCCTAAGCTTGTTACACACCTGCTACTGACTGCATAGAATAAAAGCTGAAGAGTAAATCATGTCCACCATACCTGCCACATGCTTGTCTTCAGTTTCTCAGGTTCAGAAAAAGAAAATCAATTTCTTAAATCTGTGAACAAAGATGATCTTTAATTTTTCATTTTTCTTAGGCTGAAAGTTTCTAGTGGATGAGGAAAGAAAAAAACAACTTAGGCTCTTTGACTTGTTCATAGTCTTCTGACTTGATTCCATAGAAAACAATAAACACAGCTATAGGTATGAATATAACACATTTTGAGGGATGATTCTTTGCATAATTAGAGAATTATACTTTTTATTTGTTATCAGGTTATAACAGACATAGCTGTAGACATGGACTATAAAAGACAACCTGTATTATTAATAACAATGATCAGTACTCAACTATTACTGCAAGAAAATTGATAGAGAATATAATGAAAGGAAAATGATTACGTGCGAGGTAAAACCATACATATAGAGGCACAGAACTTATATCCAGAATTTCATAATTTTATTATTATTATTTAAGGCACATATAAGCTCAGAAAGATGAAATCACACATAGTTTCATTTGTTTTAGGGAGGTCTTGAAAATATATTTTTTCAGATCATTAGACTATTCATGTACCAAATCAATTCCTTTGAACAATAGACTGATCAATTAGGCTTATTTAAAAAACTGTTTAGACTTCAAGATTCATCTTACAATTCATTCCAGCTTCTATTCATCAGTTTTAAACCGCTACAACTCAAAATCTCAAGCAGGCTCTGTCATCTCTGTTTCTTATGAAGGAGTCTGAAACCACTCAACTCCATATAAGTCACTAGCACTACACCTTTAAGCCTTATATATCATTTAGACTTTTGAGGGTAGAAAACTTGCTCAGTAAATTTAGAAGCCTGATTGAGAACTTATTAGAACTCAGTAAACCACTGGATGGAGTAGACTACAACAAAATGTCACAACTTCTGCTACTTACTTCAAGTGGGTACAAATTCATCCCCCTCTGGTTCCCTTCACAGTTAAATTTGAGCTGACAGTTGAGCTTAAAGGAATCCAGTTTTGTCTTCTAATTATATATCTGCCCTTTCCCAACATGCTTTAATTAATTTAGTTAAACAACTCACTATGTCTAATTAAAAACTTGTGTGTTAATTAATATGGACAACTTTATTGATATCCGCAAAAACAGCCACTAACATTTTCAAGTTATGATTAATTTACACCTGTCATTGGAGAATAAATGTATCTAAAGAAAAATTACTGAGTTGAAGGTTTAGTACTCAAGATAGCTAAGCATTTCTTTTTCCTGTGACTATTTTTGTTTGAAGAATTAGAAAACGATGTAAATGCTTAACTTTGAAGGTAACTATCACATTTGTACACATTTTTAAAATTGAATATGATAGTAATTGATAATCTTAATGGTTATTCCACTCATATATTTCAAAATTAATGACAGAAAAACTAATGAATATTTTAACTCTTTTACCCAAAGACTTAAAACTCAGTTTTATTTTGATAAAAGAATGTAAGGACCCTTTAATATCTCCTAACCCCATGTAAACTCCTAGTATATTTTATTTCCATAGGAAAAAATTCTCAGAAAAGAGTTGACAAATTAACCTTATAATTAAATGCATTTTAAATTTTAAGTACAAAACTGAAAATAATTATTGAAAGGTAAGAAATAACCATGCCATGTGCTCCACACATAACTAGATGGGAGAAGTATTTAGACCAAGAAAATAATCTTGATTGTTTTGAAATAAGACCTTCAACAGTTTGTTTGTTTGTTTATTTATAAAATCACTTAGCCAGATTCCTTGGAATGGTCAGCAGAGGAATATAAAAAAGAAAAATATCTTATTTCATTGTTTATAGTCATGTCCACACAAACAATAAAAAATGAAAAATCATATTTGAAACATAGTTTATATTTAATCTCATGAAACATAAAAAAGAAATAAGCCCCATAAAGTATTTTAGATAATTTCCTATATTTTTCTCAAATCCCAGGACTCTGCAGCTTCACTAGTCAGGGTAGATGAGGTAATTACTTACCTGTCAGTTCTTTCTATAGCCTATAACAAAATAAATCCTCCCTTTGAAATATGTGATAAATTAGTATGGAACTTTGAAAATGCAACTTCTATATAAACAAATTATATTTCCTAGAAAAAAAATGATTATTTTTTCTAAATTCATTTTTAGTACACCTCTCACAAAATATTGAAAGTAAATATTTTTATATAGTATAATCAGATTATGCTTCTCCTACTCCTCCCAGGTCCTCTGTCTCTCCTTACCTGCCTTACTCCAGGTCCTTTTTCTATTTCTTTAGAAAACAAACTTGCAAACAAACAAATGATAAACCCAGAATTTAAAAAAAAATACAGAAAAAACATAAGAAACACACACACTTACATACATCAAAACAAATAACAACAGAGAAAACCATAAAACCAAAATCAGAAACCATTATACACAGGCAAAAGACCCAGTAAGATGGGAAAAAAAGATATCCACACAAGAAAAAAAAAGTCTAGAAAAATACCACTGAGTTTATTTTATGTTGGCCATCTACTACTGGATGTAGGACCTGCCGTTAAGTGTGATTAACATACAGTGAAACTCCATTGGAGGAAACTATTTTACCTTTGCAAATAGTTATCAATAAAATATAACTTCTCAGTTAGGAATAGGAGTTACATCTACTACATTCTTGAAACACTTTAAACTTCAGATTGGAGAAATGGTTCTGCAGATAAGAGCAGCACAATATGTCCTTCCAAAGGACTTAGGTTCATTTCCAGGCACCCACAGAGAGGCCCCCAACCTGTCATCACTCCAGGTCCAGGAATCTGAAGCTATGTATCAACCTCTCGTGACCAGGCACACATGTGGTATGCAGACATACATTCAGCCGAAATACTCATATACATAAAATAAAATAAATTGCTTTTTACAGATTGAACCTAATTCAAGTAATTCTTACTTGTATAATAATATAAAAAGAATAAGACGTGAAGCTGGGAAACTTTGGTTACTGTCCCTATAAACCAATTACCTTTATTGTGCACTTTCTCTGAGGTGTGTCATCACTAAACTTCATATCCATTTTCATCAAAAAAAGTCAAAAGAAGAAGAGATCTCTCACCTCCCTTTCTGTAAATGATATCAGTGCAAATTAGACTCTTACAATGAAATATTGCTTGATATAGGTGGTGTGAATTTTGTAAGTAAGTTTAGCTACTTTTCAAATTAAGTATGGTTCCCAAGACTCTAATAGTGCCCAAAGCTACATATGGTTTAGTTCTATGAAGGTTAAAAAAACTACTAAAATTTACAACCTAAGGTTTATAAACATGACACTTTATTCTTTGGGATATATATATATATATATTTAGAGTTGTTCTTTGTTAACAAAATTTATGACTTGAAAAGCCAAATGCCATAAAATCATTTCCTTAACCTTAGACACCTCACTAATGACAACCCCACCCTACTGGCTGCATGCTCATTACCTAATAGAGTTCTCTACCTTATCTGAACACACATTTAATGTTGTAAAGATATATCTCAGAATACACATTTAATAAATATTTAACAATTAATTAGGAAAGCAGAAAGTCAATAACTAAAATAAACTATGACTAAAACTCATCTAAAGAGTTCAGTCTTGGCTACAGAATATTGATAATCAATAAGTAAAATGTGCATCTCATTTAAATTTCTGCTCCTAAGACATTTTCCAGATTACATATTTCATGAAAGAATGCACAGTTCCAGATACTATGCTCTTTTGAATTTATTGATGTATGCATTCCAAGCAAGAAACTACTTCCTGTTAAAATCTACAAGTTTAGTTCAAAATAAAATGTAAAGTATGCTTTCAAGATGAAAATGTGAGGCTAATATGAAATTTGTGATTCCACACATGCATTTATTCAAATGATGCTGTAAAGTACACCGGGTTTGTGCCAATGTGGTTCCCTTCAGAAGAATGTATGTCTCTGAGTTGAAATTGCTTAGTAACTGATTGCTAAGACTGTCTCTGCAGACATTATAAAATGCTTGTGGCTATCACACTGATTAGGAGTATGGAAGGAATGAAAGAGAGGTGAATTGAACTAGTTTTACAATTAAGCTAAAAACACCCCACAACAGTGCCTGTTTCTGCATGTAGAACTGGTACAGAGAACTGAAACACTGACTCGTGATTTTAATTAGAATTATCTAGGAGACACTGAAAAAATGACTTAGTTTGTAAGAACATGAATTTCTCTTGCAGAAGACTGGAACTAGTCTTCCAGCACCCATGTCAAGTAACAAATAAACCCTCACAATGCAGGGAGATTTGAAGGCTTTTTCTGGTTCACACAAACTCCTGCACCTACATTCACATATTCCCATTCAAGCACACATGTGTACATACTTAAAAATAAAACAGGCCTCAAATAAATAAATAGCATCAGAAATCAAAAGCAAATACTTGTAACCAGGCTAAGAGTATCTTTGAAGAGAGAAACACATGAGCCTCATGGAAGCTTCCATTTCACAGACGTTCACAAGAATCATTGGGAATGTGAGAAAACTTGTCTGCTAGTAGTAGTGGTGAGCAGATGATTCATCAAGAGTGCAAATCACTAGGGAAAAGCTTCAACGGGTGGAGTGACACAGGAACTAAGTGCTGCTTGGGCTGCATCAGTGGCCAGATTTCAATATGTAACCCAGTTGTTTTTAGTGAGTGTAGGTTGGCAGTTGACTTGCTCTGCAGCTTCTATTCACAATGTCAAGGCAAAGAAGAAGGAAGAAGAAGAAGAAGAAGAAGAAGAAGAAGAAGAAGAAGAAGAAGAAGAAGAAGAAGAAGAAGAAGAAGAAGAAGAAGAAGAAGAAGAAGAAGCAGCAGCAGCAGCAGCAGCAGCAGGAGGAGGAGGAGGAGGAGGAGGAGGAGGAGGAGGAGGAGGAGGAGGAGGAGGCAGCCAGGCAGTGGTGGTGCATGCCTTTAATCCCAGCTCTTGGGAGGCAGGGATAGGCAGATTTCTGAGTTTGAGGCCAGCCTGGTCTACAGAGTGAGTTCCAGGACAACCATGGTTATAAACCCTGTTTTGAAAAACCAAGGAGGAGGAGGGGGGGAGGAAGAGAAGAGGGAGAAGGAGGAGGGGGAGGAGGAGGAGGAGGAAGAAGATGAGGAGGGGGAGGAGGAGGGAAGGAGGAGAAGAGGAGGAGGAGAGGAGGAGGGGAAGAGGAAGAGGAAAAGGAACAAGAACAAAACCAAGAAGAACAAGAAGAGGAGAACAAGAAGAAAAAGAAGTTGTTGTTGTTGTTGTCGTCGTTGGTGGTGGTGTTTAAAAACAATAAAGCCAATGGCAGACTGGACTTGTCCCACTTACTTGTATCAATCATGCCTTTTACAACTGATGTATAAAGTTAATGTTTTCGGCATGACTGAAGCTTCTCTTACACTTGTCTCAGGCCACCTGGGGCTCAGGGTTGTTTGATCACATTAAGAGTCTGCCCAGGTGCGTTGTAGATAGCCAAGCTATTCGACCATCAGAGGGCCCACTATAGCTGAAATAAAGTGCATTGAGTGTATTATTGAGCGACAAACACCCTCAGATCTATAATTTTGCTTGCCTTAAATGAAGGTTTTATGTTAGAGTTGTAAAAGGCTAACATAAATTAAGTAAAAGTGTCTTAACCAAACTTAAACCAATATCAACTAATATTAGTCAAATAAGATTTCATGCTAGTCTGTACCCTCATAGAGGCAGAGGTGGGGGGATGGGATAGAGGGCTTCCGAAGGGAAGACCTGGAAAGGGGAAAAGATTTAAAATGTAAATAAAGTATCAAAAAAAGAATATTCATGGAAAAAAATGAAAAAAATCCCAAGGAGATGAATGATATCTCCAGGAAGATTAAAACATTTCAAGCTAATCTCACTTTACAATCCCTCCATTCCTTTTTAATTAAGATGCTGCAGCCCCACAATCAGCTCCTAAATGTTTTCTACATGGACAAAATTCACTCTTCCTTTAGCCTTCCTTTTCTACCATCTGTCATTTTTCTATTCCATTATCTGCAAAAGCTGGACATGTGCATCACCATCCACAAGTTGAACAGGGATTGGTTCTGAAACAAGAGGTAGGGAAAAACAGCTTTAATAACCACTGGAGGCAGCTACTTAGATGTAGGGGACAACATTTGTGACATCTAAAGTGCTGAGAAATATGCTTACAAATCAAGAAGTCCAATTTTTAACAAATTGGTTGACAAATTCACACCCATATAAGGTTAGTATTTAATGATATCTGGGTTTGGGAGAAGAAAAGGCAGGTATATGGGAAGATGGTTTAAGTGACAATAAAGGTCTCATTCCCCAGAAAATGTAGGTAAGTTGATCAACGTCTACATGTTGAGTGTCTGCAGATTCTGTCCTTTCATGGCCACTGCCACAATTCCTAACTTGTACCAGAGTTTTGACTGAGCATATTTTCATACCTATTGATGTATCTTCAGGGAAAGTTTTATTTACACTCAGGAAAGGCTTACATTTTTGTAGAGGCAATTGGTATTTCTCAAGCTAAATCATAATGGTTGAGGTTATCTGTCGCTGGAGCTGGCTCATTCTGGGGATTACTATGGATGACAAAGATCATGATCCAGCAGGGGCTCCAGCTTATCTATGTCAGATAAATAGAACCGAGATGACTATTATAGGGCAGAATTTTGCTCCGAAGCAGAAATTCAATACTAAAGGACCAAAAGTGTCAGAATTAGATGGCAAATGAGAGAAGAATAAAAAAGATAACCCCAAGCTCAACTCACATTAATCAATATATCATTAGTTCCTCTTAACAGAGCTGTCTCCACACTAGAAATCTCTCTGGAAAAAAAAGGATGATCCTTTCTGAAACTTCAATACATCTCTCAAAAAGCACACATAAATAAAGTACACAAGCTGTGCTATTTTTCTATTGTGACTAAGGAAAAAGCAAATGTCCAAGAGTATGTTTACCATGAAATCAAGGCACTGGGTTTACAATTTTGATGGCCTACTGTCCTAGCAAAGTATCTGTTAATCCAAACACGTATTCAAAATACCAAGAAAACACCTGGAAGCAGAAGTAACAGCAGATAATTTATCAAATTTCTCAGCACATGTAAGATGGCAGTTCCTCATCAGTGGGAGGATGCTGGCTAAACATGTTCCACAGTGTTTGCTAAAAGAAGAAAGGATATTAACTCCACAGTTGAATTTTAGATCCCTAAGGAAGGATCTGAAATGCAGTTATTTCTCAAATTCAGACAATTTAACAATCGAATCAGGCAGTTCTCTGGCATTCCTCCTACCCCTTATTTCTGTTAACCTTGTCCTTCAGCCACTTAAAATTACCACAATAGCTTGAGGTTTGGATAAAGAAAAAAAAACATAGAGTTCAAAAATCACAAATTTAAAATGTAACTGTTAAACAGTAACTTGCCACCAGTACTGACAGGCTGTATTCCATCCTTGACACACACATGGTAGATACAGAGAGGAAAGTACTGCAAATGTTCCTATAACCTCCAAATGAATGTGCCCTGCCACACACAGAATAATCAAGTAAAATAAAAAAAGTTAAAAGACAACTGCTGAATATTCTGTTATTGGTCACTTCTAAGACAATCATCATGAAAAGTCAGTTCTTTCCATTATTTTCTAAATTTCCAACTTGTGACAGACTAAATCTGTAGGGTGGAAACAAAGCAAAAAGCAAACAAATAAACCAAACCCAACAAAAAGCCAGAATTAAGGCTAGGTGAAGTTCTTAATGCAGTGTAAAACATTTGCTGATATTAGAGTAAATTTTGTTAACTTAGTTATTTACTGCAGTTTGGACAAGTAGTAGGTCTATGCTGTACACAACATTGCTGCAAACTCATTTTGAATGCCAGCAAGATAGATACTCAATACTCAGCACAGGAAAGTCCATGTTAGTCTAGCTTTTAAATAAATTGATAGCCTTAGAGTTTCTTAGGCAGTTTAATACACTGTATTCTGTCCTGTATAGAGTTAAGTCTATAGTTGCTGGAATACAAGTAGAAAGGAGCAAGAAATCTTCTAGTCAGCCAATCTCTTGGGAACCAATGAACCATATAAGATATACTAGAATGAATAAGAAAGGAATCTATAAGAAATCCCATGTTCTGAAGCTAATCAACAAGAAATGGGATTTCAGAATTCCATCAGAGATAAAAGTATCACAAATTATTTTCTTCAATAAGAACAAAAGGAACATATCAAAAACAGAAATTCAACAATATGACCCAATAGGAAAAAATTAAATTATTTAGCAGATGTATAGTACATTAAGTCACTGAGAATAGACATGCAAAATAATCATATGAATTATGTGAAGTCTAAATCTATTCTAGAGCAAAGGGCAAGGCAATGGAAAGGCAGAAAGATGAAAAATGGAAGGGGTGTAGGGATGCAGATGCTGGCTAGGATCTCCAGGGTTTTTTGAGGAAGCAATAAAATTAGAAACTTATAAATCCAAAGACTCACTTTCAGAGCAGATAGCCCTTAACTACTGGTTTAATAAATGAATGGTTGGCAACACCAAGACGTTCTAATGCCTACTTTAACCAAGTTCTGTTACTGTTTACAAACTATACTGTGGTTCTATAAGTAGCACTGTGGACGTGTGATTGAAATCCACCCAGTTCCCACACCACACGTTAAGAGACAGCTGAGAGAAAATGATAAGCATTAAATCAATGTTAGGTGTGTTTCCTAAAATTGATGTTTGAAACTTAATCTGCAATAGTACTGAAAGCTAGGAACCATTAAGAGGTAATTAGATGATCAAAATACAGTGTGAACAGTGTAGGATTCTCAGAATGAATAAGACAGGGGTAAGTTAATTGGGTTAAGAAGGTTCTTCCTTCATGATAGGACTAATGTCATTACAACAAGACTGATTCTTACATCAGCTCTCTTCCAAAAGGTAAGTCTTATATAGCATCTACCCTACCTGTACCTACATACTTTTCTTGTGTGTTTCTCCATGAAACTAGCTAACAGATGACTTTTATCCCATTGGGTTTCTCCTAAGTTTGCATAGGCCTTAATTAGGTACATATTAACCAAGATAGAAGATACTAGAGGTCTAATAAAAACATTCACATTAAGAATATCATTAAAATTATTCAGGAGATGACTCAGTGGTTAAGAGTACTTGCTGCTCATATATGTGGACCTGAGTTCAGATCCTGGCACTTCAACGAAAATTCCAAGCTCCAGACTCAGTGAGCTGCACTGTCTCAAGAGAATAAGGTAAAGAATGATAAAGGAGGGCATGTGAAGTTTTCCTCTAGTTTCCTTGACCATCCTGGACACATGTAAGTATACAATTCATATACACAACTATACCATACCAAAGACAGAGACACACACATTAAGTAAAATCATGATCAGAAAAAAAAGGTAGCGTAATTGTCTTGCAATTATTAATACTTGTAAAACTAATAATAATAATAATAATAATAACAACAACAAGAAGAAGAAGAAGAAAAAAAGAAGAAGAAGAAGGAGAAGGAGAAGGAGAAGGAGAAGGAGAAGGAGAAGGAGAAGAAGAAGAAGAAGAAGGCTGGAAAAATGTCTCAGTGGTTAAGAACTCTGGCTGCTCTTCCAGAGGTCCTGTGGTTCAATTCCCAGCAACCACATGGTGGCTCACAACTATTTGTAATGAGATCTGATGCCCTCTTCTGGTGTGTCTGAAGACAGCTAAAGGGTACTCATATAAATAAAATAAATAAATCTTTAATAATAATAATAATAATAATAATAATAATAATAATAATAATAATAAATGTCTGGCGTATACATATTATGCAGGCTACTCAGAATGTCAAAACAAGTAGTTTGATAGAGTTAATAAATGTCTTTATCAAAAATTCCTTGCATGCCCAAAGTTAACTGAAACATTTCTGATAAATGAGTTATCTTTTGTGTGGTTGTAAATATTATTTGCTTTAAGGGGGAAAAAGAATGACATAATTGGAAAGGTTTCTTTAAGGGTAAGTAGGGAGGAATAAAAGAAGAGGAAATAAATTGTAAGTTAGACATAACACAGAGAAGAGGAAAGAAAAGTACACAGCCCTGGTAGGATAAATAAGATCCTCCAATAAAGCCTGGACGTGACAGATTTTGGAGAAAAAAGCATCGTATTTAGCTTATCTCTAAAAGGCTCAGCATGACAGAAGAAGGAAACTAAAATATCTAGTACGTGTGGAATTTTTAAAAGTCTGCATGCAAAATAGTAGTGAAAATTTTTTTCACAAAAAAATTACAACTTTTTGTGCAAATAGTCAACAAATTAAATAAAAAGATAAAAATTGGCAAAAAATTCAGGGGAAAATAATTATTACCTAAAGAAAAATAAAAGGAGCAATTCAGGGAAACTAAAGAATGACCTGATGCAAATGGGAGGCTGGGTCCTCTAATCAGTGCTGGGAAAGCACAGGCATCCTAAGAATCCCATTATGATCTGGTCATCTGGTTACATTTAACTGAATCACTTTAATAGCTAAGTATAAAACCACAATGTATCTATGATGTATGAAATTCATTTGCAACTAAAGACAAAGAAAACTGTTAGTAAATGTGATCGATAAAAATCTACAATAATTATTCTCCAGAAATAGCTCATGTAAAGCACATAATATGAAGTGCAAATGCATTCAAGCTCTGTTAGAGGGAGACTCAGAGAGGCACTCATTTATCCTTAAACCTCAAGAAGCGTCCGTTATACTTAACAGTACTATATAAGGTAATTCTCTTCCGAAGGGTATAATATATTTAAGCAGGCATCCTAAAGCCTACTTGAAAAGGAAAGAGAAGTTAACTCATTGGTTAAATCTTAAGATGAGAGTCCAAATATTCTAGATAAGTAGCAGAAAGCCCTTCACCTCTTCACATAAATAATGAAAGAAATGATCTTTGCATTTCCACTCATCCAACTATTTTTATAGCTCATCCAATTTCGTTGTCGTTTCCAGTACCATTTATAAGCATGTAAAAGTATGAAACATAACTCAACCAGTTAATTGATCAAAATACTTAGAAACAAAATATTTAGCCAATAAAATTGAATGAACTACATTGTTTGTTATCCTGACCATTTCTTGCTTATCTAGATTGTAATATTTTAACCTAAATGACAATGTTTTAATTAAGGCTGATTCATAGAATATAGAAAACATAGAATATATAAAATTTAATATAAAAACATATTAAATAAAATATGAAAAATTTTAGTTCTAAATAAATAAATATACAGAGACATAAATAAAATAAAGAACATGAAAGCAGGCAAAACTTAAAACACTAAGAATTTAATACAATTTATCCTCAAATTTAACTCCTGAAAAACAAAGCCTATTCAAGAAGGAAGGCAGTTAGATGAAGACCTTTAAGATAATATATTTAAATAAAGAATTATTTTGGTTAATAATCATATTTAAACATCTTTTACCCTTTCTTTGTAACATTGACTCCATTTCATACATGATGAAGCCAGCAGTTAAGACCATAACTTAACAGAAAGTAGAGCTCCATGGCTGCAGACCAACCAAAGCAGCACAGCTGCAGCAATCAAGTAAATTTTGAAAGCAGTGTTGTCAGTATAAAATCAGTCTCTGGCTTCTAGGGGAACATGGCAAGAGAGAATCACTTTACCCAGAAACGGAAGTATACAGAGGAGGAAAATGAACCTAATGAGCATAGATTGTTTACACTTGCATACAGAAAAGCTAAAAAATAAAAGATAAAAACAACTCAAAATTGTAACCTAGAAAGTTGGATATATTCGAAATTTATAATTATATTAAAACATCAAAGCCTTTCTATGTTAAAACCTAAAAGAAATTGGATAATCAAAAGGTCAAACATATATAATGACAGTGTGTTGTACATTTCAAAAGGAAGAAGTGACAGATGCTTGAGATACCAGTATGCTTAACGTGATTTGAATATTTTTTAAAAAATAAATAAAACACAAAAATGCCAGATTCAGTCTACAGTGACAGAATGGAGATCACTGTACAGTAGTGCTCTTACTCCTGAATCCTACTTTCCCATAGTTTACCAACATTAAAAAATAGAATTCCAGAAAAAAATGCCTTATTACTTTTAATAAGTAATTTCCAGATTGCTTGTAGAAGACATAGTCATGAAAAAGTCACATTATGCAATATTTTACAGTAAACAAAAATGAAATAGACTATATAGAATTTCAGTGGGAGAATACAAAATCCTTCATTTTCTGAGCTATGTTTCCAATAGTTGTAGGGTTAGCCATTTATTTTTTAATCACCAAAAGAAATATTATAATTTTATTTCCTAGATAAGCATCAAATATTTGTATTCCAATTGTAATAGTCTCTTTCTCCTATCTAAATGAATAAACACTCCTGCTTGTCACATGTTCTAACTTTTGCAAACATCTTCCACAATAGATTAATTCAGGACCTGAAGATAGATACTATCCAAAATGTAAATAGATGAGTGATAACAAACCCATAGTAGGTAGGGTGGCTGATGTTAATATTTTAAAAGGGAGAGCAATCAAGTACATGTGCCATGGAAGGATGAAGGGACACATCAGGTATAGGTGAGGGGATCAGGGGCAGAAAGAGTATAGTGTGCAGGAAATAAATATTAGCAAATATAATGACTTTATTATGAAAAGACTGTGAGTAAAGAATTTGCTTAAAGTAATTCAAAAACGACAAAAATGTTCAAGTCCCAGAACTTTATACTCATCTCCTTCTAAACGCATCTAAAGGAAATGCTGTAGTTTTGTTTCCACAAGCCTGCCGATTTAATATTTTGGTCAACACTTTTGGAACATACCCCCTTGATGAAGAACTGCTCATAGTGAAGTCATTCTTGGCTTTGCCTTTTATTACTATTATTATTATTATTATTATTATTATTATTATTATTATTATTATTATTTACTTACATTTCAAATGTTATCCCCTTTCCTAGTTTCTCCTCCATAAACCCTCTATTCCATCCCTCTTCCCCTTGCTTCTATGAGGGTGTTCCCTTCCCCACTCACCCACTCCCATCTACCCACTCTGGAATTCCCCTACAATGGGGCATCGAGCCTTCACAGAACCAAGGGCATCTGCTCCCATTGATTCTCAACAAGGCCATCCTCTGCTACATATGTGGCTGGAGCCATGGGTCCCTCCATGTGTACTCTTTGGTTGGTGGATTAGTCCCTCGGAGCTGGGGGCTGGGGGGTCTGGTTAACAGAACTTTAATTTAGATCTCAGACAGAGCACAGCAGACAAATCACATAACAGGGTGGGCAACAGGAGTCTAACAACAGAGTAAGAATACTGTGAGGTCAAGATTAAAGGATAAAGGATTTAAGAATAAAATCCTATGACTAGGGGCAAGATTCTACAGACACAAGGCTGAATAGGAATTAGATTAAATGGGGTGTACTAGTGACACCAAATCTCCTTGGTCAACTTGACTAGGTTTATAATCACCTAGAGACATTCCTGATTGTATTCATGAGAATATTTCCAGAGCGGTTTAACTGAAGCAGAAATACCACTCTCCATATGAGCTGTACCACCAATGAACTAGGATCCCAGGCTTAATACACACGGAAAAGGGATAAATCCACCTGTGAAATACCATTTATATCTTTCTGTTCTGTGATTGGATTCAATGTGACCAGCTGCATCAAATTTTCATCACTATGGCTTACTTGCCATGTTGGACAATTTTCTCTCAAACCAGAAGACAAAATAACTCTTTGAATTCTTAAATTGCTTTTGTCTTGTGTTTTTCTCAACAAGGAAAGTAATTAATGCTTTACCTGAACTATTCAAAGGCAGCCCCATGGCTATCTGAATTCCCATAGAGTTCACACAATCCAAGCAGCTATCTGTACGGGTAATTTTAACAACCATAGATTCAAACAATCTGTTTCCCTGTCAGTTTTAAATTTAATATTTAGTAGGCTAGAGATAACTTTAGAGATATTTATTCTGTGTGGCAGCAACTCATAGGTAGTCATTTCTTACTTTTAAGTAGGTCTAATGTACATTTCTGTAAGTATAAAGTTATCACACACTATGTTAAGCAGATGTAAACTGATCCACTTTCAGATCTGTGAGGGATCAACTTAGCTCATTAGAACTAAGTTCTAATGAATTCAAGAAATAGGAAGCTGAGCTACAGATCAACTGAGAATCCAGACAAGTCTCTGAAGATAGGAGGGAAGACTATGACATAGGAATCATCCCTATGTCCAAATCTCACTTTTATGAGATTACCAATTCAATCTTTATCTCAGAAGGTACATTTATAGCATTTTGTCTTAGAAAGTACTTCTAAAATCTTCACCCATTATCAACTTAGCCTGGCTTTTAACCTTTGCTCAGATAAATGTATTTAATTTTACTCAGCAATTAGAAAATTTTGAGAGCCACTGAAAGGTTTCTGAAATTTATAATCTTTTACCCATGAGTTATGAACAGTATGTCTTCATAAGATAATAATCATTGTAATCTAATGGCTTGGAAACTGGTATGTTTTCATCATGGGTGGTGTGTGTGTGTGTGTGTGTGTGTGTGTACAGGTGCACACATGTGTAAAATATGTTCTCTCCTGAACAAAACTGAAAATGGGCTTTGGGGATCTAGTAGGCTGGTTGGAAGAAGAGAAATAAACTTAGAGGGAGCACCTTCTCTTTATATCTATAGAATTTACATTCCGTGACTATACTGTGACACCTGACATAGTATTCTTTTGGGGTAACTTCTTATTTTACCAGAAAATACTTAAAAATCACTTATATCTGAGTTATAGAGATAGTCCAGTGGTTAAGACCATTTTTAGCTATTCTATAGAACTGAATAGAATGTTAGTTCATAGGCATCTGTAACTCCAATGCCAGGTGACTTTAAATATTCTTCTGACCTCTGTAGTCACTAGGTATGTATGTGGTACACTTATACATGCAGGCAAAATTCTCATACATACAAAAAAGTAAAGTTATCTATCATTGATACACTGAGTATTAAGTATTATTCACATGAACCAAATTTTGCCACTGCATCCAAATTATAAGCACTGTATCATAAGAAAATATTCCAAAAATAAGTACTAGGGTAGCTATATAACATAATTTTTGTTATGGTTCAAAAAATCCCAGATGATTTGCATTTATTAGATATCAGTTCTATTTCTATACAGTACTTATGTATGGGTTTCTAACTGTAGATGAGAATTTTTAATACAAAGGAGATTAGTACATTATCAGTTTAATATATAAATCTTCTATTGTACACTTATATCACATGTATATTTAGAATGTTACAATGAATGGAAACAACACATTCTGATTTCTTTCTCATCACTGTCTTCTACTGTGATACAGGGAAGGCAGAGAGCAGCAAGGGTGCTAAGTGAAACAAAGCACAAGCTTTCCTGCTAGACAGTTAGCTTCCCATGTCTGTAGCTGTGGGCATGAGCTCTGAACACATTAGATAAAGCCCACTGTTCTCAGATAAGGATGGTCTTATCTCATAAGATAGTCATAAGGATTCCCTGAGCTTGTATAAAGCAGTACATATCCTGCCAGGTACATGGGAATGTCAACAAAACATGTGAGTCAGTCAATCTTACCTATTTCTTGTTTCTTTCCTGGGACAACACAATGGGTGGTAGCTGATCACTGGATGAAGAAGTTTTTATTTGGAATACATCTTGGGGATGTGAAGCAGATAAGCTGATTCCCCATGGCAGTTAGGAGGTTTCCATATCACCACTGTAGCACATCTCTGCTCAAAGAGATGAAAAGTATCGTTGACCTTTGTTCACCATTCCATCCATACCATGATTCCCATGCCATCTCTAGAGAGCTATCCTTAAAAAAGAAAAATTAAAATTTAAAGTGATGTCTGTGCACACAGTGAAACAAATTCCTCTACTGCTCAGCTGCCTTCCAAAGCTCATTTGGGACTGTAGCTCAAACTCATTCAGATTAGGGCTTTACCCTGAAAGGGCAAGGTGAGAACTTAGCCCATTAAATATTACAGAGTAAGTCAAGTAGCCAAGAGTCACAGGAAGCCCCCAAGCAGCTCCAGAATGCTTTCAACTTCTACATCCAAAGAAAGACCTTGGGAGTTTGTTCCTGAATCACTCATCTGAGCTGAGAGTATTCACACTGTCAAGTCAGGAGCAGGCAGGGGACCAGCCGGCTCAGACAGAACCTTACTGCTTCCCATCAGGCGCCTGTTCTCACATAACTACGGTTAAAGCCTGGGCTAAACTACATTTGGATAATAATGGCACAAACTTTTCACAGTTCACTTAAAACTTCACAAGGGATGGTTCTTTATAGCAGAGAGTGTATTAATGTATAAAACAAGCATGCTTTTTAGTTTAACTATTTGGCCATGTGTATTTTCAGGGTCACTGTTCCAGCAAAACGCATGCAACCTCAATGTTTTTTAATAGAGTGAGAGAATGCAAACTTTTACAGTTTGGTTGACTAAAGCTGTATGACCTACATACCACATATTAAAAACAATTACTACACTGTTGCCAGACAGTATGGGGTGTATTACCAGAGTCGCCATCATTAGGCATGCTTCAGCATAGCATTTAAGGAATCCAGATGGTGGTTTTCAACTGTATCTCCATGGTATCCCCAGGAAGTTTATGCTATAATCATGAGCTTCTACTTATTTCAAAGTTTTGTGAAGCACAGCCAACAGGAGACAGGGCTTCCTGCTGTTACTGGTGGACTGTAACTGCACTAACCATTACCCTTAACAGAAATCAAAACGACTTGTGTAATCAAATGTCCGCATCTTCTTTAACAAATTTGCCCAAGGGCAAATGGTGCTGAGGGGAATCTCACAAAATCATGACCAGTTTTGTTTTACATTTTTCTTTCAAATTTGTTTTAGTATTCCAATGGAAAGTAGGGGAGGAAAATTGTCTTATTCCTTGACTTTTCATAAAATTATTCCAATCAGGCTTTATCATAACAAAGAACATACCAAGGAGGATTTGAAACACAGAGAAGATGAACTAAACCAAGTGTGGATCAAACAGGCTATCTTTAAGAGTGTAGTTATGCTAAAACTTCCACAGTTGGATCGGCAAAAGACATTTAAATCTTAAGCATAGTGTTAGGTTTTGGAAGTATGATCTCAAATGTACAGGGGAGTCACCCTGCAGACAATCATGATGGAAGTTCTCTATTCTGTGTATTATTTATTATAGCTGTGTACACACTTTACATTGGAAATCTGTGAGTAGTAGCATTATACAGTTTTACTATTGGTCTCTCTGTTTATAACTTTTAATCAAAGATTTCTGTCAATTAAACCTACAGACTCCTACATCATGTTTTGAAAACTGAAATTGCAGGTTTGAAAGCAATTATCGAAATTTAGAATGTCTTTGTGCTTCAACCTCAGATTCTCCTCTAAAATGCCACCTTTAAACATTATTTCTTAAAACTTTGATCCACTAGTTTTAATGTATTATTCTGAAAATAAATAATATAAAATGAGCAACCATCAACAGGAAAGTAGTAAAAATTATTTAAAGCCTATAAATAAGTGCAGTTTTGGGTGAACAATTTACATAAACTGGAGGCTTTCTCAAAGCCCTTTTCAACAATCCTTAATTTAGGTTAATCCAATTTAGGTTTTAGGTTAATCCACCCACTATACCCATTCCTCCCTCATCTCCCAGACCATTCTGCTTTATCTTGTAACTTTCAGTCGCCTTCCTTTTTTTTTTTTAATTTCTCTTATTCTTTGACTATCCCTCCTCTTTCTCTCTCTCTCTCTCTCTCTCTCTCTCTCTCTCTCTCTCTGTCTCTCTCTCTCTGTCTCTCTTTCTCTCTGTGTGTGTGTGTGTGTGTGTGTTGACTGTGGCTTCACCTTCCCCATCACCTCTTGATTTTCCCTGCATGCCCACATCTCTCCCCATGCAAGCCTTTCCTCTCCCGCTATCACATCTTAGTACTTTCTTCTTACCTATAATCTATTCTCCTCTCTCCCTTAACTTCTCTCCCTGCAAAAGAAAAAAAAATCACTTTCTAGTTTCCTGGTTCCCATTGGAGATCCAAGTTAAAAGACACAAAATAAAACACTTGGATCTAAGAACTACATGTGAGAAAGACCATGTAGGAACCATGTGTTAGAGAGACCATGTAAGAACCACACATGAGAGAGACCATGTAGGAATTTCATGTGAGAGATACCACATGGTGTTTGTCTTCCTGGACCTGAGTTATCTCACTTGATGTAATTTTTCCTAGTTCTATTCAATTACCTAAAAATTCCATGATTTCATACTTCACGGCTGAGTAATATTCCATTTTGAATAGGGACCACATTTTTTTAATGAATTTTTCTAATGTTCAGCACTAGGTTGACTCCATTCTCTAGCTATTGTTAATAGCACAGCAATGAACATCAATGTGCAAATGAGCTGATCTCAAAATACAAATTTTGTAACATCACCAAAAAATAATTTAAACAGAATTACTCTGCTTTAGTGGACACTGTTGTTTTCAGAGACATAGATTATTAAATGATAGTTTAGAGCACGATATAGGATGAGTCCCTATGAATTCTCGGTGAGGAAAACCCAAGAGATTTCAAAAACAGAGCAAATTATTGCTATTATTAGTAGCCCAAAATAACCACACTGTAGGACTCTATTGCTAAAGATATATCACATTGTAGCTTTAGGACACTCAATGTCAAACTGTCTTGGAAATTTTTCTTCCCACTGATAGGCTGTATAATACCAGATGGTCTGCAGGCTGCTGGAGAAGAAAAGATCCCAATGGTTTTACCCAGTGCTCAATGCTGCATGCTTCAGTACTGACCAGTCATGCAAGATATACTTTCTAAATGTAGTAATGACATGACTGGGAATAACTAAGCATTTTATGATCAGATTTGAGGCCTGTTGAACCATAGGCCTGGTACTATAATCTTAGCCAAGATGCCATGTCTGAGGAGGTCATAGGCCCTAATGTAGAGCCTACTGTGGTTACCTCACTAAATGGTAATGCTATCAAAGTGTCTTCTAAATATTTATGTTTACATACATAGACTTAGACCTTAGTCATGAAAACTTCTTTTTTGCAGCAAACTGCATTCAATGGAAAATGGTGTATTATGTACTGCTCAGAGTACTGAGAACAAGAGACACCAGGCTCAGCCCAAAACAGAATATCTATACTAATCCTCTGACAAACACACAACACCTGGGCTCAGGGCATATCTGTGAAGAGGCAAGAATATAAGAACAAGAGGATAGAGATGAGTTTTATGAGCTGCTGACTTCTGGACATGTCATAGCTTTCAAGGTTTTGTTACATTCATAAGAACTATAAAAGATCAAGCCAGATGGGGTAGACAATCTCCAGGTCCCACCTTTTATTAAGGAGCTATTGACAGCTGACAGCCACTAGAGGAAAAAGAAGCATTCTCTTTTTGATGTTGTATCTGCTAGTAAATTCCTTGTGTTCCAGTGGATGACCCCTCACACCCACGCACATCTATGGGCAGTAAAACTAGTGTGATATTAAATATAAAAAGACATGAAAATTGGAGAGAAGTGTGTTGGGGGAATTTTAGGTGTAGGGGAATATAAATGATTATGTTTCATTGTATACAGGTATGACAACTTTCAGAAGGAAGAGAAAGTTTAAATTGATAGTTATAAATGCAATGGTATGTACAGTATTAATGTACATTAAAATATTAAAATTGTTTTGCCTGTTAATGTATTCACATCTTGTGATAAAATAAATGTATTTATTTCCACTGTCTAAAGTGTATTAAAATATGAACACATATATTCAAATCTGCAATCTTGAGTTGGATATAGTTAATTTTAATTCTGTATTCATAATATTAAATTTAGAAGAATTTTATTTTTTTCTACCTAAAGTATGTAGAATTGATGGAATTATTGTTATGTGGGTCCAAGCCTATGTGCATTTAAGAATGTCTGGATTAATCAATGAAGGATTTTAAACACCATGGTTTAGTAGGCATAACTACACTTTTTTGTTGTGCCAGACAGCAAAGGTTAAATAAAATATTTCATTAGGTATTTTGTTTCTCCAAAAGTTATGTATATAAACTTTTGTACCTGGTACAGTGATAACACTTCAAGTTAGCAGAACCATAATACATAAACATTTATAGATTTTAGTGTATTCCAGAAGAATTTTATACTAATACAGTAATGGTAACTTTAAAGTATAGAGATCATTTCCATTACATATAGTTTATTTTGTTTTTTAATTTTTTGATAAACCTATTTTGAACAATTATGGTTAGAACCTCAACCGCTTTATTTTCCAATAATACCTTTCCCCCCTTCCTTGAAAATTTTCAATAGGGAAGTTGATATACTGACATTGATTAATAATTAAGTAAAATCCATAGTTTGCCTTTGTGTCTTTCTGATTGGACTTTCTATGAACTTTGATAAATGTGCCATGCTGGTTTCGCCCATGGCCTTTGAGAAAGTCTGCTCATACTTGAACTAGCTCCAGCTATCTACTCAGACTTGCCTGAGTGGAAGATTCCAGTGGTAAGGCGTTGTCTTTTTCCTATCGATCTCAAGTGTCCAAAGCCACCTCATAGAAATACACTGTACAGCTAGAGATGTTGTTGTTGTTGTTGTTGTTGTTGTTGTTGTTGTTGTTGTTCAAGGGGAAGAATAAGTGTGTAGCTCACCGTATCCTTGTTAGTCACTCTTCTCATGGTAAAGGCATAGCCACTTACACAGGTACATCAATCAAAACACTGCAAGGTTTCTCATTTTACCAGGCTTGGTGACCTCTCCCTTGAAGATAAAGGCTTGTGGGGGTTTTTTTGGTTTTTTTTTTGTTTTTTTTTTTATCTTTTTAAGCACTTTATTCACAATTTCAGGTTTCTACATAGAATGTACTTTGACATACCCTATTATCCTTTCTCTACCCTTTTTAACAAGTTACTTCCCACTTTCCTGTCTCTTTGGAGCCCATAGCATTTAATTAAATTTGCCCCCATGGGCATTAGTTATAGCTTATTTATCTAATCAAGGGCCACTTCCCAGTGACTATTTCATGATTTCTCCACATATAACTACCTATAATTCCTGGGGATCATGTGTTCCATTCATGATGGAACATTAGCTGTCCCACTCTGGTATAAGTCCTGTATAGGTAACTGCAGATGCCCTCAGTTAATTAGGGCTATAGTATCCATGTCATGTCTAGAAGACTATGTTGTACAGCACTCCTTCATATCCTTTAGCTTTTATATTTTCTCTCCCCTCACCTTTCTGTGATGTTCCCTGAGCCTTGTGGGCGTTAACATAGATGTATTCTTTGGCTAAGAACTCAACAGTCACTTATTCTCAGCATGGAGACTACTTCGGAGTTCTCGTATCAACTCCCAGCCACTGCAAACAGAAGCTTCTCTAACCAAGGCAGACAGCAGTGCTCATCAATGATTATAAATATACATCTTTAAAAATTAGTCTGATGTAATATTCCCTTAGCAAATGCAATAATAGTAGGGTTTCTTATAAGCCCTATGACCTATCCAATGATAGACTTTAAACCACATTTACAATACCCTATATGAATCTAAATTCCTCCTGTAAAGCCAATCAGAAATATAATCCTAAAGTTGTTGGGCACTCCCATATCTGTCATGTCTCTTATGTACCAGGAGACATATATTACCCAGCAAAGTGGTATGTTCACAAGCATTAGTTACAGATAGATAAAACCAAGAATTTTCTTCCTAAGAAGCCTGCATATCACCTTCCAGAACTATGAAAACTAGATAACAGAAAGGGGTTTTTCCAGGTCAGTTATAATTTAATTTCTTCATTCTGCAACTAAAGTGTATAGTGTATTAAGCAATAGCCTGTATTATGCAGGGACCCATAGGACCTATCTGACTGACACAGACTTTGTAAACTGGACTTTAAAACCTAGAGTCACTCTTCTCTCAATAGAGATTTATATGGTCTTCCATTTACTTTCTACTCACATGCTTCCATATGGAGTTATTCCATTGTGTTTATAGGATTTGAGAAGTTAATTGTTTTTTATTGTCTATTCATGCTTAAAATTTATGCTAAAATATTAGAACAGAAAGTGGTCTGGCTTCAGAAGAGCCTAGAGTGTAGCCTGACTTTAATGCTAGGAGCTAAAGCAGGAAGCAGTAGAACTCTGGATACAACCATGATGAAGCAATACAAATCAGTGGTAATATCCTTTTGTTACAAGGACTTCCAATATGAGAAACTTTCCAAGACTGGTCAAAGTACCTTCAGTAGTAAGCACTGCCAGGTCAGTCAGAAGGTCCTGCCAAAGAAGGTACTAATGGAGAATGACAAGGAAACATTTTCCATACTACCTTGTGGGAAGTAGAGATCTGCAACCTTCTAAAACACTAGAATGTAGCTAACCTAACGTAGATTTGTCGACACAATGTGTCTCCATCTGTGGTTTGAATGAAAATGCCCCCATAGGCTCCTAGGGAGTGGAACTATTAGGAGGTGTGGCCTTGTTAACATAGGTATACTTTTATTGGAAGAAGTGTCTCACTGGGTTTACGCTTTGAGGTTTCAAATGATTAAGCCAGGACCATTGTCATTCTCTCTTCCTCCTGCCTGCTGATCCAGATAAAGAACTCTCATCTATTTTTCTGGTTCCATGTATGCCTGTACACTACCATGTTTCTCACTATTATGATAATGGATTAAACCTCTGAACTGTAAACCAGCTACAATTAAATCTTTTCCTTTGTAAGAGTTGCCATGATCCTAGTGTGTCTTCATAGCAATAGAAACCCTAACTAAGGTACCAATGACTCATTAAGTTCATAAACCTAAGATCAAAGGTGATGTAGCTACCACACAATAACCTTTGATACATCCACAGGAATGGGATCATGCATAGGCCATGAATCTTCCATGCTCTTCAGTGGGAAAGGTCCTGCAGCTAACACATTTTGAGCTGGATCCAAACCAGGTAGTCTAGTCACTATGTCAAACATGTGGTGACACTATGGTAAAGCTCCCCAGAGTTACTACTGAAGAAGTGTGACTTCTACCCAGCAATCAGCCTCTGTGGTCCTCTGCATCAAGGCAGAGATGTGAACTCACAGCCCTATCTTACAGAGCAACATGGAGCAGCAGAAGCTCTACAGTTCCATCATCCCTGGAGAGCGCTCAAAGACGAACAATTATGAGTTGATTGAAAAGTTGAACCTGGTGAAAATCCAGAAACAGAGGGAAAGAGTGGTCTAAAGGCCCATATAACCCGATTCCTGTACTCTAGACCTTATCAAGGTACTGCTGGTGCTAGACCCACATAGAGCACTGACAATGAAGATATCCTCAACTAGGACTTCTTTTGGTTATACTCAGTGCTCTCAGATGACAAACACATACTGCCTGTTCACTTGATGTTGGTATTTGTGTACATGGCATGGGTACACTACAAAGGCTGCCAAATTACCTAGAAGCCCACCAATCAAGGGAAAAATCTGACCATTGTCAACCACATGGACTCTGAGCATGTCTTCTGAGGCCAGTATCAGAGCTCTTCTGCATTAGTACTGGTGGCTTCTTCTTTTGTCATGTGACTCATATGGTAGAGATGATGGGGCATTTGAGATTTATTTTCTTCTATTATATACTCATAATCCAATCCTGAGTACTAAGAACTACTAGCTAAGTGGACCAGAGTTCAGAATTGACTGTGATGCTCAAGAGAGCACCTGGGCTGGCTTCTACCCTCTCCTGGAATTTTTAGATGCAACTTTGAAGGTCTCTACTAACTTTGGATAGGATATGGGATTAGAGAAGATCATTTCTCAGTTATAAAGAACTTGCATTATGGTGAGGGAGTGCATAGGTTCTTTACTAGCGATAGTCATTCCATCAGAGTGATACATTTGGGGAACAGAGATGTCTCAGAATCAACTAGACAACAGAAACATGGAGAGTGTGAAAATGTTTCGTGTTTTCAAAAGAAAACTTTTATTGTGTTCCTTTTGCTCATTCAACTGTCCAGAGAGATTTTTGGATTCAAATTTGATCAGTTACAATTAAAGTAATTTTTCATTAAAAATAAATTAATAATATAATAAACAGTAAACATGAGTCATGTGGCATACAATATATACATTATATACATTTGGTTAACAAATAATTTATTTCATAGATTAAAAAATAAGCAAAATAACTCTTTTAGTGAGAATTAAGAATTTTAATCCAATATTGTTAAAAAGTCTCATTTCTAAAAGTTAATCAGATTTGATCATCTTATTTTTGAAACTAATGAACAAAATTGAACTTACATAAATACTTTCTAGTTATGAAATTGAAAGAAAACTCTTATAGAACATTATGCAGAATTTAATTTAGAATAAAAGTAACAACTTTGTGCAGACTTTGCAATTTAAATGCATTTTGATAATTCATAGGATGTGCAGTCAAGTTATTACTAAAATATATTGCCCTTTCAGACTAAAGCCTGGGTGAGAAAAGAATTATAAAAAAGGAAAATAGGAAGTTATGAGTTCAGGGAGTGGGAAGGGAGAGGGAAAAATCCTGCATACCAGAGCAAGCCACACATTTTTGAAAGGTACTATTTAAGAAAAACTAAAGGCCAGTTTTGTTAATGAAAGAATGGGAAGTGTTGATAATTTGACATTTATATGTGTCTTTTGATTTTTCAGAATTTTATGCAACCAATTTTGGTTCCATTAATGTTGCTTAAGGATGAGAAATAAGCCTTCAACTCACATCTTACAAATGTTAACAAAGGAACATAAGAAGCAGGTCAGGTACAAAGCCAAAGTAAGAAATTCTTGTCCTAGGAGTTCTAAGCCACCTACTTCTTTCCCTGAAGGAGTCCTAAACCTTTCTTTTGGAAATTTCTTGGATATTTAAGCTGTGAAGCACCCATTAACAGCCAATGTTCCTTACTTTACTATTCAGATGATGAAATAACAATATTTTCCAAAAATACATTTATACACACAATCAAACTGCAGGCATTATACCAGAAGTCACAGATGCAGTAGTCTTAACATGTTTTTAAGAAGACTTCACTGTTTTACGGCTTTACTCTCAGGTAAGATTTCTAACCATCCGCTAAGTCACTTTCTGCTCTCACTAGAATTGTACTATCACTATGAAAATTTTGTTTTGGACAGTCCCAGAGAGTCCTCTCCAGTATTACAGAGAAGTAAGGACTATAAAAATCACATGTAAGGAGGGACTCATGGTGCTGACCACATATGTGGCAGAGGAGAGCCTTGTTGGCCATCAAAGGGAGGAGAGACCCTTGGGCATGAGGGTGTTAGATGCCCCAGTATAGGGGAATGCTAGGGAGGGAAGACAGGAGTGGGTGGGTGGGTGCAGGAGCACCCTCATAGAGGCAAGGGGAGGGGAAATGGAATAGGGAGTTTCCAAAGGGGAATACATTTGAAATCTATATAAAGGAAATATCAAAAAAATTTTTAAAAATATCACATGTAAGCCTGGGTAATGATAGTGTTGTTGTCTGCTATTTAATTGATCAATTTTATGAGAGAACAAGATTAGCATATCTTATCCCAGACGTCCTTTTAAGCTTCTTCCTTTCATTTTATGGTTCCAAAATACATCACAACCATCAGTTCATGTCCCTGCACTCAATGAACGCACATAAGGCACCCCAATAGGTTGCAGAATTCTCCCCAATGATAACAAGGGGGCTAAAATGAGCTAGTTCAACTGAAGAGGTGAAAACGTCCTTCAAAGTGCTCAGAGACCATTTCCACAATCTGCGAGGCTTTCAGCTTTGAAGAAATGCTGAAATAACACAGAATCTTACAAAATAGAGTATTTGAACCCATGGGATCTTCAGTGAGGTCAACATAACTCACTGTAAGGATAATAGGCATGAGAAAGTATACCATCCCATAAGAAGAGCATGGGTTAAATGAGGAACCAGGATTTGTAGCACTAATATACAAGATGAACTTTGCAATCATTAAAAGACCCAAGCCAATCATAGTGTAAATACTGCTTCTCTTTGCGAACAGTATTTTGTGTTAACCACTACTATGAGATAATAATTCCTAAAGATGGCAAAGTTAGATAAACTTTTAAAGAAATCTAATTTGTCATATTTAGAAGGAAGTATCTCTTCCCTAACAAATGGATTAGAAATGTTTTCAAATGTTTTTATTTTTCCTTCTTTTGAAACAGGTCTCATTATCTAATAGATATATTTAAGTTCTACTAAACAAATTATTTAAGTAAAATATATTTCATTTGACCATACTAAAGAGGGGAAATATTCTCTCAAGAGTTGACTATTGAAAACTAGACTTCATTGATTAATTTATATGTTAATCCTCATGTTAGTCAAAACACAAACAAACAGTATACTGAGTCCTGAAAGTTATATTTTGTTAAGCTGTCTCTCTGAGAGAAAATACTAATTGTAAATATCAGACAGATACTATTTTTTATTGAAAATAATATTGGTAAGATTAATTATGTATATAAGTATCATTTACCCCCAGGAGATTAGGACGTCATAATTAATCGTGAAATATATTGTTCTAAACAAGGGTCCTAAAGATGCTAAACCTAGACTTTTAGTCACTCCACACTTCCTTTTCTATATTGGGCATTCCAGTTGCCAAATTGTATCTTAGCACTACATTGACAATTACAAAATAGAAATAAAAAAGGATAATGTTCATTCTGAGATCAAACATCTCTAATTCTGTCTCTCCTATTTTAAAGATTATATTTTTACAGTTCAAATATGGTTAACATAAACAGATAATTAAGTCTCTCTGTTTATACAAATCCTTATTCACTAAGTAGACTTATTAAAATTATTATCTCTCTCTAAAATTTTGACATCAATAAGTTTTGTCATGACTGGCAAAGTTTTATACAGAAGTAGAGGGCTTTTCTGGGCTGGGTGATGAGCTGAGTGCACATGTTATGGAGGTGACATGTCAACCAGATTAGCCTTCCCTAAGCATTTGAACAGTAAACATTATTTCTAAAAGCACCCAATTATAAAAGAGTAGATATAATAGCATATACCTGTATAATTTTTATGCCCCAAAGCCCTAAGGACATACTGATACCTGCCACCAATATAAATAATACAAAAGCCCTTGTATTCATCTTAATTCTTTCAAATTGACCTCCACTACAGCCATAAGTGGAAACCATTGGTTCCACACAGTGAATTCACAAAACACATGCAAGTCACAATTGTAATATAGAGTATCGATTCCAATTATATTCCAATGGTAATATAAAGTTATAAAGTATCAATTTGCCACTTATTTTATTTATTTGCTTCAAAAATCCTTTATATGAAGAAATTGAAGAGATTCAGCTGCTCAAACAATACCAACTATGTATAATGATGAAAAGTTGGACAGGAATTGGTGTGTATAATAATGAACCCTACCACAAACTGCATCTGCTCTTTTCGGGTTCCTTTTTATCATACTACACCCAATAATGTATTTGTAACTTCAGTGTCTTGCTGCCATTCAAATCATGACCCCTATTTGTATGTAGTTCTGGGAATTGAGCCCATGGACCCATGCATGCAAAGTATTCTAGGAAAGAATTCTACCACTGCACTATCCGCAGTCTGTTTCCCTCATTATTCGGTGGTTTCACTGAGATCCACTTCATATACGTATATATATTTTACAAAGCTTCTACTGTATTTAGTATCCATACTACCCCATGATGGCCCTATCTTCTTAGTTTCTTTCAACATCTCTGGCTCTTAGGAGAGTATAATGACAGTATATTTCCTGCTACTAAGGTTTTTCAGGATCCTAATAGAGGTGGCTTTTAGAGATTCCTGGGTAAAATGTGTTTCCAAGTACTGAGAGCTGACACTTAAGAAGGAGAATAGACTGAGAATTAAGGGTCTCCACAGGAGGGCAGAGAGCAGGATGTTCCACCAGGATCTGGTTAGTCCTGTGGAAATGAGAGCAGGGAATAAGATGCCACAATAGGTTGTCTGCTAAGGAGCCAGAAGTGCGACTGGGAGATTGGCTTTGGAGAGAGGAAAGAGGGAAGATCTGAAACTTATCTCTTAGCTGACCTACCTCTCTGGCAGGCTTGGCTCTTGGGTTCCCATGGCATGCCTTCTGCAGCTGGGGGACAAGAGGATGAGTAGAGAGAAATATTGGTGAAGAAAATCTGTGTGACCTACTGGAGATGGGGTAAGAGTGAAGGAGGAGGATGCAGCAGGTGTTCTGTTGTGATTTGGGGGTGAAATGTTTAGAGGAGAAGAGGGAGACGTCTACATGCTTCCCTGGCTAGAGTGGCCTGTATGTTCCCAAGGAACTGGTGGTCCGAGCTGGTATAATGAGGTATGGAATGGAAAAGAAGATCTGAGGGGAAGATATGTGGGATCTGCTGGATATGAGGGCAGAGAGGATTGGGAGGCTCCATCTTATGATCTTCTATTGAGCTGGGGCAAGAATGGGAGATTGGATTTTGGAGGATAGGAGGGAGAAGTGAAGATCCACAGTTGGCTACCTTCTTCCCTGGCTGGAGTAGCCTTCAGGCTCCCAGGTAAAGCTTGCTGGAGTTGGGCACTGGGAAAAAGCTGTAAGTGGAGAATCTGTGTTACCTCCTGGAGATGGAGACTTTTTAAATGATAAGATATTCTTACCCCAACAGTATAGTTTGATTATATGGGGCAGGAGTTAACTATCTTAGACAACCATGAATAAGATATGTAGATGATTAAACCTCTCAAAGAGAATCTTCAGAAGCAATGATAGCAATATTAACTTGTTTTAAAACCTCCCTATCTACTGCTTCATACTCTTTCCCTTGATGACACACATGCTGTCCTTTTGTCCAGCTGGGAGCATTAAAGCATCTTCTCAGCCCTCCTCTTCAAGCCACCTGTAACTTCTTTTTCTGTTCAGCTTTTTTGTTGCAATAACACCAGTTCACAAAGTATTTTGACAATATCAAATCAACGGAAAAAACAAATCTTAATATGTGTCATAGTCAAGCTTTCCATTGCTATGGTACAACGCTATTACAAAAAGCAACTTAAAGAAGAAAAAGTTAATTTCATCTTATAGTGTATAGTCCAGGATGTCGGGCACAAACTCAAAACAGAATCCTGAAAGTAGGAACTGAAAATAAAGGCCATGGAAAAGAGCAACATACTTACTTGCTGCCCACAGTTTCGTCAGGCTGTTTTCTATACATCCCAGAACCACCTGCCAGGGGTAACACCACCCACAGTTGGGCTTGGTACTTCTACATCAATCACAAATTAAGAGAATGCTTTATAGATGTTTCTTCAAGCCAATCTTCAGGAAGCATTTTCTCAATTGAAAAATCCCCCTACCCAATAACTCTGATTTGTATCAAATTAAAAATCAACAAGCCAGGGACAATATTTAAGAACATATGCACGGAGACCACAGAAAAATGGGAATAGATGACATGTAGTGGTACCTATTCTCCAATGCCAATGACAAGAGGCTACTGCACACGACAATGGATTATAATGGCTGCTCAGGATGACATTTAACATTTCATCTTTTCATTAATCATGACAAATTTCTGGCTAATGCAACTCCTTTCAGAGAAGCTTAAATCACAGTATGAAACCAAGCCACTTAATATTACAGTATTTGACAACATAATAGTGAAAAGTACAGAAGCATAATCAATAAAAATAGATCCCGGACCAAGGCAAAGGCAATTAAGCAGACTCAGAGGAGGATGCTCCTTTCAGATTAATCAAACAAATCACTCAAGCCTCATAGAAACATAGAAACATAGAAACAAAACAGTGAGAATCTCAGAGATTCTCACTGGCAGCTCTATATACGATGTGTGCTGGTCTTTACCTTTCACAAGAAGGGACAGTCTTGGGATTTTTAGACTTCAGGATTGGATGGATAAAGCTTTTATCATAAACTTTTTATGGTTTTATCGAAAGGGACATAGAACAAAAGAAGGAAATCTTACCTCTTGCCATGGAATTGAGCTTCCCTCTTTCTCTTTTTCTTAGGCAAGTATTTGAAACTCTAAGTAACTTGCAACTTAGAGGCAGTGGAGCTGCTGGGTGCTTACTCAGGAAGCCCTACTTCTGCTTTATTGCTATTTTTCAGTGATCATATTTTTGTTTTCTACTTAGAATGCATATAAAATAAACTCTTGGTTTTTATTTAGTTATATAAAATAATTTGCAAATATGAACGACATATGATGAGAAGAACCTTGCCTATCATTCAATGTCTTAATTTCCTTTTCTGAGATTAGAACTTAATTACATCATTTTGCCCCTCCTTTTTCTCATTCCAGACTCATCCATATACCCCTCATTGCTCTCTTCCAAATTCATGAACTCTCTTTTCATTCATTGTTATTATATGCATACATGTATATGTCCATACAAGTATATCTCTAAATATAGTCTAATCAGTCTGTAAATGTTGCTTGTATGTGTATTTTCAGAGCTGACATCATCTTGATAACAGGAACTAAAATGATTGGATACTGAATAACAAGTTTCTTGGGACGGTTTCTCAAAGTCTGTCTCTTCCTTGCTCCTTACCAAAGGTGCCAGTCTTCACAGTCTTGTGCTTCAAACTTATTCTTATACTAAAATTCATGAAGTGTGTGTTACATAGTTCAAAACACTGAAGCAGACATTTTAACGAGAGAGAGAGAGAGAGAGAGAGAGAGAGAGAGAGAGAGAGAGTCCTTGAGAGTACTTATGTTCATACAGGCATGAGTTCTGTGAAGGCTTTGTCTGGACTATCATAATTTCTCTATCTCTCACTCGGTAACAATTAGAACTCTATATTCTACTCAGTGAAGCTGTCTCTTATTCAGAACAAGCAATCCCCATTCTCTTTAAACCTAAAATCACACTCTAGGTTCATAAAAATTCTTATAGGTGCAGAGTGCACATACAAGCATTCCCTCTACGGGGTTGAGGATTTCTAGAAATCTTCCTTTGCAAGCCAATATGTCCTGGACTTGGTATGTACCTCAGAAAGGTATTGGACTCATGGTAATCCTCCTACCTCAGCCTCCCAAGTGCTGAGATCACAGGTGTGAGCTACTGTGACCTGATTTTGTACAGGAGCAGTCTATCACAGCGTGACTTTCTTTTCATGTTAACAATGCATTACAATCCCCTGAAGAATTAGGTTAAAATACAGTCTAGAAGCAAGTGGGGGCTTTGAAATATGATTCTAGCTAAAAGGAGAAGAAAACAGTAAAGGATCAGAAAATTCCATTAGAATTTATCATGGTGAATTCTACTCCTCACCTTTACCTCAGCCTCTCATCTGTAAAGCTATCGATCTTCAGAGTGGTTTGTTTTAAAGCATGTTCCTGAAGGTTAAATGAGTCTTAACAAGCAAATTTCTCCCTTTTAAGATGACAAACTATATATTCACTCCTCGATGAGGGATTTAAAAGAGAATGTGCTGAAATTCAGTTCTATTATGTATCGACCCTGGCCAAGGCTCTGTTTCTTCCCAATTAGGTTGAATGCTAATTTAGCTTTCAATTGTGTTTAATTCCTGCTTTCTCATTTGCCCTAATGTCTTAATCACTAGACAGTCATAGATTTCTGTGTAACAAAGGTGCTTTGAATTGGGGAGCAAGAGAGGAAAAGGGCCTTGGCGATGAGATAACGCTATTGCTAGTCTTCTTCAGCTTGTTTTAGCCAGGGACTTCTGATCAATAGGCTGAAGGCAGAATTGAAAGTTAGAGGGTCCTTTTCCACATGCAATTCAACATCATCAGTGCAGCTGTGGGGATGTTTTATTCCTCAGCAGTTTCAGGGAGTGCACACAATTTATGAAGAGTTGTGACTTGATTTTTGCTCACATTTTTGTCACAGACTGTTGCTACTGATTTCTTCAGGAGGCACCGAGTCTGTGTCTGCACACCAAGGGATAGGTTTGTCTTTTCTTTGTTTGTTTTGGCTGGTAGGTTGGTTGGTTTTGTTTGCCTATTTGGGTGCATGGTTGATTTCTCTAAAGAAATAATCTTTATTTAATAACTGCTTTTTCTCAACTGCATGTTTTATGATTTTATCTGGTAATGATTCTCAATGTTGTTGATGGTTTTAATGTGTACTAATAATATGCAACAAGGATATCAGACTTGATTTTAAAACTTCTTGCTCAAAACAAGATGAGCAACAATACTTAAGCATGACTAACATATGTCTTTGTGGAGATGTACTATACTATATACAAAAATTTGAATCCTTAATATAGAAAGTGGATAGGACACATAGACAGAATGGGTCTATCCCTCTGTCCCAATAGTTCCATGGCCAACAGACAGTGTCATTGGACTTTCTGTTCCAGGCCAAGCACGAAGGCAACTCAAAATGCACATCTTCAGTTGGCTCAACTGGCTTATAGATTTGGACCCATAAAGGTCAACTCATTTTCCCTCTAAACATAATTTCCTGCAATCAAATTAGTCTTCACACCCCTGGACATTTTCTCTCTAGGCACTAGCAGCACCAAGAAATATAACACTCTGAAATTGGTTTCCACAAATTAGGAAGACATTTACAGAACATGTTTTCGAATGGACTCAAATATGCAGGTGTCCCACTGAACGAGTAGCCTTATACTAATTTTATTCTTGATGCTCATTCTCACAGAAAAGGGAACAAGGACTAATTGCTGTCCCTTTTTATTTTCCTCCTCTAAAAGCTTTCCGCAGCCCTCAGAATAAAGCTGTGTCCCTTGGACTAAGCTCACCATGATCGGAAAGATGCCACAGCAATAGTTTACCTTGTTCCTTATCAGCTAGAGTCAGATACTGGAACTTGCTACAGTCCTGGATGCAAAGCAAACAAATAAAATCACTCCTTGTTTCCCTACAAGCTGGCACCTGTGGTTCCCTCTACCGGGAACACACCTCCTAGGATTTTCTGGTTTATATTCCTATTTTATCTTTGAGTATTCAAGACTCATTTCTCAAAAAGCTTCCTCTCAAAGATTCCCCCACTCCATAGCTTTTCTTCTTACTACATTTTGTTTATTTGTCCATCAGGAAAAATAGTTGGCTGTGAAACTCTTAGGTGTCCATGTATGCTACAGGCCTGGTATGTATTTTCTTTATCCTTGAACAAAAGATCACCACAACAGGCACTATTGATTTTATATGTTTTTTTCTATAGTACCCTTCACAAAAGACACACGTGCTTAATCCAATAATTTCATATTTCTGAATGGTTAATGAGATGCACTATAGCAATGATTCTATTTGAAATACTCAGATCATCTTAGCAGGAATTTGGAGTGAACACCATTTTCATCACAGTGTTAAAAATCATGAGATGTGGAAAGATAGCTTATTCTTTTTTATTGAAAATAGAACATTTTACTTGAAATTGAAAACAGAATTTATTTAATTTGAAATTAAAGATAAAAATAATTTTTCATGTGATGCATTCTGATCATGGTTCTTCCCTTGCAACTCCTCTCAGACCTTCCTCATCTCACCCACGCAAATATATAGCCTTTCTTTCTCTCTTTTACTACAAAGCAAGCACATATCTAAAATAAACAAATGAACAAACCAGACTAGGACAAAACGAAAGAAAAAAGTCAAAGTAAAACCACAATAAACACATAGAGATGCATAGATACATACATTGACACACACAGAAATCACACACACACACACACACACACACACACACACACAAAAGCCCACAAAATTGGAAAACATAGTATAGAAGCAAAAGAACTATAAGGTTTAAGAAAAGCCTTAGGAGATAAAAATCCTCCAAAACCAGCATTGAATTCAGTATGTGTTGAATATCCACTACTAGGCATGGAGTCTGCCATTATAAGATGTTTGTAAACCTGTTAAGAGTACCACACAGCAACTGAGAACAATGACCTCATGAAATTCACAGGCAAATGGATGGACCTAGAAAATATCATCCTGAGTGAGGTAACCCAGTCACAAAAGAACACACATGGTATGTACTCACTGATAAGTGGATATTAGGCAAAAAGCTCAGAATACCCACAATACAATTCACAGACCATATGAAGCTCAAGAAGAAGGAAGACAAAGGTATAGATGCTTCAGTCCTTCTTAGAAGGGGGAACAAAATACTCACAGGAGGTAGAGGGTGGGAGGGACTTAGGAGCAAGAGAGGAGGGGGGAAATGGGGGGCAGGATCAGGTATGAGAGGAGACAGGGGTGATATACAAACGATCAGGAAATTGAACAGAGGTGTGTAGCAATGAGAGATGGAAAACTGTGGGTAGCCACCAGAAATTCCCAGATGCCAGGAAAGCAAGAGGTTCCCAGGACCCAATGGGCATGACATTAGCTGAAATCCCCAACAAAGGGGAGGGAGAACCTGTAGAGATTACTTCCAGAAGTTAGGCAAGGCCCCTGTTTGAGGGATGGGGACACCCATTCATCCGCAAAATTTTAGCCCAGAATTGCTCCTGTCTAAAGGAAATATGGGGACAAAGTGGGGAGCAGAGACTGCCCCACCTGAGATCCATCCCATATGCAGACACTAAACCCAGATACTATTGCTGATGCCAAGCTGACAGGAGTCTAATACAGCTGTCTCCTGAGAGGTTTTGTCAGAGCCTGACAAATACAGAGGCAGATACTCACAACCAATCATTGGATTGAACATGGGAACCTCAATGGAGGAGTTAGGGCAAGGACTGAAGGAGCTGAAGGAGTTTGCAACACCATAGGAAGAAAAATATGAACTAACCAGACCCCCCAGATCTCCCAGGAACTATACTACCAACCAAAGAGTACACATGGAACAACTCATGGCTCCAGCTGCATATGTAGCAGATGATGGCCTTGTCTGGCATCAACAGGAAGGGAGGCCCTTGATCCTGTGAAGGCTGGATGACCCAGGGTAGGGGAATGCTAGAACTGTGAGATGGGAGTGGATGGTGTGTTCGGAAGCACCCTCATTAGAAGCAAGGGGAGGGGGGGGATGAGATAGGGGGTTTGTGGCAGGAAACCAGGAAAGGGAATAACATTTGAAAGGTAAATAAATAAAATATCCAATAAAAAAAATTAAAAAATCAATCAAACAACTACAACAACAACAAAAAAGAATCTGTAGGAGAAAACTGATTTTTTTTTTTCTTTGTGACTGACTGGTTATCAATTAGAGATAGCCTCTGGGCTAGGATGGAGACTGGTATCCACTTCTCCTCCTGGTACCAAGAGCCCATCTGGTGAAGATCTATGCAGGCTCTGTACATGCTGACACAGTCTCTGTGATCATATGTGTGTTGGTCTTGCTGTATCTAGCAGACTTTGTTTCCCTGGTGACTTCTATCTCCACTGGCTCTTACAGTGTTTCTGTCTCCTCTTCCACCGAGGTCCCTGATCACCGAGGATAAAAGAGCTTTTTCTTAAAGTGTCAGTCACCTGAGTTCAATTCTCAAACACAGGTTTTAAAATAATCCACTACACAATAACGTTGGTTTGTATTTCTAGTGCTGGGGAGGAAGAAGCAGATAGAATTCAGCCTAGCTTAATTCTTCAATGAGAAACCTTGTTTCAAAAAACAAAAAGGGGGGGGAGGGAGGGGAGACTCCTAAGGACTCCTAAGATTGACCTCTGAACTCTCTCTGTGTGTATGTGCTCATGTGCATTCATGTACACACACTATACATACACAAGCACACACACACACACAAGGTGGACATTGTCCTCTTTTCATTTTTTTCTGAAAAAATAGAAATCAAGGCATTCTTCTCAGCACTTGAGTTTTGCTCCTCATCTTTGAGATGGGAAGTATGATAAATCTCTCCTTTAAACACCAAGTCTTTCCAATTTAAAACCCTGAACTCGGGGTGTCAGCAGGCATGCTGTTCTTTACAGTCTTTACAGTGTACTTCTTCTTCCTGCTGTGTATTTTGATTAATTGTCCAGCTGGCAACTAACCAGTTCCTGCTCCAGTTTGCTTTGTTGAAATCTATTTTTCTCTTTGACACTTAGGTTTTTCTATCTTTCTAGTGTCATTTTTCCATCTATCATTTTCTCTTTCATTTTCCCCAAGAAATGAGTCACTCACAGAGATCCTTCACCCTCATCTTCCAGCAGATGTGGAGGGAAATGTGCAATATCTCAACCTGTTTGTAGAATTCATTTTTTTCCATTCCAACTTTGTGCTCTTGATTACAAGCTGTGCATTTAAACACACAAAAAAAAAACATTTTATTTCTCTGTAAAGCTGAATTGTCTCAATTGTAAAAAATTAACTGTTTAATTTTTTTCAACAAAGACATATTCATATCCGTATTATGACTGCTGCTGTCCTGGGATCATGAGAACTTAGAAAACAAATTAAGAATCCCCTAATTGAACAGAATTCCAGGTAAGGCATGAATCTGCCAACTAAACATATGCTCATGTACATTCATGTACACACACATGCACATACATACATATTTTGCCATATGCCTGATGAAATATGAATATTTATGTATAGGTGAAGAAGAATGTTTACAGGTAGTTAAGGCTGCACTATTCACCATACTATTACTGCATATTTTCAACTGTACCAAGGAAATATAAAACGTAATCCCCCCTAAGAACTAAAAACACACTCTACAATCTCTAGTTTCCCTCTTAGAATATATAAACAGTTGGAAAGGAGGAAAGAAGGTGGGAGGCACCACCCTCTCCAAAGCACCATTTACATATTTGTTCTTCAACTGCAATTCAAGAGGCCATGTATGTAAAGTGTAGTTATACTTCAGTATGAGCCACAAATATCCTGATCCATTCAACATTGCTTTATGTTATGCAACCATCTTCCATGTGTTTAAGCTTTCTTAGGAGATTAAAGGAGAATGATAATAATTACATGTTCATGCTACTGTAATTAAATTACAGATTACATATGTGTGTGTGTGCCAATTTTAATGAACAGTTGAATAGAGAAAATTAATGTACATAGCAAGGAATGTTCATAGTCATTCTTCAGAAATGAGATTCTGACACCCATCTGGGATGGCTCAGTCCTTTCAATATTCTCCTAAGTGAAATGAGTTAGACAAAGTGACAAATATTGGCTGATTTTGATCACGTGCGACAGCCAAGATGAACTCATAGAGGAGGTAAAATAGTTGCCAGCAGTAGTGAAAGATAACAGCAACAACTGCTGAGTAGACAGAATTTTTATTCAGATGATACAGACATTCCAGGAAAAGCAATGATGGTTGCTCAGCATTTTGAGTACACTGCATGCCACTGGATCTTTCACGTGAAAATCAACAATGCACTAACTGTCTTGAATATTATACAGAAAATTTACCAAAGGTATAGTGTACTTGAAGCATTAAATATTTACCCATAAGGAGGGCACAAAGATATAATTACCACTAATTTAGTCCAACAAAGTTTACCCTGTTACTTACTTCTAAAAATGGCAAAGCATGAGTATGGAAGCTGCCATCTATTATTACTTTCCTGAACCCTAGGATGCCAATTCAATCATTAATTCCAAATTTAATCTAAGCAGGATGCTGCTCCTTCTCAGAATATTAGCAGGTGTCTCTGAAGACATTAGATCAGGTTAACAGTGAATATGACTCATAGGGATAAACGTTGGCACACAGAGTGAAAGTGGGTTCCCTGACATGGTAACTCCTTGCTCCCAGAAGACATTTCAAGGAGAAAGAATAGGAAGGCACAGGATGCACGTCTGAACAAGATCAACAGGGAAAAGTGAGGAACGGGGGTAGGGGGGTTATAAAACACAAAAGCCAGCATCTCTTTAGCAGACTCTCTACCTAAGGGACCTAACTATCTGGATGGATAAAACCCTTAAAATCCCTTCCCCTCAGAACAGTCTTCTGTCTTGGCCACAAGTTCAATTCTTTGTCCATGGCAGGGAATGAGCTGGATTATCCTCTAAATGACCACTGACACCTTTGTTACAAAACCACTTCTCTCCCTAACAAAAGCCACCTGAAAAGTCATCTTGGTGAATCTCTAGTATTCCTGTGGAAACCACCAGCAGGAGAGAATGGAGACCTAAGTGCCCCAGAGGAACCAAGTAGAACAGGTCCTATCATAGAGGTTTTGAAAATGGGACTGTTACTGGAGTCATAGCCCAGAAAGACAGACTAAGGATATATGCATACTGACTCTGGTCATGATTTAAGAGGAATCAAGGGTGTCATAGCTTACATGAAGCACCCATTGTGTAATTAAAAAATTACCTGGTATAAGAGGAACCAAGAAAAGACAGACTTTCAATGTTAATCAATAAATCTCAACACTAGAATAATCAGGTATGTCTAGATTTTGTAAGAAACTCCTGAACTCAACATAAAATATTCAGCCTATCTTAAAATTGGTGAAAGGCATGAAAAAACATTTCTAGAATGTTTTTCAGACTAGAAGCACTCATCAGAAGATGGTTAGCTTCACAGCTAGCCATGGGATGGCTAAGTAGGGCATAAAAATGAAGAGAAAATAGACCACAGGGATATTGCTGGTACAGATTTAAGTGTCAGAGATGCTTGGCGAAAGAGGGTTTTTTTTTCCCTAAAATTGGATAGACAATTGCTATAGATTGTGCAACAGTATTCTTTGGCATGTATTCCAAAGAAATGCAACTGATACTTAAATAAAAGCCTACAACTATCACCTTCATTTGGAATACAGAACAGTGGGAATCAACTCAGTTTTCATGCAGTAGGTGAATCATTAAGATCTTGGTACATCCATGTCATGGAATACTACTCAGGAATGTAAATGGATGAACTATTGATACAATGATTTTGCTTAATCTCACACTCATTATACTTAGCATATGAAGCTAGCCTTAAATGATACCTTTTGTTTTATTATATTTCTATAAAAGTTTTGAAATGGCAGTATTTTAGGGATTCATATTCTAGAAGTACAGGGACATAAGTTTGATTATAAAAGTATAAGGCACATCATCTTTGCTATGGGAATTTAGTAGTAGCATCATATGTGTGTTGATGTAGCTTAAGGAATGAAAATAATAGAGGCTTCCTCTTGGAATAATATGACCAAGAATGAGTTCAAATTAAAATCTTCACCTTTATTCTCTGTTTCTTTCACCTGTTTTCAGTTGGTAGTTACTGGCCTACCTGTTGTTTTTCTGCTGTGCATGACTGTCTGTATTACATATGTGTTGTACTTGTCTGCTCTGTCCCTATTCCCTGTAAATGTTGTAATGTGTTGGATCTATGTCTTATGTGTGCCCTTGTCTTCTGAGTGTGCCTGCTACAGGGCTTCACTTTATATTTATTAAACATCCACGAAAACATGATATGGAAATTCTTTTCCACAGAACTTTTTAACAGAGTTTTAGACAGGAAGAGTGACGTTCCTAAGCCCAGTTGACCCAGAATAACACTCAAAACCACAGATTTTTATCAGTTTGTTTCCCCGTGTTGTTTCTAACATTTATGGCACATTTGTTTTATTAAAGCTTCTTCCAACCTGTTGGCTGCTTTCATCAAATTATTTTCATAATACACACATATATTATTCTGGGCAAGGTATTTTAGGAGTGGACAATTTCAGATTAAGGCTATGCATTTAGCTTAGGTTGTAAATGCTGATGCTGTGGTAAATACAGAGCATAGACATTTGATGATATTGAGCTTAAGCAGGCTGAACACACAGTAGGACAGCAGGTTATTACATGAATATGACTCATTCCAAACAATATTATTAACTGGGCTTCAAGGTCTGGCAAAAGTTTATTCTCTTTAAAGGCAAGAGATATTTTCAGGAAGGAATTTTAGAATGTAGAGTATGCTGTCTCTTTACATGCCTTCTACATTATGATATTTTGCCTTAATTATTTCTTGATTTTTATACTATGCATTTTAAAAAACTAAAAAGTCTATTCTAGTCATTTATGTTAACAAACATTTTAAATTTGCCCAGTGGATATGAATAAATTACAGCAGCCACTCATAGTTTAGTCAGCTTTAAAGAGCCGTTAAGTTTTGCCCATTCATGTGAATGCTACTATTCTTACTTTATTTTAAATTGCTGAAAATTATGTGCATTTATTCTGTATTTAAGTTAACTACCTGACTAGTACGTGAATTGAAATTTAAAAATTAAACTATGTTTGAAAAAAAATTTAAAAAGAGGTATTTTCAATGGAAACACAAAGCTACACATGTGATAAAATTATTCAGATTCAGAGATGGACACACACACATACACACATAAGCACATGCACACATGAATACACACATCCACATCCACATGAGACTGATGGAATCTGAGTTAGTTTAGTGAATTATATTAAAGTCAATATCACAACTGTGATATTATAATATAAACTAACAATTATAGCAACTGGAGCACATTGGAAATTCCCCTTAACAATTGCATATAAATTTATTTGAGATTTTCAAATAAAAACAAATATAGAGTGCTACATAAATAGAATGCTTATTCATTTGCATTTCTTTGTTAAGAGCTATGAGTTCAATTCATTTGCCTATTCACTGATTAGGAGAACAAAAGGAATCAATATTTAATCAGGACAGCAAACGGGGACAAGGAGAAGATGGGCTGGGGAGTACACTGGGGGTTGAATATGAGCAAAGAGCAGGGAGATCTATGTATGCAGACATACATGGTTTTATCTAATTTTGTAACATAAAAAAGCATACCAAGAGAAAAGAAAGCTGTCGAAACAGTTTCAAACGTGATATCAGAATTTAAAGAAAAATTTTGCTGGTGAGAACAGTATATACCCCTAACTCCAGCATTCTGAAGGCTGAAATGGAGGAATCCTGAGTTCCAGGCCAGGATGGACTACATTTTATAGACAAGCATAACTTGGATGCCATATTGTACTCAAGACCAGCCTGTGCTAAATTGTAAGGCTCTGCCTCAAAGCAATTAATTAATTAATTAGGGCTGGATCGATGACTTAGCAGTTATGAGAACCCGGTGCTCACCTGGCTTGGATTACCAGTACTCATTTGTTGGCTCACAACCTTCTGTACACTGATCTCAGGGGCTCCAATGCTCTCTTCTGGCCTCCATGTGTATGTAGTACACAGAGATACAAAAATGTTAATCCCACCAGGTGAGAATAAGACACTACCACAATTTTTGAGCCTAATTGGAAGCAAGTTTTATTAAATGGTGGCCAGGATGATAGACACTAACCAGGCCTATACCTGGGATTCCCAGAGTATGGCCCCAAAATACATAAGCCAGAGTCCTGTACAAACAAACTTTGTAAGTCTACATACTTCCTGCATTCATCCAATCAGAGGCAAGCATACATGTGACATACTTGCTGCCTATATACCTCCTGCCTACATGAGATCAAGCACATCCTGTGTCGCTAGGGCAACCAAGTTTGTTCACAGAAGTGAAAACACATGGCTTATTATCTTACATGAAGAACAGCCTCCATCTGTTCCAGGAAGCTATCTGTCCTTCCACAAGTAGGACTCACAGGTTAAAGGCATTTTTGTTTTACAGGTCTTAAGTACATTAATTTGCACTTAAAGTATAATTTTAGCTATCACATTACATGCAGGAAAAACACCCATGCATGTAAAACAAAAATAATAAAACTTAAAAATCGATTAATAGTAAGGTTGAAATGATAAAAGAATTAACATAGTAATCCAAACATGCTAATGACAGAAATGCAGAAAAGGTATACAGCAAAACAATTGGAGGAAACTGGACAAGCTACATTTCCAGAAATAAAGAATGAGTTTTGGAGACTAAAAGTTAGCTATGAACATTCACAACAATGAATACAAATGCCTTCGCGTTAGGCTTACCCTTCTGAATTTTCAGAAAGATTAATAAGATTTCTAAAACAACTCACAAAGAAATCCTCAGGTCACACAGGAAAGGCGAGATCAAATGGTGTCATAATTTTCAATTAGAAGCTCAAGTCAACTAAGCCATACCTCTAGCATTCAGGTGGGAGGTGAAGGGAGAACAGAGGCATCTTTCCCCACACCAGGTCTCAAACAGTTTAACCTGCCTAGCATGCTTTCTCCAAAACACAGAAGTGGGGAAAGGTGTCACAAAGACAGCCATCAAGCAGCTTCTTTTCTCCCTCTTTCACAACAATGAGAAGTTTACTCCTGGTTCAGCGTGTGGTTCCTCCTCACCGGGAAGTAGAGATAAACAGAAACAAATGACTCCAGAGAAGTGTATGAACTAGCATAGTACCAGGCTATTGGGGGGATGTGTCAGGCAAACAGCAGGGAGAAGAGAGGGAAGGAACTTGTGAGAAAGGAAGAACTCATGCACTTAGACTTTCAGATGGGTGGTTGAAATGTCAGGCAAGAAGGTCAAAACCTCTCTAATATTAAAAAGCATCTGTAACTTAAAATGTGAACATTGCAGTGCATTTTCATATCTTCTGTCATGTTGTATCTATAAGCAGTGCTTTTGTTTTATTTGCCATTTTGTTGTTGAAATTTCATATGCAAAACAATGAGTTGTTATGAAGAATTTCTGTACCATCTCGCGTGAAGGTAAATACCAGGGTAGAACAGATACAAGAGAAGATCTCTGAGGAGCAGTAAATGGACGGTGCAGAGTGATGTATCTTCTTACATACAATTTAGTGCTGCCTTAAGTGTTAACTATTGTACATATTCACTGCACAATTGTGTAAAAATAATGCAAGTAATTTTAGAAGTTTATAACATATAAAAAATAAAATTACTTTCTATGTACCTGCCCATGTAGGATACCAGGACTTGAATTTTGTTGTATTTTTTTTTTATATTGGGTAATTCATTAAAACAAACAAAATTTCAATTAGGGAATTAAAAATTTCCCCTTCGAGAATAATCTTCAAGCACTCCGTTGAAAACAGTAACGCTTGGAGTTGACATTCTGACACAGGGGAAATCTTGGCAGGGACTGAACTGAGTTGTTTGGACAGGAATCACCCACAGCTGTCCTTGCCTAGATAGATCCAAATTTGACCGCCAAATAGAAGAACAGAGGGCCCTCTAATTGAGAATGATAATCAGCAGCCTACCGCAGGCCACGTCTGTGGAAGTTAATTTGGTTTGATTAAGCCTCCTAACCATCCATATTAAGCTGGAAGCAATATTCTGAGTGCCTGCTGAATCTCTCTAATAAGTTGAGTTATGACATAGGATTTTTAGCATCTTTAAACGTGAAAATGGATATATATATTACTAACAATTACATTTACTTTTTATCTTTAAAGTATTCTGATTTAAGTACAAAATAAATACAGCCTAGCACACACACACACACTAAGTTTCGCCATTAAAACCCCATTCTATTTTACAGGTCATTTATAAACTTTGTACTTTTATTACCATGGCCATTGCTTTAAGGCACAATTATAATGTCTCATAATTTTTCCATTAAAAGAATTCCGTCACTGTTTTAACCATCATATAAAAAGTCATCTGCTAGTCTTTGGTTTTAGGTGAAGATACTTGATGTTTCTATACTCGATCAGTGATGCCACCATTGGAGGAAATTTGATCACAGTCTGTTGGAACAGCAAGAGAACAGCACAGATATTTCTATTTGGTGAGAGAACTTCACTGAGGACTTTGGGGGTATTTCTAAGCATCTCTCACACCCTTAAGTGCAAAATGTTGTTTGAACAAATTGCAATCTCAGGTAAATGCTGAAGAATTAGCTTGCCAATATTTTTCCACTTGTTAGTTTTGTGTTTGATTGATGCCCGAAGCTATTGTATAAATTTCCATAATTTATGCAAACAATGGAAAGCAAATCACATTTCAAAACCAATCCTGCTAATGACACAATAAATTTCCATGAACATTGGTGGCTTGACATCATTATTTTCTTTTATAACTAGAGATATAAACGTTCACTTAAGGATAAGTGTACACGTATAGGTTAACATTTTTTGTTTGTTTGTTTTGTTTTTGGTTTTCGAGACAGGGTTTCTCTGGAACTCACTCTGTAGACCAAGCTGGTCTCGAACTCAGAAATCCGCCTGTCTCTGCCTCCCAAGTGCTGTTATTAAAGGTGTGCGCCACCACTGCCCGGCCTATAGGTTAGCATTTTTACAGAAGCTATATCCTCTGATATTATTATAAGCACTTAGTTTGGGAGAAGTCAAGTTCATGACTCACAATCGGTCAAGAAAGTAGATAAGAACACTCACTGATGAGCTGCCCCACCCTGTAGAAATATGGTATGACTTCCTTGTTTATGATCTGATACTTTTTATTTAATAATATTCCTGGCATCTGTTAAACCAAGAACCAGCACACCTTTCTGTGTAATGGAGATTAGATAGATAGATAGATAGATAGATATACTTTGTGAGTTGCATGGCCTTTTTTAAGCTGTCAAAGATTCCAGTTAAGGGGAAGCAGACATAGGCAGAAAGTAGGTGTGTGGGTGATTTACAGTAGTCTGTAGGCCATGACCCATCCATCCTTTCCTTAGATGACAAACTCCAGGAAGACACTGAGCATACTTTGAAACCTTACTGGTGTACTCAAATCCCATTATTAATATTTATCTTGCAAGCAGTATCTAAGAACTACTTCTTGGATAGATGAATTAGTATGTCCACAACTGAATAAAATTTTGGATCAATATTAATCAATTGTAAGGATATTTCTGTATTCTAACTTAGAAGACAACAATAAAGAAGCAGTTATGTGATCAAGAAGATTACTCTTAAAGGACAAGGTTTGCTCTTGCCATACCTACTAGTTGCAGACAAGACGAAAGCAAAAAGGTTTAGGTGATTAGTACATTCAGCCTGATGGTCCTTTAATCAGAAAAATAAAATAAAATAAAATAAAACTATGTTTAAGGGAAAATGGGAAGTAAGGAGAGAAACCATCCTTAAATATTCTTTTTCTACATTTTAGAAAAACTGGCAGAAGGAACTCAAGAGATCTTATTTTTCTTAACTAATGGGCTAAGAACAGACCAAGTAATTGGGAGAAAGGGAGAGAAGAAAATGCACAACTAAGAATCATCAGGAGGTTCACTTTCAGGACACCTAAGGACTTCAGGAGCTGCCAATTAAGCACTTAAGCTTCACTTATAGAGGTTTTTTAAATAGAAAAAAATGACCTTTGAGACTTCTACTCAAGATGATAAGTTGAATATACAGTAGTATGTCACTTTCTTCTTAAATGAAACTTTATGAAAACAAATATAGCTGAGCTGGAAAGCAAAGAAAGAAATGCCTATGTAGCAAGTACCAAAGGAAAACCTGCAGGGGAGAAGTCATACACTTGGGGAAAGGGACCAGATTTATGCCCCAGGAATTAATTTACTTGCTGACCTTATAAAGCAGTGGAAGGTTGTATCAGTAGTCAGAGAAGAGAAGAAGTACCTGGCTTTCCAAACAGATCTTCTGCCTAGAAAATAGCTGGGGCTTAGGTAAATGTAAACTTTGAAGTTTACTTTTTAGCCAGGGTTTAGAGACAAACTAAACTTATAAGGCAATGCGAAAGGAAGAGAAGCAAAGTCTCTAGGTACATCTAGGTATATGTGTGAGAGAGCAGGGCTTCAGAGAACTACAACACAGAGGCTATGATCCAGTGAACTCAGAGATTCACAATCATGAGTGAGACCATAGAACAATTTGAAATTAAAAAAAATAAGATTATATAAGACAATAAAATCTTGAATACATAAAAAGACCTTTTTATAAAGGAAAGGCACATACTAGAAATAATCAAGGGGAAGTACAATCATTGAAATAAAACAACTAAATTTATAGGAAAATAGAATGACTTAGTTAGGTCTTTATTGCTGTGAAGAGATGTCATGATCATGGCAACTCTTATTAAGGAAATAATTTAATTGGGACTGGCTTACAATCTAAAGGTTTAGAACATTATCATCATAGCAGGAATCATGGCAGCATGCAAGCAGACATGGTGTTGAAGAGAAAACTGAGAGTTCTATATCAGGATGGGTAGGCAACAGGAAGAGAGAGTGATAGTGGGGCCTGGCTTGAACATTTGAAACCTCAAAGCCCACTCCCAGTGATATCTTTCTTCTAACAATGCCACAGATACTCCAACAAGAAGGCTACACCTCCAATAACGCCACTCTCCTTGAGTCTATGAGGGCCATTTTTTATTCAAACCATCACCCAGAAGAATAAATAACTAGAATGGATCACAAAGTCAAGAGTTTCAAAGTATAAAACAACAACATACAATAGAGATAAAGCTTACCACAAAGAAGGGAAGAGTCAGAGAGATGGCCCAGTGGATAAGTCCACCTGCTATGCATACATGAGGAGATGAGTTAAGAATTCCCAGAATCTATATAGTAAAGCTTAGCATGGGTTCTCATTCCTGTCTCTCCCGCGTTTGTGGGACAGAGATAGTGGGTTTCTGGGAGCACATTGACCAGCCAGTCTAACTGAAGCCACAAGCTTCCAGCTAGTGAAAGGCCAACTCAAGGCAATAGGTAGAGAGCAACAGAGACAAAAATTCAACATCTCTCTCTGGCTTCTGCATTGCTGCACATAGATGCACACTCCAAGAACCAAAACCACACACAACATACAAATACAGATGCCATGCACATTTAGGGAATGAAAAAACCACAGAAAACTGGGGAGATATACTTAGATAACAGAGTAGATATTGTCTGTAATTGAAAATGTCTTTCTTCAGACTATAGGAATTTCTTGACTTATTTTTGCCAAATATTTTTTATTGTTGTTTGCTTTTTAATTAACATACAAATAGATGGATTTCCATATCACATTTTCATACATTGTCTTGGCCAGTCCACCTCTCTAGCTCCCTTACACTGTCGCCCTGTTCCCTGTTTGTCCCCTTTCTATCCCCAGTAGCTTCTACTCTATTTCCCAGTCACAAATATCCCATCACCTTCAATATTCTTGTCTTAGTCAGGGTTGCTATTCCTGCACAAACATCATGACCAAGATGCAAATTGGGGAGGAAAGGGTTTTTTGAGCTTACACTTCGATGCTGCTGTTCATCACAAAAGGAAGTCAGGACTGGAACTCAAGCAAGTCAAGAAGCAGGTGCTGATGCAGAGGCCATGGAGGAATGCTGCTTACTGGCTTGCTTGCTTCTCCTGGCTTGCTCAGCCTGATTTCTTATAGAACCAAAGACTATCAGCCCACAGATGGCACCTCCCCCCTTGATCACTAATTGAGAAAATGCCTTACCACTGGATCTCATGGAAGCATTTTCTCAACTGAAGCTCCTTTCTCTTTGATAACTCCAGCTTGTGTCAAGCTGTCACACAAAACTAGACAGTACAATTCTCTTTGTCTCCTTCCTTATGACCTCTGTTCCCATCCCATGGTTGCCTCTCTTATTTCATGACCTACAACTACACTCATACATAGCAATACACACAGGCAAACAAACTGAAATCTATGACCCACACATGAGAATATATGCAATATCTTTCTTTATAAGCCTTGAATGCTTCATTTAAAATAATAATTTGATTTCTTTCATTTATGTAAATATTATCATTTCATTTTTGTGTATGAATACAATTATGTTGTTCAGAAACAATAATTTTGTTATCCATTCATCTGTTGATGGACATCTTGGTGATTCTATTTGCTTTGGTACTATGAATAGTGAAACAACATATAAAACACAAATACAGAGTACTCAACAACCAGATAAACAGAATTCCAACTAATTCTGAATGAAGAGTAAAACAATGTAATTGTAGGTAGCAAAGTACCTACAAAACAATTCATCTCTCAAAAACCCAACAAATATGTATGAAAATAAATTGAGATACTCCTGAAACAGATATTCTGAAGGATTGCTATGAGTTTTAGAAATGACCCCATCGAGTGCCTGGGATAACTGCAAATGTGCACAGAAGTGATCACTTTTACACGTTAAAATAGTGTCACAGGCAGAAATCCGAGGAAAAGAGAGTAACTGTAAAATTAAAACATTGAACTCTACCAAAGATTTGAAAATGATCTTAATTCCTGGCAATTTTTTCCCCCAAACAGAAAGATGACTTCTGGCATCATTCTGAGATTCAAATTAGACAGAGACAAGGCAAGGAAAAAAAAGGAATTAATATTAATCATGAGCATAAATGAAAATTCACAAGTAAAATTATGCACAAAGTAATAATACCCAAGACTACCTAGGATTCATCCCAGGTACTCAAGACAGTTTAGCTTCTAAGTATCAGTTATTTCAGTATATATACCAATGAGATAAAGAAAAAGAAAAAAATCACATATGATTATTTCAACAAGTGTGGAAGAGTTATGAACACAACCCAAGACTCATAATCTTTACAAAGTCCAGTAAACCAGACACTGAGAAACTTCTCACTTTGGTAAACAACTAACATCTTACTTGCTGATGAGAATCCATACCTTTCTCCCTAGCATCAGAAATAAGACAACCATACCCCATGCAACACTACCATTCTACATTATCTTATGACTCCAAGAAAGGTCAATTAGCCATGAAAAGAAAATAAAGTATACATATATTGAGAATAAAGATGATTGACAATATATAATAAAAGGATAAATTCCATAAATACTCGTAGAAATGGATGATGATTACAGGGTTATAAATACAAGGTCAATACATAAACACCAATTGCTTTCTTATGCCCTGAAAATGAACAATTTGAAATTAAAACCATTAATGCAATTCATGTTCATATTAAAAAGAGGTATAAACTCACAAAATATGTACCAAGCATGCATAAGGAATATAACAGAATTCTGATGAAAGATATAAAATATTGAAATAAATAAAGAGATGGTCTGTGTTTATAAAGAGTAAAAATTAGCATGTAAAGATGCCAGCCCTTCAAACTGCATTAGAAATTCTGGCATGTTATTTTATCGAACCAACAACCTCACTGTGAAGCTCAAGTGGGTAGAAAAAAAATACTTTCACATAATATTGAACAGGAATTTGGTTATAACATGGACACTACTCCTCTTTAAAAGGCACAAAAGCTATAGTAATGAGAATATTGTGATAATGGTGGGAAAAAACTATGCAAATAGATCAATGGCACAAGACAGAGATTCCAGAAGTGAGTCCATATCATCATCCAGTTGATGCTGGAGCAAGAAGAGGAGCAATTCACTAGCAAAATAATGAATTTGAAATAAATAACACTAAAGCTAAGATGAGAGATGCTCATGCTACAAAGGAGAAAGAAAAATGTTGTACATTCATAGCTTTTAACATTAATTCATATTTACCAAATATATCACAGCTATCATAAAATACAAAACACAACACCATAAAAATGTCTAGATAGTAACAGATCTGGGTGAAAGTAGGTTTACCAATAACATTTTAGATAAGATACCAAATAACTTTGTTTTAGATATGAAAGCCGCTTTGAGCCAGGCAGTGGTGGCGCACGCCTTTAATCCCAGCACTTGGGAAGCAAAGACAGGCGGATTTCTGAGTTCAAGGCCAGCCTGGTCTACAGAGTGAATTCCAGGACAGCCAGGGCTATACAGAGAAACCCTGTCTCAAAAAAAAAAAAAAAAAAAAAATTAAAGCCGCATTGATAAGTTGTGTAACAGTAAAATTAAAACCATCTAAATTGTGAAAGATATTGCGTAAAGAGAAAAAAAACAGTCTAGCAGAACCACTTCAAATGTTTGAGGGAGGATTTCATCAAGGGTTGTTTCAGATGAGCACTATTATCCAAACTAAACAGAGTGCTCCTGCAACAGCAGCAAAGTAAACAACTTAATCAATGAGATGAACAGACACTTCTGAAAGAAGGTAACAGATGCCAAATATGCCCACAACAAGTTACTCAAGATCATACTTCCACAGGGAACTTCAAATTAAAGCAAGAAGGTGCCACACATATCTACTAAAATGACAAAAATCCAAAACACTGTAAATAACATATTCATTCAGTAACTGTGTGGAGAAACAGTCTCCTCAGCTGTACTGACAGTGAGAATTAGTATACAACAACTCTAACGATGGCTTGGTAGTTTTTGTTTGTGATTCTTGTTTCTTTTCCCACTGCAAATATAAGTTTACTATCAAATTCAGCAGCCATGCTCCTTGACCTGCACCCAAATGAACTAACTTAACCTTCATACAGAAACATGCACATGGGTATTTATAGCAAACCTAAACATAACTACTAAGCTTTGAGAACAACCAAGAAGGCTGTTGATAGTCAGATGACTGAACAAACAGTGGGGCACTCATATATGTGGTCCTATAGTATAAGGCCTGGGGTGCTCAGCGAAGATACTGAAGAAACAAAACCATGTTGTTTAGCTCTCTTGTGGGAAGACTGAGGCTCACTTCATTCTAGCTTATTGATAATTTTACATCTGGACATTTAACTCTTATTTCTAAGATCTTTCCCTCTAGACACTGAGTTTTAAAGTCTTAACTTTTTTGTTGTTGCCAAAAAAACATTTTAAAAGTCCCTTCCCTCGCCATCGGGCTGAAATGAATATGGATCCTCCTGATCCCCACAGTCTGAGGAAGTCCCCACAGTCTAGTTCTGAGGAAGCATCGAATTCTGGGGACTCCTTGCCAATGCCTGCAGTTCTTCTTCCTGAGGTAAATTATTCTTGCTTACAAATGTCTGCTAAAAACAAAAACAAAAACAAAAAACAAACAAACAAGCAAAACAAATGTCTGCTACTGAGATGCTTCACACAGAGACTGCCTCTCTTTTCCCTTCCTCTATGGACCTACCTCTTCATGACTGCCCTGATTCTTCTACCAATCCCAAACTTAAGCTGTCTAGTCCTGAGGCTGATGTGGGCCCTGAGAAGAAGGGAGAGAATAAGGTCCTCACCAGGAAGCAGAAGATGTGGATAGTGTTCTCTCAGGCCCAGTTGTGTGCACTCAAGGACAGGTTTCAGAGGCAGAGGTACCTCAGCTTCCAGCAGATGCAAGAACCCTCTACCATTCTGAACCTTAGCTGTAAGCAGATTAAGACCTGGTTCCAAAACCAAAGAATAAAGTGCAAACGGTGGCAGAAAAACCAATGGTTGAAGACTAGCAAAGGTCTGACTCACAAGGGCTCAGCACCAATGGCGTATCCCAGAATCCATTGCAGCTATCCCCAGGGCTATCTGGTGAAAGCATCTGGAAGCCTTCCAATGTGGGGCAGCCAAACTTGGACTAGCCCAACTTGGGACAAGCAGACCTGGATCAATCCAACTTGGAGCAACCGGGCCTGGATCATTTAGTCCTGGTGTGTTCCAGCCTGGAACAGCCAGACTTGGAACCCTGCTCAGCTCCGTAACTTCAGGGAAGACTCTCCGCAGCCTTATGTGCCATTACAGCAAAACTTCTCTGCCAGTGGTTTGGAGGCGAATTTGGAAGCCACTAGGGAAAGCCATGCATATTTTAGCACCCCACAAGCCTGGGAATTATTCCTGAACTACTCTGTGAATTCACCAGGCGAAATATGAAGCGTATGTAAAACGGGCTTAAAGTCAGGGCAGGGCCAGGTTCCTTCCTTCTTCCAAAGATTTTTATATTGTTTTTATTTTTTAATTGTTATCTGGGTTTTGTTTTTAATCAAGGTAAGGTTTTTCTTGTAGCTCTGGTTGTCCTGGAATTAGCTCTGTAGAATAGGCTAGCCTGGAACTCAGAAATCTCCCAACCTATCTTTGCCTCCTGAATGCTGGAACTAAAGGCGGCATACCACCATCACCTGGCATATTGTTTTGATTTTTATTCTTTTGGTGCCAGAGAGCAAACCTAGGACTTTGAACATGCTAGGCACCCACTCAGACATTTGCAACTCCGTGTTGGTGCATTTGTCTTAGCTGTGTAATTTGTCGTGTGTGTGTGTGTGTATGTGCGCGCGTGCACTCGTGCGCGCGCGGATTGTACTGGAGATTTAACTATGAGCTTTGGAGACAGCAAACTATACCCTCTCCTCCCCCACGTACTCGCACACCCTTACCCACACCAACCCAGGCTGTCTTGTTTTTAGAAACTTGGGTCTTGGTGTACACTGTGTGTCGTTTTGAGGGATGAGGTTTAAAAGTATAAAACATATAAAGATTCATCAGATATGGTGGCCACTCTTAAGGATGAGACAGAAGGATCACAAGGTTGAGGCTTTGGCATTCCACCAAGAATGCTTCTGTGTTAATATCTATAGAAATATGGCACATCTGAGTGGACAGCCCGAAGTCAAGTCTGTCCAAAGCAGCAGCAAACAGTCTAGCAGCTGTGGTTGAGAATGGTGTGGACATGTTGCTTAAGAGTCAACATCCACATGGTCACACAGTTGTGCAAGCATTTAATTCCAGCACACAGGAAAGAGAGGCAGGCAGATCTCTGAGAGTTCCAGGCCAGCCTGGACTACAGAGCTAGTTCCAGGACAGCCTAGGATACACAAAGCAAACCAAACAAACCAAACAAACAAAAAACAAAAAAGGTGAACTTTCTAAATTTTGAGAAAAAACAAAACAGGAAAACTTCTGCCTTTTCTGTAATAACATGTGTGTGTGTGTGTGTGTGTGTGTGTGTGTGTGTACAAAATGAGAGATTTTAGAGAAAGTTTCCAAATAGAAGCATAAACTGTAATTCTTTATATGCAAATTATGAGTGCAGAATGAAAGCAATTTTATACAATACTTTTAGGCTGTGTATTTTGTATGAAATAAAAGAAAGCATCTCACCTAATGTCTGCATGTTTCTTCCTATATATTGTCTCATAGTAATAGACACTCTTCATGTTGGTATTTAGATGAGATGCAATGAAAATAGTAAGAAACACACACACACACACACATGCACACTCACACATGGCCATGCACACATGTGCACATACATACATGCATACACATACATGCAAGTACACATGCACATGAATACATGTGCCCACACACACACACACACACACACACACACACACATCTTTCATTCTAGGCTTAGCATTTCCTAAGATTGTTGAATTAAAATCTTTGTTTCTGATCAGACTTTGTTTTACTACTCTCCCATTCATAATTAGAAGACATATTCACGACAGCAGCAGTGAGGGGCATTCAGACAGAACCCAACAGAGTTTTGCTAATGATAGCAAACATAGGGCAGCTCCCTGCCTAGGAAAAAGAATGCTAAGTGAGCAGCACTAGGAAACCCCAACCAGGAAGAATTGATGAGCATGCCAGTGGTTTTGATTGTCTACTTATGACTCAGCTGGAATCTGCAGAACCATAAGGTCATTTAAACTTTAAGACATAAATCCTAAACATTGCTAATACATAAGACATACTCCTTATATTATCCCATAGATACAAAAATTGGACTATAACTTTTGATTGTGGTTTTGTCTTATTACTTTATATAGTACTGTATTTCAAATCTCCTTTCAACACTGTAAAATACAGCTAGGCTTTTCTTGCCAAAATTATGGTCAAAAACTTGCTTATTCTTCTATTTCTATACTTGCAAGTTGAGATAAACAATCCTTTGAAAGGAAGCAAAAGATCTGCTTACTGTTGTGTTTCTAGCTCTAACTGAACTTTGGCATAGAAATTTGACACAAATCCTTCAGTCAGGGAGGTAAACCCAATGGGAAATGATCCTGGAGAAATTCAGCATCTTATAGAAGATGAGAAAGAGCCTACATTCTCAGTCATTTCCTTAAGACTGAACATGTAAATTGGGGGCAGCACAACACCTCAAAATTAAGATAGTTTTAAAAGCAAATATAAATACTAGTGAATTCCAATTACTGCAACATTGGATAGAAACTTCTCAACTATATCTCAGCTTATGAATTTTTAAAATATACATGCAAACAAAATTATGTTGATTTGATTCCACAGGAAAACCAGGTCAGCCTTCAGAGGCAGTGCTTTCTAGTTTTAGAGCCAAGGTGGATTTTCATATTCGCCTTTATCTGAAAAGCACTTAGCATGCTTGACTTGGTTTTAAGATGTACAAGCATGATCTGCTGTTTCCCTAAGCAACTCAGAAAAAAAAGCAGAACACTTAAATTGCTATGAAAAATAAGCTTACAACCTCAACAGAGAAGAAAACAAACATAAATTAGAACATACATATGGGGACTGGAGAAGTGGCTCAGCAGTTAAGAGCACTTGTAGCTCTTGAAGATCTATGCTCTATTTCCAAGACTTACATGGTGGCTTACAATCATTTGTAACTTCAGTTCCAGGAGATACAACACCCCCATGGGTCCAAGTCACATATGTGATACCCACACAGGCATGCAGACAAAACACTCATACACATAAAATAAAATAAATAAATTTAAAATTAAAAGTATTTAAATGATTTGGATTTAAAAACTGAACTTGGTAAGAAAGTAAAATTTGCCTCCCCTGTATATATATAGGGATGTAAACCCAATGGGAAATGATGCTGGGGAAATTCAGCATCTTATAGAAGATGAGAAAGAGCCTACATTCTCAGTCATTTCCTTAAGACTGAACATGCAAATTGGTGGCAGCACAACACCTCAAAATTAAGAGAGTTTTAAAAGCAAATATAAATACTAGCGACAGGACTGATCTTAAGGGTGGCAGCAAGATTCCTGCAATGGTGGAGTACTATTTTGGTGCAATAAATACCAGAAACATTGACAAAACCCCTAATCTTCCTTCCTTTATACACTGTACATCATTCTCATCCTAGCCACAGTAAAAAAAAAAAAAAAAAAAAAAAAATGCAAACCAAACAAAATCCAAAACAAACAAGCAACAACAACAACAAAACAAAAACAAAAAATGCCATTAAAACACAAATATTGACATGCCTCTTGCCTACCTAAAAAAAAAATACAATGTAAGTTTTCCCTTTCTCAATAACCCCAGAATCTGCCCTGACTCCTGGCTGTACCTATCCTCCACTGTGCTCCCCAGTCTCTTACTTAAGTTATGTTATTCCACTGGCCTGCTTTTAAGCAATCATTTTTTCTTATTTTTATTTTTCTCTACTAATGTAAATTTTAGTAATTAGTATGTAACTGCTTTACCAATTTTGTATTTCTTGAATAACTGTCATTTCACTATTTCGTGTAATCGTCTCTGTATATTTATGTTATATTTCCTATCTTCAAAGCTCTATGGTCTCTGCTTTCTTTGCTCCGATTTCCTGCCAAGCACACACAGCCCTTGTCCTTTTTTCCTTCCTCCAGTATTCTACTGATGCTGCCTTTTTAAGTAGGACTTCTGTGGCATAGGATTAAACCACTCAGATTCTGTCCTTACCCTTCTGCCCTCCTGCCTTAGTCTGTCCAGGTGCTCTCGAGCAGATAACATCCTTCGTGTGTTCACTTTCTACTTATCTTCCATACTCCATTTAAGGATTTCATATTTTGTTTAGCTCTGATTACAGTATTTAATAAATATTTGTTAAATACGTAAGTAAATATCTACTGGATCAAAGATAAATCAAGAATGAATAATTCTCTGATGGAAAAGTGTTGATTGGGATGTGAATTCTAAAACTACAGGTAGATGATTCTTGTCAATGGTTACAGTTTCACAGGTTGATTCGGGGGATAGCTTGGATTGGGGTCACACCAAAGAGGAAGCCACATCACTAGACATACAAAAGACATTGCAAAGACACCTCAGGAAGGGGCTTATCAAACTTCATAAGTTTTCAGATTGGCTACTATGGATCTAAAAGCAGCCAAGGATAACTGTAATGTCCCAAGTCTCCACAATCACAAGGCTCTAATCAGTAAATATCTGAGCAAGACTGCCCTGTTTCTTAAACCCTTAAAAATAAATTTAATCCAGGAGAAGAATATATGAATATATTGAGCCTAGGTAGACAGCCTTATTCTCCAAGTACAGAGACTCTCAGGCTTTCTTTAATGCCAACCTTTCTAATTTATACCTAACTCGTCAATGCAAAACCACAGCCCTTGCTTCATAGAGATGAGATAGATAATTCTAGGCCCAGAAACCAGATGGATTAGGGTTATTCCAATACCATATTCCAACATGGTAACACTCATGAGGGTTTTGTAATTACAAAACAAAGGAAGTCATATATCAAGAGGCTTTCCAAATACATTGGTGGAAACATCAGGTAGGCAGGTCCTAGCTTCCACTCTACATATCAGATGCTATCTGGAGACATTTATAGCACTTGTGTTGGAGGAAGCAGGTGACCTGATTAGTTAACACATCTCCAAAGGCATTGTGTGTCAGAAGAATTTCAGGTTATACACACAAGTGGAGAGTAAATGGTCACTACAGGTTTAAAGCAGCCAAGGATAACTGTAATATTCCAAGTTTCCACAATCACAAGGCTCTAGTCCATCAAGCAGCATTGAGTAATCCTTAAAACAAGTATGGGTTTTGCCTGAGAACTTCAGTTAATAGCATCCAGAAGCTTAACTATGTTTTACTAACCTCACCACATCCCAGCAGCCCAAATGTACTACTGTCTCTATCTGAGATCTGCACTAACAACCAACAGAGGGTGTGAGGTTCTGCTTTTGCACACCTTTGCCTAGCTAGGTTACAACAGCCACAGTGACCTTCACACTTAAAGTAGATTCCTAAGCCCTCACTGCATATACTGAAATTTATGTAATATGGAGCCTGGCTACACATCTGTCCTCATAGCACACCACACGCCTCCCTCTAGTATTCTGACCACACTGGTTTTCTTACCATTCAACAGAATGAGCAATCTTACATCCAGGCTATAAGCACTTATGCCCTGTCTCGGAAAACAAATGGTCAAGATGCATGCATACATTGCATTCTCACTACTTTCCCCAAGTCATTCATGGTTTTGTTTCATCTTTACCTTAGGACTGTTTTCCTGACAACCCAATGTAATAAAATGGCTTCCTTTATTCTATATGTCTGCCAGGACGTTTTTTATACTCCTTATGTACTAACATTGCTACAAATGTATCTATTTCTGTACATATTTTGCTATATTCCCTGTAACCATAATAAGATCAAGAAAAAGAACACATTCACAATTTGAATTAAAAGCATAGGATTTGAAATTATGGGTGAGATGAAAGCAGTGTTCATCTTACTCATGCATCCTAGAAATAAAACATCTGATTTTAAGCCTTCAGAAGCCTAACAGGTCACATGTGAAGGATATTTTTTTTCGCTTCTCATTTTAATGCTCATGATAATCTTATGACCTAGAGGAAAACATCCATAGCAACATGAATTGTTCTCATCACATGGGCAGCTGAAAGGACTTCTTTTGGGTGCCTGCTTAGTCAGTACAATGCTGTCTCAACACAAGCAGCTAAAACAAGTGGGAAATAAAGAAATATACAGAACCTACCACTATAGAGTTTCCTTCTCATCTGTATTTAAAAGAACTATGTTTATACACACACACACACACACATATATAAACATATATATATATATATATATATATATATATATATATATATGTTTCCTTTTAGAAAACCTTAAAACGACTAAAAGACACTGAAATATTTAGGGGGAAGTCATGCATTAAAATTCCCCAAGTTTGCTTATAGGAAGCAGTTTCTAATTCTATATAACACAGAAAATATTCATCTAATCACCTACTACATTACAATTTCTTATATTTGAAGTAATAAAAAGGGAATTAAGTCCCCTGTTTTCCATACTAATTTGTATCTACTTTAAAAACGGATCAGGGAATTTGAATACTATCCATATTCAATGTGTGTTTCCTCTTAAATTGCTGTTTTTCCGTATTCTAATTTTTACAATAATAAAGTCTATGTGCTCTAGTTCCCAAACATGAATAAAAAGTTTTGTTCAAGTACTTAAGGAAAGTTCTGAGACTTTAAAATGCCAAGCTCTCATGAAGAATGTTTTTAAAGCAGAGGCAGGAATATCTAAAAGCTGAGACTTCTATGGAATTTAAAATACTGACATTTCCCGATCCTTATGTACTCTTCAGTCAGTGAGAGACCTTTCTATTACAATGGAATTCTAACATATTCTTTCCTGGAGAAACAGACCAAGAAGATCTCACCCTGAAAGTGTCAGGTAGTCAGCACAAGTAACTTTTATAATAGGTATCATTAATAAACAGCCCCTGTGCAAAGCATCTTCATATTCATTTAACATGGGACTGTATAATCACGGCTCCAGATCTATATCATTTCCAAGTCCCATTGTTTAATCTCATGTAAAAAATGATTTTGAAATCCATCTTTAAAATACACTGTGATTATAATCTACATAATCCAGTGAGTTCTTTTCCTTACTTTTTGTTTATTGTTGATGATAATGTTTGTATGTTTTGGCTGCTGAGGGTTAATTCCAGGGTCTTTCACATTAGGTAAGTGATCTACCCTGAGTTACATCTCCATTTAGTGTTCTTTTGTTGGCCTTTCTTATGCCTTGTCAAACAATAATGCATGTTATTAAATTTTCACAGTTTCACTTGTAATATATAGAAACAAATAAATATCTTAAAATCTATAAAGTCAAAATCCACTTACTTGCTTTCACTTATATGAGAGCATTCTTGGGCAATCAGGTGCAAAAATGCAACAATACATTTACCCTAAACTATAGCCTGTGGTGACTTAATAGCTACGCTGCTATTACTTCCAGACAGATTCTGTAGAATTTCAAAATACCTGACAACTGTCCATCCTTTTTACAGTTCTAAGATGAGACTCCTCTGCCATGTCCATCCAGCTGTAGGTATCACAACTACATTGCAGAAAAAAACAGTCTCTTCTCTCCAGGATTTCAGGCCCTTGCTATGTAAACTGCACACACACACACACACACACACACACACACACACACACACACCACAATGCAGGTGCAGTTTTCTGAATCTTTTCAAAGAAACAGAACGGGCAACCACAATGCTGCTGGCTCCCACTTAGCAAAGCAAAGGTCATGCATGTTTCCTTGATATAACTCAGATGTCATCCATGATGAATAAAGGGATTCTATACAGCTTGATTATGAAAAGTGTCTGCCTACAGAAATTCTCAGAAAAAAAGAACATTTTAGTGAGTGTTTCCTGCATGGCAAAGGCTTATGATGATGCATTGTTGATTTTAAAACTGTGCATTTTGAAAAACTGATGACCAGAAACACTATGATAAAACACCATTGGTAGTTCATTCTGCCTACACTGCAAAGTTTGGCACATACTTTTGGCTACATTTACATCTATGATTAATTTTTTTAAATAGAAGAAATAGACAATCATGGCATTTAAAGAAATGAACACTGATACACATTGCTTTGAGAAAAGAATAGAAGCAAATTTCAGCACACCACAATATGCATACCAAAACAGGCCTGCAGGGATCCGCCTGAAGTTTTGAAATGTGTGTTGTTCACAATTTTGTGTGTATCCACCACTCCTCCTGTTGCCATTAATGGGAATTACTCAAGTGTACTTAGAACAAGTAGGCATTTTGATTATGTACTTGCACAGTCAAGCAATAAATTTACATACTCTCAATTCCAGTTTATTATTTTAGTGTTAGTTTTTTAAAATCACTCATACATTTTATAACAGATTGAGAAAAAAAATAGGTAATAGGGAGACATGGTGCATTCAAGATGCATTTTACTAAATGTTTCTATTTTCCTTAATCTCCTAGACCAATCATTTCTTAATTCCTCTTACAAACTAAATGGGGATCTATTGTCAAGAAGTAGAGAAGAACAACCCCAAGATAACTCCAGTGATCCTCACTGGTCCCTACTTATCCAATGTAGCAAATGAGACAGATCTCCATGTACTTCTTAGCATACTGTGCAACTTTCCTCAGCAGTTCTCTCTGTGTGGTATCTGCCTTTGTTTACAAATCTATTCAAAGACTGACAACAGATTTCCCCATAATGTCCATCATGGAGACAGATTGATAGGAGGACAATCCAACCAACATAAAGGCCCATCAGCTGTTGTTCATGAAACAGGGAAATTGGGAGTCATGTGGACTAATGACCAACATCTCCAGTTGGAGTCTATGAGAAGTTTGGGGAAATTTTTACCAACACTAGTTGTCTCAGAGTTTGGATTTTTTGTTGGTTTTGTTGTTGATACTATATGGATATTTGAAGGGTTCAGTAGATTAAATATTAGCCACTAAAAAAAAAAACAATCAATTTCAGTGAAAAATAAGTATCATAACTAGTACCATAATCTATCTACCCAAAAAAATCAGTTTTTCCCACATAAATCTTAATCAGAAGGAAGGATGAAAAGAGGTTAGTCACAATGAACATAAAATTTTAAAAACTAAATATCTCTCAGAGCTTCTGAGTACCGAGGAGCTCAGTCTCACATGTTTGTGCTGTGGTTTGGTTTCAAGCATTTTCATAATGGAAACAGACAAGAATTGACTTCCGGACAAGGTACAAGAGAGAGCTGGAGACAAGAACTTCAGAGATAAATAACAGTATTCAGGTCAATACATCTGGAGAGTAAACAAATACAACCCTTGATTTGCATTCTGGGAAAAAAATTATGTAGTACCTTACAGACTTTCAGGTTCTCTACTTAATTTCTCAAAATCAACACAACTGGCTAGTCTCTGACTGAAAAGAGTTCAGCTGCAGCATGGCTTGGAATTCAAAGCTGCACCTCTAATGTAAAAAAAAAAAAAAAAAGTTCCATGTTAATTTATCTCATGGTGTCCTCAGGGCACAAAGGACTGTTGGTGATCCTTCTGCTGCTCTATCAAATCAGCATTTCACAGTATCATCTGACTGCAGATGATATGGGTGGTTGAAGTTTTATACCAGAACTACCCACGGTACTTTGGGAACTCACATGAAGTACGCATAAAAATACAGAGACACCTGGAGGTAGAGCCAAATGCCAGTGAAAATGTATGAATGTCTCTCAGTGTCTCACATTTATTATTTTAATAACATCTGAATACTGTACATGGAAGTATTACATTGGATTTGTCTTCCTTCCCTTCTATGGATATGAGTGAGTCTGCTGAAGTTACTTTCATTTGACTCTTAAGCTTGCCACCTCAAACCCCAAGAAGAATGGTAAAAAGCACTAAGTCTCAACCTTTCCAGCCATATATGACTGTATGACTAGCCTAGTGTCCTCTGAGTAAGAAGTAGGAGAAGAATTATTACTGGAAAGGCCCTTGCTAGCAAACCACTGGTTTTCTTAGCCTCATATATCTCAGTTGTATTAGAATTGGCTATGGTTCCTAGTTTCCCAAGACCAAAACAAAAATCATGAAGGAAGTAGATCACTAGGAATGTTCCATGGAGTAATACTTTGTCCCCAATTCTTTTCTCTCCTTTCATTTGTTTCCTGTCTTTGATGGGGAAAAAAATCATGGTTAGAGAAATCTGAATCACAAAAAGGCTACTATGATGCACCTGTATTAAGAGTCTAAAAGATAATGAAAAATTTTAGCAACTCCTCTCCACATATAGTTGTTATTATTATTACTATTATTATTATTACCACCATAATCTTCATCATCATTATCATTATCATTTTAGTTCATCTTATAGCAATTTTATACATTAAGCCTAGAAAGATTATAAGACATAGCTGGTCAGACATATCTTGGAAAACATCCTGATTCTTCAATTTATTGGTTAAGTTATCTTAAAGATACAAACTAGCTAACCAAAGACAAAGTTTTATCACTTGCAAAGTGTAAATAAGAGGTTTTAACTTTTGAAATTGTTTTGAAAATATATGATATGATGATTATAAAATTAGGTTGAATCATGAATCTCCTGTATATGTTAAACATTCAGTGAATGCTGTTATATGTTGCCTATTATTTGGTTAATTCTTAAAATATCAGGCCCATTCAAGTTAAATAATTCATAGTAATGAAATCATAATTCACCTGCTAAGGGTATAGTCTCATCTATAGTATATTGAGATAGAATCACTTCTCTAGGAGGAAGAGGGTAGGGTTGAGATATGAACTCTGCTTGATAAAATGTCATTTCCTAAATGTTTCAATGCCAATTAGATGATCCATCATTTAAATGTCACTGCATCATTAGGAGTCTAATTAATCAATAGACCAGTTCACTGATATTGTCATAATTTGACGATATTGAAAAATGACAATACTTTCAGAGTTGTTGCTTGGTTGAAGGAAATAGATCACTGGTGATATGGTGTTGGGGCTATATCTCTACTCTACCAACTGTACTCCACCATGTTCTCTCCACAGTGGTGGTCTTTGTCATCACAAGCCCAGGATCAAAGAAGACAAATGATTATGGACTTTAAACTCTGAGCCAAAACTAAAAGTCTTGATTCCTTTCAACCATTTCTCTCAAGTATTTGTCACTGTAACAAAAATCCTGACTTAGCACAATGTATTTAATTTAGATGACATGGGGTTATTGCACCTCCCACTCAGACAAAACCGTTGGCTCATTCTGTGTTACTAACTCTTTTTACGTACCTTTGGGATCCCCTTTTCCATAGAAGGAATCTCAAGATTCAATACCAGCAATAGCAACACCAGATGCTATTCAGAACCACAGTTGCTTTCTTACTTAGGCATCCCACAGTGGGAAATTCTCCTGTGTATAGTGTAACTTGGCACCACCATGACAGATGCTGTGAGAGAAAAAGCCAGACGCACTCATGCTAATGAGAAGGGAAACTTCATATTCATTTGAACTATCAGATGCCAATGACAAAGAAGTGAACAGTTCAGATAAGTCCTTTGCTTAGATCTTAGTCTACTTTGTGCTGCTATGAGATAACTGGTCATTTAAACTGAGCAGCAATTTACTGTCTGAGGTTCTGAAACTAAGAATTATAAGACAGAGGACAAGCATGTTTCAAGGCCCTTTCTGATGCATCATCCGGAGGTGAAACAACAATGACAAAAAAAAAAAAAAGGTTGAGAAAAGGATAGAAGACTTAATTTGTCTTTTTATGGAGAACCTATACTTGTGACAATGGAATCAATCTACTTAAGAGACAGGAGTTCCCATGGCTAATTGCCTCACAAATATCTCCCTTCTTAATACTGTTACCATGACAACTAAATGTCAATATGAGTTAAGCATAACCCCTCTTGACTAAGCTTAACATCTAGCAGCAGAATAAAACATAAATCTAAACACAATGAAAGGTGATGGTCTTAGGAGAATCAAATTGTTTTGGAGTCTTAGTTTTCCCAGTCAGTATTTAGGAGCGACTTTAGGTGAATGTATCTTTAGCTGGGAAATTATAACATCAATAAACTAAGATTGTCACTGTAAGTGCATATCAAAGACCTAAGTTTAAAGAGGAAAATTATAAAAGAGGAAAGTTTCAGAAGAAACTTAGAATATTTAATAAATTTTGTACATAGGAAAATCTTAAGAAGAGATCCTGAAAAGCCAGAAAAGAAAATGTAGGTTTATTTGACTTTAAGGGAGATAAAGGCATGGCTACCAAACCCAATAACTAACTAAAAAAATAAAACCTGGGAAAACATATTTGTATAACATACAATATACCAAATGTTTAGAAAACTTCTGAAGTATGTAAACTTTGTATTATCTATTTGACCAAACCCCACAAACAGATGTTTCATGTATTGGAATATGCAAACAAAACACAATGTCAAAAGTAGAATTATGCAAATTTTAAAAGAAAACAAGAAAGAAACTATTAACATTTGAACAATAATGTGAAATCTTTAAAGACCAGCAGCATTTGGCACCCATGGAAGCTTAGAAAAAATAATTACTTTCATTTACTGCTGGTAAGGTCATACCTTTATTGAGAAAATGTTATTACAAAATATTTACTAAATCTTAAATTATATAACCTTTATCTCCATCATTCTGCATTAGAGTGTATCTATTTTAAGGAAATATGAAAGTATGTCTCTCCTAGACTGCACAGATGTCTCCTATCATAGGTTAATTCTACTTTAAAGTGGTCATCCTCAAAGTACAAATGACTCATAAACCTACAACAATCAAGAACATTCATCAGTTGAAGGACATTAAGTTCTTTCTACTTCCTAACTTTATGAATAGTGCAGCAATGAACAATTCTGAGCGTGCATTTGTAGAGTAGGAGGTTGAGTCCTTTGAACATATGCTATGGAGTAGTATATCTAGGTTTGGTGGTAGATCTATGTTTTATGTTTCTGACAGTTCTCAACACCAATTTCCATAACTCTCATCCATCATCTAAGAAAAAAAAATATTTGCAGCAGATAGAAACCATCACAGAAATCCACAACTGGTCAAATGCAATAAACAAATGACCATGGGGTGACTAACAACAATTTATACCAACTAATACCTCTACAACATAACCCTTATACCTGAGGCTCAGGAAACATCATGGAAAAGGAGAGGTAGAATGACAAGACCCAGAGTACCAGAACATCTGCTATGCTACAGTGTTTCTATAGGACAAAGAATCTGCACCATGACATTTCAAAAGTATAGTTGTTAGACAACCACAGGAGTTGGCATGCTAATGTAGGAGGAGGAAGAGTGGGCTGCGAGAGGAAGAATAAGTCTTTTCCAGGAATGAGCTCCCTAATAAGTTATTGAATCCCAAGAAATCAGACCTAAGCAAATAGACCTCAGAGAAACACCGAATGGGCTGAGCAGGTCATATTGATTCATGCATATATTCATACACATTCACACACATACATGTAACACTAATTAAAGGTCATAAATTTGAAAGGTAAAAGTTACAGGTACAAGGAGGAGTTGGAGGGGTGAGAATGAGAGGTGGAAGTAAAATGAATATAGTGCTCACATATTAAATTCTAAAGAAAAATTAAACTGAGGGTATCATATTCACCCAAATAAGAAAGCTTCAAATTAAAGTGTCAACTCATATACACAACTTGCCTGACCATCAGCTTTTGTTATCAGAATATCTGATAATAACACTCTAATCACATGAAAAGTGGGAATATCCTCTTATCTCAGAAGGACACTTGGTGAAACCTGTGATGATTACAAATTTGACCTTAAATCCCACTTCCAGGAAAACTTAATGTAAAAAATAGCCACACAACTGCACATATTCATGTGTTTGAGAATTGTCATGACAGATCTCTTTACACTAGTAAACAGTTGGGTATATCAATCAATCTTAAAAATATAAGTACTTCCACAAAAGAGTAGAATATGGTCTAAAAATGAACCAGAAGTATTTGTAGTTAAAAATATTTTATAGTGGATATACTTCAAAAGGTATAGCATATTGCTTTATTAAAATATATAATGTTAATATATATTAACATATGCATACAAGTATATATACATATAAACATATATGCATAACATTTATATGTGTATATATTTAGATATATTCATAGGCATTTATTTACTACTTAAAGACCATGGTAGCTTCTTATTACTTCAGAAGGAAAAAAAACATAAATTCATTAGTACACTTTGCACATTCTGATGTGTTTTGATATTATACAAGTTTTGATATTATACCACTTACAAAAATAAGAATACAAAAATCATTTGTGTTATAGAAAGAAAAATGGGGATATGTAACCAAGAATGATATTTCAGTGGATTATGTTGTTTCCACCTTGAATCCCTTTACCAAGCTTATAAACTTATATCTTAGGCATAATACATGCTGGCTGATAACATCTAACAATTTCTCATTTTTCAGAGAGTAACTTTGACTACATAAGATTCCTATTCCCCAAGATATGATGTGTCCAACCCTGGGTCATTTCTCAATGGAAGCCCAGCCAGCTTGTAGTTCAAGATAACTCTGAAGTATGATTCGTGCCCTAGAGCTCAGCAAGAAATATGCCTAAAGCTAGATTTCAAATGGCACATCTGTGCTCACCAACTCATCATAGTCATATACTGACCTACTTTTCTTCCCTTAAAAGCTACAGAGTGAGTTCCAGGACAGCCAGAGCTACACAGAGAAACCCTGTCTCAAAAAAACAAAACAAAACAAAACAAAAAAAAGCTGATGGAGCCCTAGCAGTGAAGCTATGGGAATATGGGAATCTGAGATACAGATAAAAGCTATCTAGAAGAACCTAGTTTTCTCCCAAACCTCTTGCCCTGGATCAACATCCCCAGTAGAAGAGATTACCTCTCCAATCCACTTCTACTTGTAGAATAGCCACTATCTCAAATGTGACAGGGTTTCTCTATGGACAGTAAGTGTACTTTGCTGGATTTGCCACATCTGTTTTCTTCCCCATCAATAAAGAAGCTGTATTCCTTTATAGTCCAATTCATAAGAGCTGAACCTTCCAAGAGAAAGAAATTGCACATTGAAAGGTCTTTAGGGCATGACCAATAATAAGAGGAACCTAACATGTTGATCAAGAGTTATCTTGAGAAGCATAGATCTAGATGAAGCTGGAGTCAGATATGAATGCTTGTCACTTTTATGTATCATCTTCCATGATAATATTTGATGAAGTTCTGAAGAATTCTGAGATGCTCTTGAGATGACATGGATGCTTGGAAAAGTCACAGACCATTCTATATCACACAGAAAAGAAAGACTGTTATGATATATTATAGGAACACAGGAGATTCATTTAAAATGTGGCAGTGGAAGGTTCACCTAAGAATAGAAGATAGAAGATATAGATATTCTGTGGAAAGAACTAAAAGAAGGCATTCCATTTATCAAGACAATAAGGAATGCATTGGTGGAAAATAGAGAATGTTGATGGAGAACTTCATGGCAACTGTCGTCTGCAGAAATAGAGTAGGATACAAAGAGATAGAGACAGAGTAGGAAATAGAACTGCAAATAGCAAGTAGGACAATGGAATCTCAGAACAAATGGATCAGACAGCTAGAATGGTCAAATATACCATGAAATAGGGAAGAATATCAGAATTAAAAGCAGGCAAGTCTAAATAGACTAGCCAGGAGGGTAGTTAACTGGTCAATACAATTTGGAATTCCTGGAGTATAATATTGAACCAACTGAAGTATTACTTGATAGAATAGTTCAGTTTGTAGAGATGTTTTAGTGTTTCTATTGCTATAATAAAACATCATGACAAATAATCAATTTGAGAAGGGAAGGGTTTGTTTCAACTTACAATTCCAAGAGTACACTCCATTACTGAGGGAAGCCAGGACAGAAATTCCAGGTAGGAATCTGAAGACAGGAGCTGATGCTAAGATCATAGAGAAGTGCTGGTTACTGCTTGCTGCCCATGGCTTGCCCATGGGAGGCCTGAGCCAGAGTGAGCTAGGCTCTCCTATATCAACCAACAGTCAAGAAAATGCACAACATGCTTTCCCAAAGACAATCTGGTGGGGCATTTTCCTAGTAACTCCTTCTAAAATGACATTAGCTTTTTTCAAGTTGTCCTAATAAATATCTAGCACAGAAACCAAAAATGAATAAGGAGACTGTGACCAGATACCCAGTCAAAAGCAGTAATCCTGGCATATATTCCAGTTTCCACCTGGTTGTCATACCCTGAACTCATCATTTGTTGAAAAGATTGAATACTTTCTCAAAAGAGAGTACCTGAAAGCAAACACAAATGACAGAGCACCTTCCAGCCCTCCCTCAAATGATTCATAGCTTGTTATTAAATGACCACATACTGATACACTTTGAAAGATGATGGCATTTTCAACAAATGGTGCTGGTTCAAATAGTGGTCCATATGTAGAAGAAAGAAAATTGATCCATTCCTAGCTCCCTATACAAAGCTCAAATCTAAGTGGATCAAGGACATCCACATAAAAACAGATACACTGAATCTAATAGAAGAGAAAGTGGGGAAAAGTCTCAAACACATGGGCACAGGGGAAAAGTTCCTGAACAGAATACCAATGGCTTGTGCTCTAAGATCAATAATCAACAAATAGGACCTCATAAAATTGCAAAGCTTCTGGAAGGCAAAGGACACTGTCAATAGGATGAAACAGCAAACAACAGATTGGGAAAAGATCTTTACCAATCCTATGTCCAATAGAGGGCTAATATCCAATATATATAAAGAACTCAAAAAGTTAGACTCCAGAGAACCAAATAACCTTATCCAAAGAAGGGGAACAAGCTAAACAGAGAATTCTCAACTGAGGAAACTCTAAGGGATGTGAAGCACCTAAAGAAATGTTCAACATCCTTAGTCATCAGGGAAATGCAAATCAAAACAACCCTGAGATTCCACCTCACACCAGTCAGAATGGCTAAGATCAAAAACTCAGGTGACAGCAGATGCTGGCGAGGATGTGGAGAAAGAGGAACATGCCTCCATTGCAGGTGGGATTGCAAGCTGGTACAATCAGTCTCCAAATCAGTTTGGCAGATCCTCAGAAAACTGGACATAGTACTACCTGAGGACCCAGCTATACCACTCCTGGGCATATACCCAGAAGACGCTCAAACATATAATAAGGACACATACTCTACTATGTTCATAGCAGCCATATTTATAATAGCCAGAAGCTGGAAACAGCCCAGATGTCCCTCAACAGAGGAATAGATACAGAAAATGTGGTACATTTACACAATGGAATACTACTCAGCTATTAAAAACAATGACTTCATGAACTTCCTAGGCAAATGGATGGGACTTGAAAATATCATCTGAGTGAGGTAACCCAGTCATAAAAGAACGAACATGGTATGTACTCACTGATTAGTGGATATTAGCCCAAAAGTTCAGAATACCCAAGATTCAATTCACAGATCATACGAAGCTTAAGAAGAAGTAAGACCAAAATGTGGATGCTTCAGTGTTTCTTAGAAGGGTGAACAAAATACTCATAGTAGGAAGTATGAAGACAAAGTGTGGAGCAGAGACTGAAGCAAAGGCCATCCAGAGACTGCCCCACCTGGGGATACATCCCATATACAGCCATCAAACCCAGACATTAATGTGGATGCTGGGAAGTGTTTGTTGATGAACGCATGATAAGCTATCTCCAAAGAGGCTCAGGCAGAGCCTCCAGAGAGACAAATGCAGAGGCAGATGCCTGCAGCCAACCATTGGACTGAGTGTGGGGTCTTGGATGGAGGAGTTGGAGAAGGGACTGAAGGAGCTGAGAGGGTTTGCAGCCCCATGGAGGGAGCAACTGTGTCAATTGGCCATACACCCCAGGGCCCCTAGAGACTGGACCACCAACCAAAGAATACACAAGGAGAGACTCATGGTGCTGGCCACATATGTGGCAGAGGAGGGCCTTGTTGGGCATTAGTGGAAGAAGAGGCACTTGTGCCTGAGGGTGTTAGATGCCCCAGTGTGGGGGAATTCTAGGGAGGGAAGAAGAGAGTGGGTAAGTAGGGGAGCACCCTCATAGAGGTAGGGGGAGGGGGATGTAATAGGGGGTTTCCAAAGGGGAAAACACTTGAAATGTATATAAAGTAAATATCCAAAAGAAAAAGAAAAAGAAAAAGAAATCTAATGGAAATCAGAAACTAATCTGATCTTGCCAACATACAACTGTAGAATAGGCCAGTACATATTTGACTTGTCTTCTCCATTCTGCCAGCATCCATATGAGTACTGTCTCACTAGTTACTTGTAACTCCAAATATCCTTTGCTGTCTCCTCCTTACTCCCAATGATGTCAATTTCATCATCATCTCTTATTATATTTGCTAAAAGAACTTGTTATTTTGACAGTGGCTTTGGTTGCTTCATTCCACTCTACTCAGGATGCTATGATAATTTTCTTAAAATATCTTCTCTAAAATGATCAATGACTTAAACCAAAGCTTCTAATGTCATAAATTAAAGTCCATGATATTCAAACCACAGTTTAACTGTCAGATTCATCTTCAGCAAGCAGCATCTTCAACCACATAACCTTCTCTCTATTCTGTCCATGGGAGACCTCAAGCAAAGTCATTAACAGATCTCTCTTTCTGGCCATCCTCCTTTCCCTCACCTTATAAGCCAACATGTTACATATCTCTTATTCTCAAGCCATGAAGAATTAATTATCTTTGCACGTGGATTCTCATTTTATTCCAGCCTCTGTTGTACCACAGAAAACACATTATTAAATATATGGATATTATCTCCAAATTTTCAGCATTTAAATTAGTATTTGGCACACAGAGTTCCCCTGTATATTCTTAGTAAATTGAATCCATAGATGAGATGTTATAGCCTTTTTTTTTTTAATTGTAACTCAGGTATTTTTTATTCACATGGGACTTTACTGAGTTATTAGAAATTTCAATTTGGAAGTCTATGGTTTGCTAAGTGATAAAGTTTGACATTTTAGGTAGAAAAAAATAAATCACTTTGCCTATTTCTCTACTGTGATTTTTATTATTTATTTATTTCATTTTAATTATTTTAAGTTTTAATTCATTGTTTTATTTATTTACTTCCCAAATGTTACCTCCTTCCTAGTCCTCCCTCTCAGTGTTCTTTACCCCCCTATCCCCTACCCCCTTCCCTTTGCTTCTGAGAGGGTGCCCCCTAGACATCTTCCTTCTCTCTGGTGCATCAAGTCCTACTGTGATTTTTAGAATTAAATTTTCAAATCAACTCTCTTTTAAAAAGCCCATGGTTATACACAGGCATGTACTCTCCTGTCCCTAAACAATAGGCATATTTAAATTTGTTATAAAACATATTAATAAATTTCAACTGTATTTCATAAGAATATAATCATTAAAAATGTAAAGAATAAATTATGATGAACGTCTTTTTTCAAAAACTGTCAACTTATGGCCAAACTTGCTTCATAAAATCAACTATTTACCTTGTACATCATTATTTTTACCTTAATTCCAGATGTCATTATATATCCATTATTATGATACTGTATGTCTGTGCAAATGCTAACACCTCTACTTTAAAATATAATCATGAAGCATTTCCACATCTATAAACATCTCATTTATTTTGTATTATTTTCAATATTAAGTCAATGTTCATTTTTTTCCCAAATTCTTTTTAAACTTTCAGCTATTTGTCTCAGAAAAGAAAGTAAAACAGCTCCTAATTTTTCACAACTAAATCCTCTATTTTTTAGAGTCAAATTTAGAGATTCATGGCCTCAAATAATTTTGCCAAGTAACTGTAACAACAATAATTTAGGACAATGACATCCATTTCTTTACCACTAGATAAAGGAAAATGACAGAGCAGAAATTCCAGGACCTGCTCATCTGGTCTTTTGAGGAGGCCCCAGAGAGAGAGCATTCCAACTTCCCTGGGCTGAAATCACAATCAAGAACTGATTGCAATAGTGGTATTGAGTATCTCTGCATATTTCTATGCTAAACACCCAATTTCCCCTCTTTATTATATAATTACTGATTGATTACTAGAAACTAAAGCTAATAAAGAAGTGTTGAGAATCTTTCCCCCATAGGAAGAGAGTAATGACTATGAATTATGCAATATTTTAGAAAATGGATAAAATACCTTATTTGCAATTTAGATACTCTCTAGCCCTTCAATTCCTATTCCATGAAGTAATAACCACTTTTACTGTGAACATACCACACAATAAGGACTTTACACAAATATTAGCTCTTCAAATGCTGCTTCATGGATATTTGCGAAAGCAGGGATTTTGACTGCATTGCCGATAACCAAAACAATACTTAAGAAGAATGAGCCGTGATATTTGACTATAGGTCTTTGCATCTGTTTCCATCATTTGCTGGATAAGGCCTCTCAGGAGAAAGTTAAGCTAGGTTCTTGTCTACAGGCATAACAGAGTATCATTAACAGTGTCTGGGCTTGTCTCTCCCTCATGACTGGGTCTCAAGTTGGGCCAGTCATTGGTTGGCTGTTCCCTCAGTCTCTGTTCTATCTTTATCCCTGCACATCTTGGAGGCAGGACAAATTTGGGGATGAATGTCTTGTAAGTGGGTTGATGTCCCACTCCTTCCCCTCAGAGTCTGTCTGGCTACGGGAGGGGGCCATTTTAGTCTCTATATACCCTGCTGGTTGGGAAGTCTTGTGGAAGAGTAGGGGGATAGAATTGAGCAAGCTGGAGGGTTCTAGGACATGACAAGAAAGCCTACAGAGTCAACTAACCTGGGCCAATAGTACCTCACAGAGACTGAGCCATCAAACAAAGCTTAGTGCAGAGGCTGGACTTAGCCCCCCTCCCATATTTGTAGCAGATATGCAGGTTGGTTATTATATGGGTCCCCTAACATTTGGAGAGGGGCCTGTCTCTGACTCTGTAGCTTTCCATTGAATCCCCTCCCCCTACTTAGACTGCCTGGTTGGGTCTCAGTGGGAGAAGAGATGCTTAGTCCTGATGGGACTAGATGTCTCAGGATGAGTTGGGACCCCAGGGGAGGCTGCCCCTCTCTGAAGACAAGGGGAGAGGTAATAAGGGCAGGACTAGGAGGAAAGGAGTGCTGGGGGGATCCGATTGGGATATAATGTAAATAAAAACTAGATTATGAAAAATGATGAACATCCCCTCAAATAAGCATAATTAACTCTTGCTGTCATTGTGAACTGCATGTTTGTGTTCCCATCTCAATTGAAGGTAGTACTTCAAATCAAGTTCATAGCACTGAGTACCTACCTTAAAAAATACAGTCAGTCAACAGCACACTTGAAAGCAAAGAGAATAAATCATATGCAAAAATGAGTTGATGACAAGAAATAATCAAACGCAAGGCAAAACCAAGAAAATAGTAACAAAAATCTACAAGGATTCAATGAAACAAACAAACAAACAAAAAAAAAAAAAAGGTTCTTTTAACAACCCCTTGGGAAAATAAACTAAAAGGCAAGAAAGAAAAATTAGTAGATGATGGGGGATAGGCATAACAACAGACACCAAGAAAATCCAGAAAATATTGAAACATACTTTTAAAACCTATACTGTACTAAATTAAAAATCTAAAACAAATGGAGAGTTGTCTCAATAAATACCATTTACCAAAATTAAATCAAGAGCATATGACCAATTTAAGATACAGAATTAATAAGTAAAAGTCTACCAACCAAATAAATCTCAGGTTCAGATGGTTTTAGAGCAGAATTCTGCCAAACTTTCAAAAGCAACTTAATGCCAATACTCATGAAGTTATATTACAAAATAGAAACAAAAGGAACATTGTTCAACTCATGTTATGAGGTCACAGTTACCCTGATACCCAAACTATGTAAAGCCCCAACAATGAAAATTACAGACCAATTTCCCTTATAAAGATAGTTGTAAATATTATTTTAAAGTTACTTGCAAGTTGAACATTTCATAAGAAATATACACTTTGATCAAGTAGGCTTCATTTCAGAGATGTAGGGATCATACAACATATATAAACCAATAATTAAAATTTACCATATGAACAAATTGAAAGACAAAAGCTACATCTTCATTTCATTACATTCAGAAAAGGCCTTTGACAAAATCTAACAACCCTTCATGATAAAAGTCCTAGAGAGAATGGGGAAACAAGGGAAGTATCTAAACATAATAAAGGCAGTTTACAGCAAACGCATAACCAACATCAACTTAAATAGAGAGAAACTCAAAGCAGCTCCACTAAAATCATGAACAGACAAGATTACCACTTTTTCCATGTCTACTCAATATAGTACCTGAGGTCATGGCTAAAGCAATACAAACACTGAAAGAGTTAAAGGGTATACAAAATATTCAGTAATTATAATAGTAAGTGATGCTACAAATTCCACCAGAAAACTCCTATATCTGGTAAATAGTTTCACCAAAGTAGCTGGAAACAAAATTAGCTCACAAGAATCAGTAGCCCTCCTCTATCCACATGACAAATGGAGTATCAGAGAAACAACACTTTTCACAATAGCCTCAAATGATATAAAATATCTTAAGGTCACCCTATCCAAGTAAGTTAAAGCCATACCTATCAAAATTCTAACACAATTCTTCACAGATGCTAAAAAGACAATTTTCAGTTTTATAGGGAAACATACACACACAAAGGATAGATAAAACCATTCTCATCAATCAAAATATGAATACTTAAGGAATGTTATAACATGTAATATTACTCAGCCATTAAAAAGTTACCTGAAATTCTCAGGAAATTTGATAAAAATAAAATAAAATCATCCTGAGTGAGGTTACACATACTCATAAAGACACATATGCTGTGTATTTGCTTACACATGAATATTAGCTTTTACATTAATGATATCCAACCTACAATCCATAAAAACACAGAAGTTAGGGTTAGAACAAGGGAATAGGAGTGGAGTCAGGTAGATCTCCCTAAGAAAGGAAAATAGAACAGATAGTTATAGATAGAGGGGGAGGACTTGAATGAAGGATCAGGTCAAGAGAAGGAAGTAACAAGGAGAGAATATGGCAGAGACAAATATAACTAAGATCCAGTTGAGGGACAGGATGAGACCCTACTACAATAGAAGCATGTATCTATATACATATACATGAAAGTGATATAAATGAAATCATAATAATAGGGGAGGCAAAGCTCTAACTGATACATCTCTTGTCATTTAATGAAGCTTCCAGTACAAGGATTGGGTTACATCTAGTTGAGTGGTTGGCCAAAGTGGTACCCTGGAAAACTTGCAAACAATCCAGGATATTGCCAATACTCTGAATTGCTGCCCTTTAACTGATGGCAGGCCCCACTGCTGAAGCAAACACCTACACAATTCATTGAACATAGAGAACTCCAGGTGGTGACTACAGAAAGTCTTTACCCTTATGTGCTAGCATCTTTGGTACAGGAAGAGACTCTACACACTACCAAAGGAGAAATGTAAATACCAACCCAGCCACAAACTCTTTCATCTACAGTTGTGTCCTGCCCGCGAGATATGCTAGTGCAATGGTGACATGGAGCTCGTGGGAATAACCAAACAATATCTGAGTTGACCTAAGGCCCAATCCACGAGATGGAACCCACACCTGACAATACTTGGGTGGCCACGAACTTGAGACTAGAGAGACCAGGGTCCTAGGATAAAACAAACTACTACTGTTCTTAGTGAAACAAACAAAAATGCTAGCAATAAAATGACTCCTAATTAAACATGCTTTATTTATATACCAGTGCCTTGTTCAGCCATAATCAGAGAAATTTCCTCCTATGGTAGACGGTAACAAATACAAAATACACAGCCAGATATTATGCAGAGGAAGAGAGGCCAAGGAACATTCAGTCGTATGTGGGATGTCTCTATCAAAACCCTCTTCTCCTGGCTCATGGAACCCTGCAGAAAAGAAGAAGAAAAAGCCTAATAGCCAGAGGGAATGGAGGGCATCAAAAATATATAACCCTCAAGATCAACAAGATTGATATATATGAACTATCAGAAACTGAGGCAGCATGCACAGGGCCTGCAGAGGTTTACTTCAGGTGGGGCCCTAGAGCTGAATAGAGAAGTGGACACATGCCTGCATCCCTAATACAGAAGTTATCTCCAATTGATAAACACTTGCAAATGAGAAATTAGTTTTCACCAAGGGAGTCTCAGTGGGCATCATAAGGGTAGGCTGCATGCCTAGCAGTGGATGACCAACAGAAAATGAATCCAATTGCATCATTAGAAGTACCTTGTCTTATAATGTCATGTCAGGGCTTTTTAAATAAATCTTATGTTTATGTTCATTTTATTTTAATGATATTTTTCTCTATTTAACATTCAGGTTCTTTGCATACATATTCTGGCTTCCAGTTTAGTGCTTTTATTATCCTCTAGAAGGGTGTTTGTTTTCTTATGAGAGGGAAAAGGGGGATTGATATGCATCGGAGGGTAGTGGTGCGAACAGGGAGAAGTACAGAGATGCTGTGGTAAATATTAATCAGAAGTTTCTACCCTGTCTTAGATCATTCAGTTCCCTGGCAAAAGACACAAAACTTTTATTTCTATAATAAGCCCCAAACAGTTGGACTGATATCCATCCTCTATGTTAGTTTATAATCCCAATTATAATTTGCCATAATCTGCTTGGGCTGCTCTTGCTAATCGGCCTGCCCTCATGGCTGTGTTTTCATGATTTACCTACCCTATGACCCTATGGCATATTTTCCTTTCTCCACCTACTCTCTTTGTTCCTCCTGTGCTCCTGCCTCGGACCCCAAGCCTGGGAACAGAAACTCCGCCTACCTCTCTTCTGCCCAGCTATAGGCTGTAGGCATTTTATTCAACCAATTATTTTAAATTAAAGAGCAAGGTTACATAGCATCACTCGTGTGTACATGAGGATCTCCTAGTCCCTGGGGGCAATCAGACCTTGGAGGCCAGTATTTAGCATTACAATTCCAACAGACCAACCAAACCTCAATAAAGGGAGGAAAAACCATAATCAAATTACACTACATAAGAAAAAAAAAGCTGGTTTTAATGAAAGGTAAAAACAAGAATCTAGCTTTTTTCAAGTTGACCTACTAACTATCCAGCACAGAGAGCACAAATGAATAAAGAGACTGGGATAAGAGACTCAGCGGAAAGAACGTATGATCCTGGCATGCATTCCAGTGTCCAGGGGTTCTCATAGCCAGAACCCAGCAGCTTGTGAAAAAAATTTAGTTCCCAGGGAAAAGGACCAGAAAACAAGGACAAGTGATAAGGCATCTTTTTGCCCTCCCCCAAATGATGTATGGCTTGTTATTCAGATGACCACATAGCTAATAGTGAGAAAAACCAGGAACTGATCTGATCTTTCCCAACACACAACTGTAGAACAGGCCAGGGCATGTCTACTGTTCAGTATGTCTTTTCTCCGTTCTGCCAACATCCACATGATAACTGCCTCACCAGTTACATATAACTCCACATGCTTGCTTCCCTCTGCTCCTCCTCACTTAGTGATGTCTGTTTCATCATTATCCCTTACTTATATCTACTAAAACAACTTGTTATGGACGTTTTGCTCCATTCCTTTCTACTTAGAGTTCTAAGATAGTTTTCTCAACAAATCTAGAATGCTACTGTAATGATCCTCTCCTTAAAAATGATCAGTGGATATCATTTGCCACACATCAAAACTAAAGCTTCGAATGCTACTGAGGGCCCATCATAGCTTAGCCACAGTTTGTTTACAAGATATATGTTTTTCCTTATAAGTGATACCTGAATAAAAATTTGAGCCACAACAGTGAAATGAAGCCCTATAGACCTGGTAAGATTGTTCAGTGGTCAAAGCACATGTCACTTGAAAAACCAAGGCTGAGAAGCCATATTTGATGATATAAAACATATAATATGACTTCACAAAAACTTCCTCTACAGCTATGTCTGGTAGGTGTGTGTGTGTGTGTGTGTGTGTGTGTGTGTGTGTGTGTGTGTGTGTGTGGTCTGTCTCTCTGTCTATGCAAGTATTATTAAATATTAACTAATAATGATGATACAATTTTAGGAAAGCATTGGCATGGTGACTTTTATGAGTATTTATGATAAAACATCCACGGGGCTCAAAGAAATAGCCAATTAAATAGAGGATAGAAGAAAAGAAGGGGAGAAAAATATCTTTACAGATAAATACATGTTTGTAATGTAGGAAGATGAATAAAGAAACAAAAATCACAGGAAGAAGTATTCCCATGAAAAGATGAAGAGAGTGACACTCAGACATCACATGAGTGGCAGGGTGCTTAGAGCTGCCAAAAAGAAAAGAAAGAAAGAAAACCAGATATGAAAATGAAAATGAAGGTTTACGTAGGTTCCTGATGACTTTGTCCAGTGTTATAGAGCTAACAGACCAAGCTTCCAAACTTCAGTCTAAAGGTCTTCAGATCCATATTATACTGAGATGTAAATTTAGGCATAAACATTTATTGAGCACTCATTGAATGTCAAAGACTATAATTAAAAGCAGAGACATATCACTTACTCTCTATAAACAGCCAACTGGACTTTGCAGGGGGAGTGAGGAAACAGTGAGCTTCTAGCCAGTAGGCTTGGTTTTTTCTTCATTACATTATTTCGACTCTTCAGTATCCCCTAGGGTGTGTGTGTGTGTGTGTGTGTGTGTGTGTGTGTGTGTGTGTGTATGTGTGTGAGTTCATATAGTTGATGTTAAATTGCATTCCCCCGTTCTCCATTAATTAAGCTTTGACATAAGAACTACCCAGTTTTAGATAAGAACTAGACCAAGATTGCTTAGAAACTTATCTAAGGAAGTTCCTACCTGGTAGGAACTGCTAAAGCAAGTCCTTGAAAGCAGGGATTTATAGTAAAACTCCCCACTGTAAAATTTAGGACCGCATTCTCTGCATCCCTAAAACTGCATTCACCTTTACCCTTTGTTTTCACTGTTCTGGTTGTGATAACATGCAAAGCAAACTGACCTCATTGTCAGTATTCAAAAGTAGAAATGCCATTCTGTTTTCTACAACTGCAACACTCACTGTGTACACCACTGTGAGAACTCCTCAATTCACACGGAAACTAGTGGATAAGCAGGTCATCCATACCTTCCCTAGCTCTCAAACAAAACCTGGCAGTCAACTTTAGGCTCAGCAAGGAGGGCATCTGCAGGACCCAGGATCAACTGATAAATATGGAACTCTCTGGTTTTAGAGGAGCGAGAACAGAATACATTTCTGTAAAACTTTTTCCCGCACTGTATCATCAATTAGACAGAAAGTCTTGAGTATTCTATATTATAAGTGAAGAAACTCCTTACCTGGAGATTTTAAGAAAATATATCATATATTGGATACAATAAAAAAGAAACTTTTGATTGATTGGTTGATGGACAAGTGGGTGGGTGAAGTGAATTGTGTGTCCATGTGTATCCATTGGTGTGTGCACATGCGCTTGTGTATGAAGACCAGAGGACTACTTTCAAGAGTTGGTTTTCTTTCTGTCATGTAAGACCTGGTAATCAATCAGATCTTCAGGCCTGATAGGAACACCTCTAACTACTGAAGCATCTCAAAGGTTCTACTCTATGTTCTTATGGTCATTTTTTTAAGGAAATGGAATACACACACACACACACACACACACACACAAATACAGTTTTGGGCAGAGAGTGGGAGCAGAGGTAACATATACCTAAAACAAGAATTCATTCGATTTACCTCTTTAACCTCTCAGACAAATGTTAGGACACTAGAAAATTGTATACCTGTGTCTACCTGACTAATTGCTTATCCTGGAAGAACTGAATCTCATTTTACTTTCTATAATGGCCCCATGAACCTATGTGAAAATCTCGATCTCAAGTTGTTGAAAAACACCTAAAAATGTCTTGCAGGTTATTAGCTTTAATTCTTGCAAAGTTATGTTTATTTGGATTCTAAATTTGAATATATCCCAAATGACAAATTAAAAGCTTTTAAGCCTTGGCTGCATTTGAGTCCCTCTCAGAAGCTCATTCTTATCGAAATAAAATGGAGACCCAAATGCTCACAGACACAAGGTTTTCTTTATCTCAAACAAACATAGCTAGAATATTAGAAATGAGAAAGAAGTAATATTTTCTGGAAAGGCTTACCATTTTATTAACAGCATGCACACTTGCTTTGCAAAACCTCCCAACTGAACAATGGTTTGTATTATCCTCAGCCTTCAGTTCTTCTCCAAATCCTCTCTCAAAGGCGTTTCTCAGCTCTCCAAGCACTGTTTGACAGTTTTGTTATTTCAGTCAGATTTTCTGCAGTTTTACCTCTCTGCTGTCTGGATGATTTTATTATTTACCATATTCTTTCTTTCAGACTGTGGGTTTTATTCTGGTTTTGGCTTTCCGGGGTTTTGGCAGGCGACTGCTATAAAATACAAGAGATTTGGAAGCTCTGCAGATGGCAGATATAGTGCTGTGTGCTTTCATTCATGATGGGCTTCCATCTTTTTTATAACAGGTGGGAAAACTGCCAGCTCCTATTTCTTGTGCCTACTTTTGACGTATTTAAGTGAGACTGTGGGATTGACATGCAGGGCTGAAGGATTGCTGGTTTGAGTAGACTCTTGTTGTTGGAATGTAAGGAAGAGAAAATCTGTGGGAATTTTGCATGAATCTTCTTACATTTGTTTTCTATTTTAGTGTGCCCTGATATTCCATTTACATCTGAAGTTAACATCTCCTTCATTTTAAGAAGAGGCAAATTATTTCCTAAGGTTTTATTTTAGTTTCATTGTTCGTCCCTTGTAATAATACATTTAATGCTGGGTTATTTTTCAAATCTTACTAAGAATTGCCACTAAAATAACAAGAATTGATTTCTCAACTACATGTTAAAGTTGTTTCTAGAAAATGATTTCTAGAAAAGAGAAGCAATCACTTCAGATATCTTGATACACTGACTCAAACGTAGATATCCCTTTTCAGGATAAAAATGCTGCCACCCACAGAGCTCACATTTAGGGCCACATTGTAAACCAAAAGAATAACTATTTAATCGTATAAAATTTCACCAGAAAACTGGAAACAGTTAAGTGTTCTTGATGCCTCAGTTACCCTTGATTATACCTTTATACTCCTAATAGAAAAAGTTGCATTGTAGAATATATAACAGGAACTAATTTCTGTGCAGGTTAAAATCCCAAAATAAAATATGTACAAGTCCTAGCACAAGATAAGCAAACTTAAATAAATCACACTTCATTGATATAATTAGCACATTGTATCAACATATTAAGTTTTATTCTCTAGCATATTATAGAATGTCTTATGGATCTATAGTTCTACTATAGAAAATTTCACAATTTTGCTCCAAACCACATGTAAGTAACATGACACACAAGCATATCACTGGCTCCAGGGTTTCCTGTGGTCCTAAATATGACACATTCACTCGACAGGAATGTGTCAGTAGATTGTGCATGTACAATTTATGAAGCCTTAGCCACAGAGAACATGGACAAGGATTCTATATGTCCTGTAGATTTCTAACATCTCTCCCAGAACCAGGGCAACACAACTTATTGTCACCGAGAACTACATTTTTTAATAGAACATTCGTTTCTCTGGTTCTTACTACAAAAATTCAACAGCCTTTCTCCCATGTTGATACACCAAAAAAATAAAATAAAATAAAATAGTCCACAACTGCCAGTTGCTCAGAAGAGCAAGATACTACCCCACTTAAAAAACATTGCAATCATGAAGCAAGCTTTGAAGTTCTGTAAACATGGAAAACCAAATGACCAAGAAAGTCTGTTACAGTTTTGACATTTAATCACAAAGACTGTATATTCTTCAGGCAAATAATAAAAGTATATGCAGGTAATAATATAAAGTAATAACACTAAATTTCTTGTTGTTCCTTAGATATGAATGCATCAATAAGTGTATAATCACTGCTTCTTTTATTTTTCTTCAGTTTACAGTAGAATTACATCATTCCCCTTTCCTTTTCCTCCCTCCAAGATTTCCTACATGCACATTCATCTTCGACCTAAAATTTGTGTCTTCTTTTTTTTTCATTAATTGTGTGCTTGTGTGTGTGTATGCATAAATATCCCTAAATATATAAATTGAGCCTGCTTGGTGTATAGTATGTATGTATGTATGTATGTATGTATGTATGTATGTTTGCAGAAATGACCATTTGGTTTTGAAAAACTAACTGAGAAATTATTTCTGTGCTCTTCCCTGAAGAAGACTATTTCTTCTGCTCTCAGCATTTCTTAATTGCCTGCACCTTTTTCTGTATGCTTCAGGCTTTGTGAGATTTCCCCTGTCTATTTAGCATGTCTACTGTTGTGGTTGTTCAGCTATTGTTTAGGAAAGCATGTTGGTAAGATTTACAAAACTACTCCCATCTAAGATTCAGAGAGCTTTGTGAAGAGGGGACATGTAGATTGTTAGAACCAGAGCAAAATGGAGTTTGCTATGAGATTGGGTCTTCTAGTAATATCCGAAGCTACAACCATAAAGTTCTACCACTATGTACTCATAGTTAATCTAATAGTATATGTAGCCAAATTAAAATGAGACCTATACAAGAGTTAAATTTTGTCTAATGGTGAGATATCCCACATTTAAATGAAGTGTATAAATGAAGGTGCAAATATATCTCTATGTAAACAGTTTGAAAAATCCAACAAATATACCAGACTCATATCAAGTTATCTCTTAAACAGAGTACAAATAAATGATCATTCATAAAGTAATGAAGTAAGGTTTCTTGAGCAACCATGTTTTTCAATAGAAACCTACCATAAGGAAGACAGTCATCACTTTCTCATTAATCTATATGCATATTCAAAGCAAGAAACTGTAGCATACTGTGAGTATAACTGTAATTGTTTAAAACACTATGCTTTGTGACACATTACTTGAGATAATTTGTTTCTGTGAGAATCTCAGAAAGATTTAAAAAGAGAACTGAGAAAAAAATAAATTCTTTTTCATAAATAAACATTACCTTATCTAATTTAGTATAATATTAATAAAATTATCAAAAAATCATCTCCAGAGATATACAATTTTACTTTAATGTTCACATGGAAAAATAACAAAGCAAAATATTTATCTATTTATGTATATTAGACTAACCAAACAGAAAATACATACATGGCTCAACTATATAGAGAAATTTGGAATAAAACAGACACAAAGACACAGCATATAAAGTTTGTACTGAGAAATTGGTAGACTTATTGGAGTAGTATAAATTGGGTTCATTCTCATGTTATATATAAGGAATAATTTCACATGTATCAGAAGTTGAGATATAGGAAATATATCCATATGTATACTTAAAATGGAAAAAAATCATTTAGTAATGAGGCTAGAGATTACTTCCTAATTATGATATATAACATAGAAGTAAAAAGAAAGAGAACTGATGAGCTTTATGGGTATATCAACTGTGTGAATTTATAGAAAAGCATAAATAGTAAGACACTACAATATGCGAGAGGATGAAGCTGATATGCTGATACAACATACATATATTTCTTTTCTTCTATAAATCTGTAGCAAGAATACATGCAGAACTAATGAATATAAAAGGAAAACAGTAAATTAGAAAATTGAATATCAATAGCAAATAACATATAAAAGACTATTGTCGCCGGGCGGTGGTGGCGCACGCCTTTAATCCCAGCACTCAGGAGGCAGAGGCAGGTGGATTTCTGAGTTCGAGTCCAGCCTGGTCTACAGAGTGAGTTCCAGGACAGCCAGGGCTACACAGAGAAACCTTGTCTAGAAAAACTGAAAAAAAAAAAAAAAAAGACTATTGTCCTAGGGAAATGCAAGATCATTTAATATTTTGTGAAAAAATAATTGATTTACCTATAGAGAATTTGGAAAGGAAAAAGAAATAAAGGAGAGAACACAAAAACATCTAAATAAAATATTTTATCTTAACTAAAATATTAAATTAATTATTGCTGTAGCTCAGGAAGGAGTCAAACCTTTCCTATTTATAGATGATAATATATATATATATATATATGATGTTCTAAATATTCCATTAGAAAATTTCTAGAAATTATGAAGCCCTTCAACAAATTGGCAGGATCAAAATCAACATGCAAAAGTAAATAGACTTTCTATAAAACATTAATGTGTATGCTGACAAAGAATATATGGAATCATTTATATTCTCAATATCTTCAAATATAACCTAGAAATAAACATAACCAAGTTGATAAGGAACATCTACAGTGGAAACTTTAATTCTCTGAATAATTAAATTAAGGAAAACAATAGAAGACAAAATGGCCTTCCATGCTCATAGATGGATAGAACATTTTTAAAATTATTATTCTGCCAAAAGCAATTTACAGATTCAATGCAATCTCAATCAAAATTCCCATGACATCCTTCACAGAAGTGGGAAAAAATTTATAAAATTCATGTGGAAGCAGAAAGAACAAAGGACAGCCAAAGCACGCATGAGCAAAGAGAACAATGTTGGAGTTATTACCATTCCAGATCTTGAAGTATATTACAAACATATAGTAATAAAAAGAGCGTGTTACTGACACAAAAACAAATATCATGTACATCAGTGGAACAAAAGAAACCCAAATGTTAGTGAATGTAATTCTAGGCATTTGATATTAGACAAATATGTAAAAAGTACAGACTCGAAGAAATCGAGCTTCTTCAGCAAATATGGCTATGGGCACTTGATGTCCCAATGGAGAAAGATGAAAATGGGCCTATATCTGGTACCCTGCCAAAAACCACCTTCAAATCAAAGACCTCAGGGTGAAACCTGTAACACTGAAAATGTTAGAAAAACAATCATGGGCAATAGCCTTCAAAATAGAGAAGGAAGGAAAAACTGTTTGAACAGGACTCAATTTGCTCAGTAATTAACGCCAACAATTGACAAATAGGACATTTAAAAAACACCAAAAAAATATCTGTAGAGCAAATGAAACAATCAACATTAGGAAAATCACAGAGTAGGAGATAATCTTTGCCATCTATATATCTCTAAGTGAGGATTAATATCCAGATTGTATAAAGAACAAAGAAATAAAGAATCAAGGAAACAAGTAATCCAATTTTTTTAAAAAGGGAACTATAAATCTGAACATAGAAGAAAGAGAAGTAACTAGAAATGTCTTTAAGTGTTAAACACTCTAAGCAATCAGTGAAAATGTAAATTAAAACATCTTTAAGTTTTTATCACACTCTAATCAGAATGACTAAGATAAAAAAATAACAGCTGGTCATGGTTCGCCCTTAAGGAAATCAAAAAACCTTAAAGGATATGTACTATATGAGACATCTATACCATTCCGTGACATATACTCATAGCTATATATTGTACTACAAAGACACTTGCTCAGCTATGGCCATGGTTAGTGACTCTTATTCACAGTAACTAGGAAATGGAAATGTCCTCAGTTGATAAACAGATAATAAAATTATGGTGCCTATACACAATGGAATTAATCTCCCTTCCACAAAAATAAATAAATAAATAAATAAATAAATAAAATCATGAAATTTGCAGGTAAATGGAATTAGAAAATGCTATACTGAGTGTGGTAATCCAGACTTGGAAAAAAAAAAAAAAGAAGAAGAAGAAGAAGAAGAAGAGGTAGAAGAAAAAAAGAAAGGAAGAAACAAACAAAAAGAAAATGTTCTCTCCCATTTGTGACTGTTACCTTCAGACCCTTATATTTGACTCCATAGCATGAATTAATTGCAGAACAAGGAAAATAGAAAGAGACTGTAGAGGAAGAGAGGCAGAAGGAGCTCTAGAGACGGGGTTAGTAGGGCACAGGTGTTATTGGAGGTAAAGGGGTTTGTTAATTGGGCAAGGGGAAGAGTAATACAGAGGAAGATGGAGGAACTTAAGACAAACATCAGCGATTATTGAAAGCCATAGGGAAAGGCATTACTTTATAGTGTGTGTGTGTGTGTGTGTGTGGGTGTGTGTGTGTCTGATGCCACTCAGGGTGCTAATGCTCCCTAAAGAATTATATGTTAACAAAAAACTTATATTAACCATACATGGGAAATCTCTCTTCAATTTGCTGATCCCAAAACAATATGGAATATTCCCATGCCTCCACATTGTCTCCAAGACATTAAGGAAGACACCACATATGTAGGAATTTAGCTGGAACTGATTTGGAAGCCTCCTGTATAAGAACTAGCTATTTTAGTCCCTGAAGATGCTGTGCACCCTGAGAGGTAGAAAAGTAGTAGTCAGTAGTCCTATTCAGCTATAAAGCTTACAAATTACAACAATGACTGGCCTAACAAGTCTCAATGGTGCCAAAGTGGTGATTTTCTTAAGGGTAAACAACAGTGGTCTAATTGGACTTTAGACTCATTCAGTAGAAGGAATTCATGGCTGGTACTGTAAATTGACCAGCCACCCATGAAGAAAGAGGTCATATACCCTAGAGGAGAACCCACCACTGCCATTTTATTAAACCAACATGATTTCTAAATATATTCTAAATACTTATCCCTATGCCCAGAAGATAATTAAAGTATCTTCTTTTTATGATATATGGAGACTTTTACAGAAACCCACAGCTGGTTAAAATGCAGAGGAGTAACTGTTGGATACCCAGACTTAACTGATACTTCTACAATGCAATTCTTACACTAAGGCTCAAAGTATATCACCCAAGAAAGGTCAAAAAGAAGATAAGAACCTGCCTAAGTTGTCACACGCAGTCTATCCTGATCGTGTGTCATCTTTAAGACTGCTTTGTTTTTTCAGAGTTGCAAAAAACTGGATCCATGAGGAAGGCATAGAGTAAATGCTAGTTAGTATCCCTTGCCATCACAGCTGACCTTATCAAGCCAACCTTCCCTTGAAGTCACAGTGTGTATCTGCTATGGGGGTTGTAAGGACTGGGTGAGAAGGGAAGCAGCTTGAAGCTTTAGTTCAAGAATATATTAGCTTTAAAGGTTAATTGTGATACTTTAATTTTTCTTAGAGAATGCCTTTTTGTCTATCATGCAGATTAATAATTAGGCTGAAAATAAACCAGATTTACCCAGGAAAAAAAAAAGAAGATAAGAACCAGAGGAGCAGATTATATGATGTGAGATATATCTTCTAGGCAAGACAGAGAAGCTGCACTCATAAAATCTCAACAATATGGTTGTTTAAAGAAGACCTGCATTATGACAATATCAGTCATGATGATGATGTGAATGAAAAGATCTCACAGGACACTACTCTTACATGAAGAGTTGCAGGCAATCAATGCATGCTCCAAGAAAGACTCTTATCCAATCCTAAATGGTCAGCTCTAAACATATGTACATAACAGCAAAACTAGACTCTAAAGGTTGTACATGCATGTAACAACAACAAAAATAATAATTAATGAACTAGACGTCATGAATTTGTGAGATAGTAGAAGATGTGGAGGAGTTGAGGGGCGAAAAATTGTAAAATCAGTTCTAGTATATTAAAATCTCAAGAAAATGTGATATATATGTATATATATAATATACATATATATACATATACATATATTCCCTATTATCCAATCCAAGGACAAAACAAGTTTGAAAATATAGTGAATGGCTGTCTTGTGGGTATTAAGGTCTCATGAACAGTTGATAGAAATGAAGAATGATAATTTATCTAAGAAAATTATATCCAATTACTTTTTATCAAAACAATCCAATGAATAAGAACTTTCTCCCTAGTATACCAGCAATAATATAGAATGTCATATGTACAGATTATGCATGGTAATAGTATTAGTAATAATATTTAAAAGGATCAATGTCTATACTTTTTTTATAGGCCTCAATGAACATTTCTGAAACAATGAAATTAAAGAAAGAAAATATCACTGGCTTTGGTATTCAATCATCACCAGGATAAATTATTAGGTGAAATAAAAGACAAGCTACAGTTTTTAATTTAATACTATCACTTAACAAATGAGGCCTAGAACTGTCAGAAGTTACACAAATGGGCATTGAAAGGTACATGTGTGTGTGTGTGCACATCCCTGTATGGTTCAGTGATGGATAAAATCCTATACAGAACTTGTAGAAGACTCAAGTTCAGCCTACCACCTATGTTGGGTTGCCCACTAATGCTATGAAGATCCAATACCTTGGCTTTGTGGGCACTTGCACAAAGATATACATAAGTAAAGATTATTAAAATATATCCTAAAAACCAAAAGCAATAAAAGGACATAGCATAAAGTCAAAATTTGGACTTCTGTCTTGAATTTTGACTTTGCAGCCTTATAACTTACAGCATATATACTCGATAGAACTAACAACTATACCTTTATCTTGGAAAGACACAAAAGCAAATGAATCTTATTATGTCTTGAAGCAACAATATAATCGCATGCATATACATATGTTGAGGTGTTTTTTAAAAAACTTATTCCTGTGGGACATGTGCTAAGAACAAAATGAACCAAAAACCAAAGATTAAACAAAGCTATTTTTTTAAATGTTGTGTTTTCAATGGTATAATTATTAGAAGAAATCTGGGTATTATTTTTAGAGGACAGTATGAATATGTGTAAGACAAAACAACTGAGTTGCATGCTAAGGATATTAGGAAACAAAGATCTAAAGAAAAAGAAATTTCAACACAGCAATCAGATAATTTGTTTGGGCATAGAGGTACGGCACACACCTACAGTCTTAGCATTTGGAGGGCAGAGGCAAGAACAAAAAGATTCGAGGTCACCACAAGTCACAAAAAGAGGTCCAGGATAATCTGAATTAATGAAACCCTGAGTCCATGGTTATAAAATAAATCAATCAATAATTTTTTTCTTAAAAAGGAAGGTATAAAGTAAGGAGGGGGTGTAGAAAAAGATTAAGAAAGAGTTGGAAAGGGTAGAGAATGGAAAGTGAATACTATCAGAATATAGCATATACCTACATTAAATTACCAAATCCTCTTAAAACCATCAGAGAACTTAAAGTACATACCACATAATCTGAAATTGAATTTGCCATTGTTACCACTATTAATTCTCAAAACACTTTCTCACCATAAGGAAGTGTATACTTTCAAGTTCTGTTTCCTGACAATTTCCAAAAGGCAAAGGCATGGTGATTCAGTAATGGGTAATCTTAGACCTCATTTAAAGTTAAATTATAGTTTAATACTAAAAGAATAAATGAGCTTTTAAAATGCATATTTCTAGATTATGGAATATTCCAAATGGACCTTGTAGATATTTTGTTCCAAAACCAAAAACAACAACAAAAGTCAATAAATACTGAAAAGGTGATGAGATAACAGGAAAAGGCAAGAGAGCTAAGTAGCTCTGCTCAGTTGCAAGGAAAGGTCTTCATCAGTGACTGCTTAAAATATACCCAAATATTTTCCAAATCCCTATGAAATTTGAAATCATACCAATAAGTTCTCTCTTTCTGAATATTAATAAAGGCAAGTTGTAAAAGCTCAATTATACCTTTTTATGCCAATGTTCTTGGCAACAGAAATATTGCTTGGATGAGTCACTCTTTATGGAACAAATTTAACAACAAATTATTTAAAAATTAAGAATCATGATAGTGTAGGTTCAAAGGAAAGAAAGCGTCTTGATAACAGTCACTGGGAAGTCAATAGATAAAAGGCTGATGAGGAACCCGTGGTGTGCAACCCACAGTCACCCAGGTGAAAGCAAACCATCCTCCTGTCATGATGCTCTAGAGAGTCCATGGAATCTCTTCAATTGTTGTTTGAAGAGTTTGCTTTAAAAAGGAGACTGAATTAATTAAGATATCAGGTTTATAATTTAGGTAGATGTGCCAATGCCAACATATGACAATGAGCCAAATTCAAAGTCCGAAAACAAACCTACTCTATTTTTCAACAAATAAACAACAACTACAGTGGAAAAGTCATTGCAATTATTACCAAGTTCTCTGTATTGTCCATGACTGTATTTTTAATTTGACTAAATTTTAAAGGTAGATTTTTTTAGATAATTGAGCAAATTTGAACTGCAACAGTTTTCAGATATTTTTAATGCTATCACAGTTTGTGATTAATAACAAGGTGTATATTAAGAAAGTCAGTAACTACTAGAAATAAATTTCTTAGAACTCAGGGTACCTGAGAATTTTTTATAAAATGATTAAGAAATGAATGAGAGATGAAACAAGATTTTAAAATGTTACTAAAAGTCAAACAATAAGATGGTGGCTTATATGCTGATTATTTTCTTATTTTTATAATTGAGTTCATTGTTATCAGAAAAGTTTCTTTTTTCTCTCTAAAATTTTCCTGTGCTTAGATATGGCTAAAGTAAAATTATCTAGGTCATACTCCAAGAAGTCTGGGCCTAGCACCAGCTACCAAAATTGAAGTAGATCAGTGTCTTGCTCAGCCATCCTCAGAGAAGCTTCCTCCTGCAGCAGAAGAGAACACAGACAATATAGAGAGAGTGAGGGACCTCAGAACACTCAGTTCTAAATGGGATGTCTCCATCAAATCCTTCTCCTTGGAGCTCTGGAAACCTTACAGAAGATGGGGCAGAAAGAGTTTAATAGGCAGACCAGATAGATGGAGGACACCAAAGAAATAAGCCTTTTACCCAACAGGACCAAAAGTACACAACAACTCACAGAGTCTGAGGCAGCATGCACAGGGCCTGAGGAGTCTGTACCCCATGAGCACTTAGGGCTGAAATGAGAAGTAGACACATGGCCCCTATCCCTAACCCAAAAGCTAACTCTAATTGATAACCACTTGCAAAGGAGAAATTGGTTTTCTCTAACCAAGTCTCACTGGGGAAACAAACTACTATTTTGTTCCTCTATTCGTCTCTCATACATAACATCCCAACAACAGGTTTCCCTTCCTCTGCTCCTCCCAGTCTTTTTCCACAGATCCATGCATCTGCATTTAAATAAAAGAACATGCCTCCCAGTAGTATCCACCAAACATGGCCTAACTTAAGGATATGCTACATGCCCAGCACTAGATGGCCAACAGAAAATGGACTCAAAGCATCTTTGGAAGGTTTCTTGTCTCGTAATGTCATGCAAGGACTTTAATTTTTTTTTTTACTTTTATTTTGTTTTGCTTTACTTTATTTTACTTAGTTTCCCCCTTTCTCCTTACAGTTTTACTGATCATGCATCTTCTTTGGGGGTTTATAGGATTCCTTAATGTAAATCCATAGGTCTCTGCATTTGTACCTGTTTCTTGTGCCGTTTCTTTGGCTCGTTTCCTTTTCTTTGTTTGTCCTATCCTAAGTTGTTTTTGTTTTATTTTATTTTATTATTATCCTTTGGAAACTTGTTTATTTTCTAATGAGAGACAGAAAGGGCATGGATCCAGAAGGAGGGAAGGTGAGGAGAAACTGGGAAGAATAGAGGGGGGGAAACATAATCACAATATATTATATGAAAAATTTCTACTTTCAATAACAGAAGGATAAATTGAGAGACTAGCAGATCCCTCCTAATTGTTTTCCCATCATCTACGTATGCTTGTGTTTTATGTTCTCTGCCAGAGCTCTGTACTTTTCTCTGAAATACTAAAGGTTAAAATAGTCATTACTACAAAAAGTTTCTATATATAAATGTGCTTAGATCACCTCTCAGGATCCTATAGTCTAACATTAAATTTGCCTATAGCCTGAGGAATGTTTAATATTTAATATCTATAGCTAAATTTATTTGAGAGCAGATGTGGATGAGAATTTTACAGAGAAAGAGCTCTTCATGAAGTGAGCACCAAATCTTGCAGTTGTGTTACGACGGCCAGGCCTCTGGGTCACTTTTATAAATCTGATAACTATAAATTCAGAGATAAAGGGAATAGCTTGATAAAAGAATAACATGAACCCAAGATTAAAATGATGACCTAAGAGAGCAGTTAAATTAGATGAGTGCCTTCTAGCAGTTACTGATAGTACTTGAAAGAACAACTCGACCAACATGGGGTAGCATAAGCCAGGCAGTGCTGTCTGAAGAGAGGTGACCATGACAAAGGGGTTTATTACAGCTTAGTTTTCTCTCTGTTCACACCACTATGTGTCATAACCGACTGAAACAATAAACCAACTTCCACAGAGGTTCACTTTGGATTCTTTGTCCATCTGAGGAGGAGCAAAATGAAAAGAAAGCCCTCCTGTATCATCAAATGAACGGGACTTAGCTTTTAGTGTTGTTCTTTATTGCTGAAAACTAAAATGGTATCCTCAGCAGAAGTTAAATACTGAAACCTAAAACTAATAACAGGGTGAAATTAAAACTAAGAAATCCAAACATATAGAAAATGTTAGCTTTGTCACTGGTCACGCAGAATTTCATTTAAAAATTTAACAATCTCACCTCAAGAATTTCTGTTTTTCTTATGCTTACAGGATAAAGTACTCCTGTTCTTATTAAGTTGGGGTAGGAGTGTAGAACTAAAGAGCATGATACAGAATATCTATTAGTTGTATACATAGAGGTGCATAAGTTGAAACATTAAAATGCCATTCACATCAGAAACTATGTGACAAGACATTCTCTTCAGACCTTGTTGTCTGTAATATGTTCCCTGAGTAGATCACTCACTGCTGGAATCTAGAAGTGAGATCACACAAACAATACAATTCTTAGTCAAGGCTTTTTTGCAATGTAGCCAGTCTCATATTTTGAAGGCTGGAGAGATGATTCAGCCATTAAGAGCAATTATTTTTCTCACAGAGATCCCAGGTTTGGTTCCAAGTACCCACATGGCAACTTACAAGCATCTATAATTCCAGTTCCAGAAGATCTGATATCTTCTACTGACTCATTCATGCATGTGGTGTACATCCAAATCCAGACACATACACATAAAATAAAATACTATTTAAAATAACATCATGGGTGAGACTAGAGACACATCTCAGTGGATAAAAGCACTTGATACTGTTACATAGAATTAGGGTTTGATTCTTAGCACTTAACCTGGTACCCAAAAACCATCTGTAACTCCAGTTTCAAGGAGTCTCCTACCCTCTTCTGGCCTCTTCTGGCACTGTATGATAATGGTACACATACATGGATGCAGGCAAAGTACCCATACACATAAATAAATACATGTTTAAATAAAAACACATGTGCTTGGGGAAATAAATTAACTGGTAAAGTACAGTCTGTAGAAGCATGCAGATCTGAGTTGAAATATCAAGGACCAATATAAAAAGTCAGGTACAACCATCCAAAAAGTATACATAAAGGGATCCATGGCTCCAGAAACATATGTAGCAGAGAATGGCCTTATCTGAGATCAGTGGAACAGGAGGCCCTTGGTCCTGTGGAGGTTGATGCTCTAGTGTAGGGGGATGCTAGAGCAGTGAGTCAGGAGTGGGTGAATGGGTGGAGCAACATCCTCATAGAGGTAAAGAGGAGGGGAGAGGGGGCAATATGGGGGATTTATGGAGAGGTAACTAGGAAGGGGTTATCATTTGAAATGTAAATGAATAAAATGATTGATAAAAAAGAAGAAAAAGTCAGGTATAGTAGTTGGTATCTATGATCTCAGTAGAAGTGGGAAAGAGAAACATGCTGATCCATGGGCTTGCTGGTCATCCTGTCTAGCAAAGTCACATACCGTACTTTAGCTTAAAAACTAATGTGGAGAGCAATTGAGAAATACACCAAATTTACATTCCCTTACTAAAGAAATCAGAATAAAACAAAATAATATGTTGGAATGAGTCATGTAAATGCAACCTGAAGTTACATAACCATTAGCAATGGTTCGCAGATGTACATTGTAAGGTCCAAATACGGCTATAGAATTTAAGTCATTATCAGTTCTCACGTTACAGAAGTTCTAATTTCATATGCATGCATCACTGATGAGAAACCTTCGTCCAACACGAGGTAAATGGAAAAACTCTGGTGAGACAAAAGAAATCATCAAAAACAAAACATATAAAAAATACATAATCTTGGTCCATAAGGCAAGCACAAATGCCTACAGGGAATATACAGTATGTTAATAGGTGATATAGGTGAATAAGGAAAGTGATCTGTTTATCACAAACCACCACAGCAAGAGCCACTACACCAGTCCTCCTGTGGTGGAAATCATAGCTGGGCTCGGCTAACCACAGCTTTTTATCTCTATCAGAACCCCACAGGGAAATGCAAAATGGCTTGAACTAAAAACATGACAACTCTTGTTCTCTACATGTCCTATAATCAAATGTCATAAACTGAGAACTTACAGACAACAAGTTTTACAACTTCTGAAAGCTGGGAAGTCCAGGATTGACATACCTACACTGCCTGGCCCAAGGTCCCTACTATGTCCCTACATAAAAATTACAAAAGCAACATCTGCAACCTGTCTTATAATGACAGTAATCTTACTCCTTAGGGCTATATTTTCATGGCCAAGTAACTTTACAGGCCTTATACCACATTATCTTATTTGTGGTTGATTTGAGCAAGTGACTGACCATGTATGAATTTGAAGAGACACGTTTGTTCAGAAAAGAGGCATAATCTGTTCCCAATCCATCAAAATTATCATGACAAAAGAAAACACATTTTTCTTCTTGGTAAGTTTAGCCTTTGTTTTAGCTTTTTGTTCAAATTTCAGACACTAGATTCTAAGGAATATAAGCAGTAATTTCCAATGTCCCCATCTTCAGTTCACCATGAAACTAGGAAAGAATCATCACAAAAACCCTAGACTGTAAATGAGCTATTAAGGAAATTGGATCCTAACCTTCCCCAGGGCACTCAAGTCTCCCTTCCCATAATACCACCTTCTTCTTTGTCTTGAAGTCTTCTTTGTCCAGATGATACTCATGTCAGTCCACTTCTCCCATCCTTATTTATTTGATAAACATTCTCATGGTTAAAATATCTTCAAGTGTAAACGTAGGAGTGTGTGAGGTTGAGCCAACACCCGGGATGTAAAGGGAAGCATAAACATAGCCTCCTATCTATGTACAATGTCACAACAGCAACCATTATACTCAACTAGGGAGAAAATTATCCCATGTTCTATTTTTAACTTATTTGCTTATCACCCAATGCACTAAATCTTTCACCGTGCTTAACACTTCAGTATCACTTTTAAGCAAATGATGAGCAGCAATGGTCTATTGGCAATCAGAATGAGTATGAATAAAATTTATATCCTAAAAATACTCTAATTATTAATTTTACTAAAAGATAAGATTAAGCAAAAGTAGAAAATTGTACAATTTCAGCAAAAAAAAAATATTGCTGGTATAATTTCCGTTGTGAGAATCTACAAGTTGAAAGGAAAACATGGAAATCACACCCATCACTGACAGCAACTCTCTCATAGGCATCTACCACCTTTCAACGCATGCCATATGTCTCTGAACTGTGAAAGAAGCTGTCAATACCTCAGTGGCATATCTGAAGACAACTTAGAGGTAGACATAAAGTATCACTGATGTTTGCAAAACTAACCAATGGCAAGAATATTTTACTTGGAATTCACATGTGGGGACAGTATATTCTAAGGACTTACTGAAACTTCATGTGCCATCTTCTCTAAATTCCTGAATTGGTTTTGAAAGAAATAAGGCTACTAGGCATCTACTAACTCAGAGTCCCAGAAGTGCAAGGTCATTTTCATTTCTTCAACTCAGTGACTATATATAAATTACATAAATTATTTATCATTTTATCCCTGATGTGATGTGACCCCTTGACTATTTGTAAAAATGAGGTGGTGGTTAAATTCATTAATGTTATTACAATTTCTTAGATCTCTGAATGACCAAGTCAACATAGAACTTTGAAGGGACAAAACTGTATTTTTATTGTGTTCATAGACAACCTTCCATTATATAGAACTTCCCCCAGATGCTCTGCTACTCAGCTGGCAGCAATTCCTCTAAGATCTCAATTGCCATCTCTCTGCTTCCTGGTGTTTTAGGCTGACCACTTTGCAGCACATCCCCAATGGTCCCAGTTCTTCTCTTATGGCTACTGCCCAGGCTAACATTAAGGCCAGTTTTCACCTTGATAAGAGATAGGGCTATGGCTGAGTTTCCACATAGATAGTGGGTGAGTTGAAAACTAGAGGCAAGTAGAGAATTTAAGGCAATGGTTCTCAACCTTTCTAATGTTATGACCTTTTGATTAATCCTCATGTCGTGGTTGTTGTGTTTTATAAAAACGAAAGGGAAGCCAGGGATATGTTTGGTAGAGTGAGGTATGGTGTGGGGAAAGGGGGTGCCTCTGTGGGCCCATGCTGAGGCATCTCTTCCCCCTGAGGTACCAGCCATAATGATGGATGGATATAATATGGAATCGAGTGGATTTAGGGCATGGGGAAGGGAATTAAGGGAATAGAGACAGA